>JAOXNZ010000098.1:11937397-11970758 GCA_028566095.1 Kryptolebias brasiliensis | reverse complement strand
ACTTTGATTTGCAATGATTCATCATTCATTTATCATTCATTCATTGCAAATCAAAGTTGCCAATTAAACGCAGAACAAGATTTGTCCTGTGAATATACTTTATTTAATTAATGTTTGGATTTATCTTCATACTCTTTTTACTCGATCGATCAACAAATATTTAAACTACTTGAACTACTTTATTTTCTTTTAGTGTAGCTATAAGTACTATAACTGGATATAAATGGAACAACCATAATTTAATAGTGATCCAGTTGGTATGTTGAACTAGTTGACAAATTTCACTTATTTAGTGAGGTGTTAGGGTTGGGCAATATTCATTTTTTAATGCTATTAAGCCTTCATTAAATTATACTGTTACACGATGTTACTTTCTGCCTAGAAAGGCTTGTAATGTCTTATTAATTCATGTTATTTAAAGGAATTTTAGGAGTTTTTAAGGTATTGTAATGTTTGCTTAGTAGATTATAAATGCAACAAACAAATTATTTTGTCATTGCTGTCTCATTGAAGAACAACATGATTTAAACAACAAATAAATGGATAACAGTTTGAACAAAAGGTTCATAATGATACAGAATCAACATGTCACCTCTAAAAGTTATTTTTCAGAAATTGGCCCACAAACATCAGCTTTTTCAGGTCTGCAGGAGACAGCAAGCTGCAGTCTTTCCAGCTAAAGACTCGATTCAAAACTGTGCTTGTATTGCACACAGAGGGAAGCAGGTGTTGTATTTCCACTATTTTTGTAGCTCAAGACTCTCTACGGTGTCCAGTCAGCTCTGCTTCTGTTTGTCCTTCCATTGTAGGTCCCACTGTCTCCACAGCACTGTCCAACGTTAATTATCTTTGGGGTTATAGTTCACGTTATGTCCTTCTCTTCAGCCACTGACGGTTACAAGAGCAATACTGACTTGTTTTAATTTGGTTTATGTAATTTACGAGTTCTGCTATTATTGTCACTTGAAGTATCTTTATAAGGCTGTCCAATGAACAGGTTGTGCATCGATAATGGAGCAAGCAAGTTGTGCCGTCAGCATGGTGGCAGATTAACTGTTTATGTATTGAAATGCACTAAACTACCTGCAGTCCACCTCTTAAACAGTAGGAGAAAATATTACCACTACACAGCAGAAATGGCAGCAGAAGGAGAATTTACAGGAAGTACACTCTTTGTACACAAATGTATTTGCATATTTCCAACCTGTTTGTGTGCAACCAACTCTAAATCCTTTCTTCTGTTAATGTATTCAACATGGCATATTGTTTGGATTTATCTTCATACTCTTTTTACTCTATCGATCAACAAATATTTAAAGTACTTGAACTTTCTCGAAGTAATTATGTTTGCACGTTTTCAGTGAGTCTGCCTTCCCTAAACAGGTGTGACTCCAGTGCGTCCTCCCATACCTGTGATCCCCCAAGTTGGTCTAGTGAACCCGGTGCTCGCGTCACCGCCAGTCCTGTCTAATCAAACCGGTGGCTCCAACCAACAAGAAAAGAAGGAAGAGAAAGAGGAGACGCTTCAGGATGGTACAGGGCAAGAGATGTTAAGCGACCAGGAGCACATGAGCATTTCGGGCAGCAGCGCCAGACATATGGTGATGCAGAAGTTGCTCAGAAAATCAGAGGTGACATTCATGGGTTCATAAAAGCTCTTATTGAGGTATATCTATTATCAAAATCATTTTGTACTCAAAGACTTCTCGCCCTGCTCTTCCTCAGTCCACAGTGATGGTGCTTCGGAACATGGTTGGACCAGAGGACATCGACGACGACCTGGAGGGCGAGGTGACGGAGGAGTGTGGGAAGTTCGGCACCGTCAACCGAGTCATCATATACCAGGAAAAGCAAGGGGAAGAAGAAGATGCAGATATCATAGTCAAAATCTTTGTAGAGTTTTCCGCAGCCTCGGAGATGAACAAAGCTATCCAGGCTCTGAATGACCGCTGGTTCGGAGGTCGCAAAGTTGTTGCAGAAGTGTACGACCAAGACCGCTTTAACAGCAGCGACCTCTCTGCATAGAGGTCAGAAATGATTTACCAGCACCCGTACGAATACCTGTCACCAAATCATTTCAGTCGTCGTCACTGCAGCTAAAGATGCGGGCCTCTAAAACTTGTAATTATGTTTTTATTGTCACCTTTTTTTTTTTTCTTTCTTTCTTTTTTAATGCTGTTGATATTGATATTAAAAGCTCCATTTGGGGGGAACTCGTTGAAGTAACTGTCAGATTTTTGCTTAGTGATCTGTGAAGACTCCCTTTTGGTGCAAATTTGACATTTTTGTAATTCGATCCTGTAAAACGTTTAGGTTTTCCTGCTTTAGCTCTTTTTTTGTTTTCTGTTATGAATTTGCCGGGACATGTAAACACCCTTTTTCTTTTTACAATTAAAGATTATTGTTTGTCCACAAAATGTTCGATTCAGATATTTTTTATTTTTAGTTTTTCTGGTGAGGAAGCTGTTCTGTTGAAACACCTACATATTTTTTTTTTTGTTGCAGTTGCATAACAAAGCAACACAGCGTAGAACCATATACTTAACACATTTTCTAAGTTGGTATTGTAAAGTTTATTCTGGTGTATTAATGCAACAGTTTGTAAAACATGTTTTTACATTAGTTTGCAGAGAATCCTGTATTAGGGCGTTACAAAATGTAATCCCCCAGAATTTCAAGATACTTGTTAGTCTTTAATATTTACTTGAATTAATTAGTTTACTTTGATTACATATTCAATTAAAAATAACTATATTGACAAAATAAAACAAAACAGCAGGGAATGCTGAAGCTTATGGCCATTTCATGTCAAATTAAAAAATGACCCAAAAATACTCAAGAAAAGGAGAAACACTCATTTTACTTAAAGACTTGACAGTCTTCAAATAAATGAAGCTCACATATATTTAACAGTGGTTCTAAGTACACAACTTTCATTGAGCTCTTAATTAAAAAAAAAAAGATTGGATAGAAGTAGGAAGGCTATTGTTTGTAACCTGAAAAATAACTTAAATATATCTGTTAATTTGACAGATCTGGAGCAAATAAAGTTATTTGTTCTTAGAGGCTTTATGTAATATTCTGATCTGCTCTTTTTAAAGTTTATTCTAGATTTGATTTTTATGCATTTCCCCAACTTTCAACAATACAGCATATATTGTACAGGAGAGCAATACAAAATATACAAACATTTCACATCCAGTAATTCTCTCACTTAATACATAATACCACTATCTGTGGGTTCCAACAGAGTTTATGAGCTAAATAAGTTCATATGCAAACTTGTGTGTTTTTAACATAGTTGCAGAACAAATATTTTAGATATAAATTACTGTAGGTCCTAATATTGAACCTTGTGGAACAACTCAGGTTATTTTTCTTACTTAAATAGATGCATGATAAAATAGGTACTGATGTCAGTTTAATCTTTTTCTTTGAAAGGACACTGGATTTGGAATATATGTAGAAAAGTTTTAGTAGTATAGTTTTAGTGCTAGAAGGGAAAAAGTAATTACTTTAATGTAAATCAGTTGGGATTTTTTACACGTGCTCCTCAAAAAAGCTTTTCTTTTTTTATCAAGAGACAAAAACTACTATTTTGTAACTAGTTATAGGTATATTACATTACATTTTAAACCTATTCATTCATTCGTAACCTTTATTTACCCAGGTTTGTCCCATTGAAGTCAAAATTTCTCTTTTACAAGAGAGACCTCTTGTGAAGTAAGACCTGATCGGTAGCAGTAGTAATCCTGAAGTATTTTTTATGGTGAAAGTACCCGTATTGGCCGCTAGGTGGAGCTCTAAAGTAGCGTGTGGCCTGCGCTACAGAGCAGCTAAGCGGCGGTGCTCCAGCTCGAGCCTAGCCCAGCCCCCCACACGCCAAACCGGCCTGCCTCGGCTCGACAGGGGAGGTGAGCGCGGGTTGTTGCTGAGGCGCTTGCTCTCTCTCTCTGTCTGCTGGGATTTCTGGACAAAGGGAGCACTCTCTGGTTATTTTTTAATCATTATTATCTTTGGGGTGTCGCCACTACATGTAGTTTGCCGGTGTTCTTTTTCCTTGTACTAAACCCGTGTTGGCTAACGGCAGCTCGGCACAAAGACGCTCAGTGAGCCGATGTTGGCTAACTCTAACTAGCCTGCTAACCACACGCCCGCTGAGGACGAGCACATCCTTACACACTCGGATAATCTCTGCCGACTCGCACCGTGTAAGGTGTTCGCTTCTTCCGCATCGCTGTCTATCTCTGACTTAATGACTGGAAGTGGTTGTTTTCAGTCGACACCCATGACTGCGATAGCTGAGGGGGCTTCTCTGCCGGGTGTTGGATGTCATCGTTTGCAGCTAGCCTCGGCGGAGCTTCGGGCTGATTCTAGGATGGTGCTATAGCAAGCTAGCGTCGCTCTGCGTGGGGAAAAAAAAAAAAAAAAAAGTGAGCGCAAGAAAGTGAGGAAACACGAGCCCAGTGGGAGTGCTCGGTTTTGTTTATGTTAATCGCAATTCCGGGCTGGATGACGGCTGGGACGAGCCAGAAAACAAGTCCAATGAACCGAGGCTGCGGGAATATATATCGCTAACAGATCGAAGGGATTATTTTGTGTCTCTTAAGTGGATTTCGGCCTCCTGTTTCGGATCATCGTGGGAGCACACGGCGAGTGTTTTGACATTGAGTGAGCCCCGACCGACCTCCCTCCTCCTCCCCCCCTTGTACACCCTCCAATGCGGAGGTTTCAGTAGCGCCGGCGACCAGACCCTCCACGGCGGCCGGACATGCTGAAGTGTATCCCCCTGTGGCGCTGCAACCGCCACGTCGAGTCCGTGGACAAGCGGCACTGCAACTTAAAAACAGTCCCGGATGAGATATTCCGCTACAGCCGCAGCCTGGAGGAGCTTCTCCTCGACTCCAACCAACTCAAAGAGCTGCCCAAGGTATGTATGTAGGCGCCTTCTGTGTCAGAATGTGGTTTGAATGAAGCGTCATTGCGAGGAGGGGAGTTAGGCCGAATTGCATCACTCCACTCGCTCACACTTTGGTTTTGCTCACCTGTTTGCCAAGCAGAGGTTCGTTTGTCAGCCCACATGATGTCACCTGACCGATACTTCCTCAGCACGAGTCCCTTCCTCCTTTATAAACCATAAACTTGGACCACATGCCCTGCAGCGTTGTATCAGGACCGCGAATTACAAAGTTCCTCTAGTGTTACACCCATTTGATTCTGAAATACCTTCCACAAAACAAAGCCAGTCATGTTAAAACTATCTGCACCACTGCAGGATTTCAACAGCCTTAATATTTCTAGAGAAACCAGAAAAAAAAAACCGAGCAGAAGCAGTTGGTACAAATAAAATGATAATCAGTTCAGTTCAGTTGCTTAATATAGCTTCAATTCACAACAAAAGTCATGTCATGGCACCGTACTAAAGCGGAGGTGAACGTACAGTTCATTATGAAATGCCAATTAGGTAAAGATATCTGTTGCCAGAAGATTGCATCTAATCTTCACTTTGTTGTGAGCATGGAGGCAACAGTGGGAAGAAACGACTCCTCTTTAACAGGAAGAAACCTCCAGCAGAACCAGGCTCAGGATGGGCGGCCATCTGCCTCGATCGGCTGGGAGGACAGGAAAGAGACACGGACAAACACAGAAGGGTTTCTACGGAAGGGAAAACACAGGTTAATGACAGCAGTAATTTCAAATACAAACACAAAGAGTAGCAGATCGGGGAAATGTCTAAGCCTATATCAGCATAACTAAGGGATAGTTCAGGAAATCCAAGCCAACCCTTTGTCAAATAAAGTCTTAAGCCTAGTCTTAAACGTAGACCGGGTCAGCCTCACAGACAGAAACTGGACGTTGGTTCAACAGGAGAGGAGCCTGATAACTGAAAGCTCTGTCTCCCGTTCTGCTTTTGGAAACTCCAGGAACCACAATTAAACCTGCAGTTTGAGAGTGAAGTGCTCTGTTAGGAAAATATGGAACAATAATATCTTTAATGTAAGATGGGGCTTGGTTGTTGAGAGCTTTGTTAGGGTCAGTTGAGAGTCAGCCAGTTTGGGTCCTGTGTATAGAGGCATGTGTGGAATGACATGCAGAGCTCTCCCCACCCATAATCCTACAATTTGAAATATGACAAAAGTTCTCCTGGCCTAACCCTGTTTATTTTAAGACAATGATAGGTCCCCCCCTCCCCCCCCAAAAAAAAACTCTCCGGTTCATGCTTGTGGAATTAAACCCTTGTTTTTATTTAGTTCGGGGCATTGTTCATTTCTCTGACAATGCGCTGGCTGTGATTGGGATCTGGCAGGGAGTCTGAATGAACAGACTGGCCAGTTGTAGAGGCCGGCAGTCTCTCACATTTCTTAGCTTTGTGGTGTAAGGGACAAGTGGCACATTTCGCTAATGAAGAGCGTTAACGCTTTAAGGTCAGCAGAGACCGAAAGAAGTGTTGGCAAGCGACTGCCTTCTGGGAATCCTAAACGGAGCAGATTTTTTTTGTTTTAGCAGTGGGTTCACATTTATTACTGTACTTCCTTCTATTTTGAAGTGATTTGATAATCAAAGCTCCTACTTAAAGCATAAAACTTACACCAACCCTTGTATTTTAGTCTACATCCACTCATACTGGTGTTATTTTGAGGAATTTAGTTGCCTAATTTTTCTGCCTGAATGAAATTGTTCCTCCCTCCCATTCTTAAATTAAACATATCTACCCAGACTTGCCTGCAGGTTTTCTCATTAATTAATACGAAGCAGGTCTAAACAACACACTTTCAGCTGCAGCTGAGTATTTAGCCTACCTTCACTTTAATTATTAGTCTTTGCCAAAACCTGAGGCCTGCTTTGACGGCGTACCAGCGAACCGAAAGCTCTCCTCCAATTTCAAATGAAGCAGTACACCCAAATATCCCAGAACAGACAACTAGCCAACGCCGTCTCTCTGTGTGGGACTTGCTTCATCCTGGAGACATAAATGCGTAGTGACAGAATGTCTCGTGTGGTCACAGTAAATGCGTAGCGTGCAGACACAAAGCGTATGGGCCCTCTCTGGTCCTCAGAGTCAGCGGGGCTTCAGGGAGGAAGCAGTCAAGGGGTCAGACCCATACAGAGTTCAGAGCAGGAGCGCCGACTGTACAATGAGTGGCATTACCATTACAAGCTCACAACTCGATGCCTGAATGCTTCTACACGATTGAATGCCCCTTTCCTGTCACTGCATATTCTAGTCAAGGATGAGTCCACGGACAGACTTCTTTACTGTTTATTTTTAGCCGTCAGAGCAACATCTCCATTTGTTTTTCACCATTAGAGTTATCCTGTGTGTTTGTGAACACGTCAGCCTTACGTGGCACGCTGTCAGGATAATTTGGCGTGCTTTTGTTGGCGGCACCTCAGCGTGGAGCATATGCCACTGACGGAGAGTAATCAGCTCAGAGGCGATGCCTCCAAACTGCCCCTGCTCTGGGACGCACTCGAAAGCAAACTGACCCGTCAGGTGGGGCTCGTTTCGGATGAATAGGTGTGTGTTGGAACATGTTGGAACAACACGTCGACAGCGCAGACGTTACAGTTCAAAGGAAGGAAATTTTAAAGCAAACACATTTACAGAACAAGCAAATGATGGGTAAAGGGTATAAGTGTGGAGCTGTGGGTGGATTGGTTTAGATTGTGCTGGTAGGGGTTTAACATAGTGAACAGATGGAGATTTAGACGTCCTGATAGTTTCTTAAGTTTGCTGTGACTCACCCCCGCTGCACTGCTTATTAGATTATGCTTCCTGCTGAAATGAGGTCTCCTTTTTACAAAATTATGAACCTTTTCCCACAAGCTCATTCATACTACTAATGCTTTGTTACAATTCCTGTTTTTCAGTCCATATACAAACTTCTCAGGCTGTCATTATAGTCTTATTTGTTTTTTTTTTTCATATGTGTAAACTTAAAACTATTTTAAATGTGCCCTGATCTTTAATCGTATGGCAAAATTAGAGATGTAAATGTATCAGCCATGAATTGATGATTGTTGACTTGTTTTGTCTGGCAAATACACTCCTGAAATTTATTAGACCGAATATAAGTTAATGTTTAAATACCTATTAATCGAATAGCCTTGTAAGTAAAACTTCAAAGCAGTTTAATAAAAGTAAGCACACCTTGGATTATTTCAGTTTTATATAGGTTTGTTTGTTACTGAGGGGAAAAGGTGGCTATCTCTTTCCCTGCACTTCTTGTTTTGTGCTCTCACAAAATATTTTTGTACTATTTTCTTTTTGGCTGCTTTTAAAAACTAGTCCTGCCACATAGATCATATTGAGGAGAGGAGAATAATCTTTTTAGCCATTCTGAAGTCCCATGACAGGTTACAAAGAGGTTCATTCAACAGTCTGATTGCCTTCTCTCCTCCCCTCATATCCAGTGTCTCAGCTCGTCGTGCTTCCTGTGTACTCGGCTCTGGCCTTACACAGGCCTGGTCCTGGCTTTTCTTTTGTTGATCAAGGAGCAAATCCTTCATGGGTGTGTCCACGTGTGACTTTGCGAAACAGGTTTTCCGTATGTTTACCCAGCATTATAGCCCGATAGGAACTTGGAATTAAATTCAATGCTGCTGATTTTTCTTCCTCACGACGGGCTAGAACCAGAGATGAGACAACTTTATTCAAAAAGCAGCATGTTTCTGTCTCTTACAGTCAGTAAATACACAAGCTTACAAGCTTATGATTATTTATTGAAGAGCCTCATGCAATTTTTACCTAATCTGCAATGACACTCACAACAAAGTTGTTGTTTTAAATAAAGCAGATGGATGCGTGCAAATTAAATGAGAAGGATGACTGTGCAACCTTTTTAATCCCCAGCCGCCACCACTGCCGTCTGTGTGTGTGCGAACAGAACTGTGACTAAAGGGCAGATTAGAGCTTCACCCGGCCGTGAAAACGCTTCACAACGCCACAGTTTTGACGCCTGCGTTCGTGCCTGCGGGCCTCAGCGTACACTTCCTCCGGGGTCAGCTCTTGTTGTTCTGTTTCATGCATAAAAATGCTCTGATAAGAATGTGGGTGCTTCTCTGTGCATTTAGTCCTGTCTGTGGTTTCAGTCTTGGGTCAAATGAAACTCAGATTGGCCCATTTGTTCATCCTGTTTGAGTGTCTGTTGGCCTACTATTGTCTACCCAAGTGAAAGTAGTAGTTTTATTTGTTATTTTTATTGAAATATAACTTTGTAAATCACTTTATAGTTTCTCGTGAAGTTAAAGGAGTGTTGCACTCTGATTTAAATCTCTGGCTGAAGTTTTGCTCAGAGTAAAGGACTTTGCTGTGATCCTGAACGTACATGCATTACTGCATCTTCCTTATACTGTGCAGTACTGTAGTCTCTCCCCTGTGACTAGCTGAACTAGGCTAATGGTAAAGATAAATTGCACCTGACATCGCCTTCTCTGCAGTAAAAATCCCCACCATCTTTGCCGGCTCCTTTCTCTTTTAGTAATGCATTTTTTTAAACCAAAAGTACCACTGTTTAAGGTGTAAAATAAGATTTTTGGTCTCACTCTTTGCATCCCATGCTGTAAAAAATGTCCTACTCCTAACAGGTACAAACCTTTTTTGTAATCATCTATTGTCAAAAATGAAAATGGAAGCAGATTCAGAACTGGAGAGTCTTTGAACAAACTGCAGGATGAAAGATGTTTCTTTTTAATGCCAGAACACATTCAGCAGGTTTCTTTGTCTGAGCTGATGACCAGCTGGTCTCACATCCTGCCCCCCCCTCTCCCAAACTGGTGGGACAGAGGGGTAATGGGAGGGTGCATATGGGAGTAAGAATTTAATGTGCTGTCCGAGTAGAAGGGGTTGAGTTTTATTTTAGATATGGATTAACAGAAGAAACGAGGAAAACATAATCTGAAACTTGAGTTTAGGTCCACTGATCCTTAGTCCTTTGGGATTTTGATGTTGCAGTCATCAATTTATCCATTTATTTATTCATCCATGAACAGTCTGGACAGGCATACACGTGTCCTACCTGACACATGGAGCCTCAGCTGGGACCATGGCAGTCACACAGCTTTCTGTTTCGTGTGCACGGACACCTCTGATATGGCCTCTCTGCTTCACATTTTAGGAAACCTTTTGTTTGTTCTCAGAAGTTGAGGGAGTTTTTGACTCGATGCTAGTAGGTCTACTGTATGAAACACGACCAGAGATCTGTATCTGCGGTGGCTGTTACGCAACTGATCTGTTTCTTTGTCAGAGATTTATCCAGAATATGTTTTTGCATCTTGAATTCGGTCTCTCTAAGCAGCTGTTCTTGGTGGCGGTTGAATTTTCTCAGTTATCAAAACAAAATTGCTTAAACTGACTTCTTCCAGCTCATGAGCTAAGAACATTTCCTGCCTTTTGCCATTTTGCTGTAAATAAATACCTTTTTGAACTGTGGCCTTTTCGACAGGTTTCTGATCTCGCCGTAAGAGCTCTGAGTCTAGAAATGATCTTAAAAGTTAGCATTTATTAGCAGAGTTGGTCTTTGGTTGAGGCTCTACTGTAAATGATAACATTTTGTGTCTCATTGTGTGCGGTTTTAAACTTCAATCTATGTGAACGTGTTCATGCAGCGACATCGTACCTCCAGTGTGATTTGGACCGGCCAGTGTTTCTCACCTCTCTCTCATGCACTCTGGCCTGAGACTAAAACCTCAAAGGTAAACACTGAGACAAGGCTGTAGTGAATAATTGATGGCTGGTTTGGCTGTGCCAGCTGTTTGCAGAACGTTTGAGTTTGTGGCTGCTGGAGCATTGTGATAGGGGGAGAGATCTGTCTGCTTGGATCATTATGTGCACATGGCACCATGTGCAGGGGGATGCCGTGTTTGTGTACTGCAGTATTTAGTAGATTTTGCCTTCCTATCAATTTAGATGTGTCACCGTTAAAAGCTGCCTCAGTAAATTGAAATTCAATATTTATAATAGTTTTTTCTTACAAGAATGTGGAGCAAATTTATTACTTTTTAACTGAATGGATCAAAATTTGTTTGCCTTCCTTTAACTATGTAGGTTATATTGGTCAGTAGATGATTGGTTGGTTTAAAAGCCAGAAAATGATACTAAATGCAATTTTTGAATGACATTAGCAGGAAAATTGATAGCGTCACAGTAGTTTGTTTGAAATGTCCCGAAACTACAGTCGTTTTTGCATTTTGGCAAATGCAGAATTCAGTATTAGCCAGTTGAAATGGTCTAATACATTGCCTATTATTTTTCCCTTTGCAGAGTTTGCCCACAAATTTACGAATTTAAAAATTCATCATCACTTCTGTAAAACACAAAGTCTGTAGTCGGTGCTTTCAGTCGTGACCTTTCTTTGGGACCCAATGCTGTTTCTGGAGCTTCTGATTTGAACTCTCAGTCACACAAATGTCCCTTGAGTCTAATCTGACAGGGTGCTGATGTTCTGTGCAGGAATAGGTCATCCAGGATGACGTGAAAACTAACCACAAACAAATGCTGCCCTTTATCTGCTGGCCACTCACAATCATTGAAGGCCTCTATCACTCTGAAACCTGATAGCCTTCACTTCCTCAGCTTGGTACTTTATGTACCACTGATTTTTTGGATGTCTCACCTTCTGTTTTATCTCTCTTTACCCTTTTTTTTAATTCTTATAGTTGAAGATAGCTGACGGATACAGAAAAAGAAGCAGTGCTTCACACCTTCTTCTGCTTTGTAATGACAGTTGTAATAGAAATTAGAGTTTAAACACTTATTTCCCTTTAAATCTACTTATCTTGCATTTCAGTGCTGTTCTCCTTTATTGAGTTTTGTTCCTTCAGTCAGCGCCCAAGTCTGGTTTGTTGACGCCGGTGTATTTCTTGTTGATTCCTTTCTGTTGGGAGCGTCTGTGAGAGCAGGAAAGAGGAATAATCAAGTAAGGCAAGGAATGCCCTGTTTTTGTGAAGTCATCTGAGCTCTAAATCTTATTTTCTTCAGCATTTGAGGAACTTTAATTCAAAGCTTGATAAGAGAGGAAAAAAAACCCTGAACGTATGCTTCATTGTTTGCACCAGAGTTTCTGGTTTATCTGTTTTGGTTTCTGCCCCTACACCCTTCTCTCTTCCACCAGATACTTACTCAGATGTTCACAATTTCTGATAACCAATGTAAAACAACTTGTATCTGTATTCCTGTAACATGTAGGACTAACCTTTCAGGAATGTTGCAAAATTTTAACAGATAAAAGGAGCACTGTGGCTATTTATTGCTGTATTTGCAAAGTTTTTTTTTAATACAACACACATTTGGTATTTATTTTTCTTTCTCTAAACTGCTGTGTGGTACTTCTCAGTATTACAGGAATGCTCTTGCCTTCTTGAATAAAGCTGCAAATATCAAATTTGACACCAAAAATTGGGCAGAGCTTTCTGGTCTGAAAGCACACAGAAAGACGCTTGTGGCTGCAATTTTTGTTTGACTAATTTTTGTTTTTTCTGCTCATATTTATCAATGAAACATGACTGCATAAATGTACCACTTTTATTACTCTAATAAATACCGATATGTGCATTATGTATTAAAAAGTCTCAGTTGTGGAGCTCAGTGGTTAGAAGGACCTAATCATTAGGGCTGCCATTGACTCTGTAATCTTTTACAACTTATCTAAATGGTTGTTTTGTCTACTTCTCTTCATTATTGATCACATTATTGATTTGGTCTGCTACTATCTCCCAGTATCACTGAATAGTATTGAAACATGTTTCTCTTTTTATAAAACAGGAAACAACCACGGTGGTGTTTGAAAATGTAATGTCAAACTTGAGTTTCAGCTCCAATCACTAACTTTCCTTAAAGGGGTTACAAGTGTCTAATAATACACAATAAACCAATTAATTTGGAGTTTTTCAAACACTGATTGTATTTTTAAGATCTTTTCTTTAAATTTATGTATCATGTCCGAGGAAGGTTCTCTAATAAACAAGCTTTTCTCCTCTGATGTTTTACACGTCCTGTGGGGTATAGCCATGTTATTGATAAATCCTTTGTTTAGCTTTTAGCTTTTTATAGATTTAGTTTATTTGAAAATGGTCTTATTTGAATCCATCTTCTTAGATTGGGATGTCGGCATTATGGATTCTTGTCATCTCTCTCGTGGTTTGACTTTTGGCAGAGTAATTTTTTATTTTTTTAATTCATCTTGGAATATGAAACTTATGATTTAAACACTTAAAATAGTTTGCAGTTTGGGGATACATCCATTTTTAGTCAATTTAAACCACATTAAATATCTATAATTAAGCTTTGCCTTTTCAAAGACTAAAAATGTAATACAACAGAGCATTAGAAGTATGAGAATAAACTTAATGGTTGCTACTGTTTAATAATGTTAGATGTTTCGGACCACCTGCATGGAAACTCCTCAAAGTTCTGCTTCAGGGTCATTCTTTCCTCAGACTTAACATTCAACAGTGAGTTGTGGTCACGGCTGGTTAATTGTTTTTTGAACAAACACAATATGACACAGGCCGAATGTGAGGGTTGTGCCACATGACCACTTTCAGGCGTCTAATAGAGAGGTGCTGATGGGGTAAAACATTTGCCTTTGTGACAGTGAGGTCAGTGGAAAGCACAGCAGGAGCTACTGGAGACAACAATGAAGCGTACACGGCCTGTTTGTCTCGCATTCATGCAAGCGAGGAATAACAAACAGGTTTATAAAAAAAGGAGTCAACAGTAGTTGGAGTCCTTCATAGATGTGGGCACTGGCAGTCTGCCCCTGAGGATACATCTTTTTATCTGCAGTACAGCCACAATGCCCCACTTTTCTCCATGCTGCTTTTTCTTATAAGATTTTGGCCTCAGCACTTAACCCTTCTTGTCTTGTGTTGACGTTTTTAGCTTTTAACGAAGTTGACGTAGTGACAACAGATCAGCCGTATCTGATGACTGATTAGGTAGGTGTTGAGGGACGTGGCATCGTGTACTGTAACATGTTGGTTAATTTAACTTCAGGAGCTGCTGTATTTCACAATGCAACTTTATTGCTTTGATTTCCTGTGCGTTCCTTTTGTAGAAATGCAGCTTTCTAACAATATTTCTTCCATCATTATGAGTTTAGTAAAACCCTTGCAGCATTATAAAAAATGTTTTTGGAAGTTTACTGCACTTACCTATCCTACATTAAAAATATGGAAGTATTTTAACACCTGGTATAAAGGCTATTTTAGGCTTTTATCCCCCCTTCGATTTTTTTTGCCACTTTTAAGTCTCCAGTCGTTATGGTTTGGTGTGAAACTTTGTAATGAGCTCAGCTCTGCTGCGTTTGCGCTGCAGCACATGACATTCACGGAAATGCAGGCATGCCTGGAATCCCCAGGATTTTTGCCCTGCCCTCTGGAAGCTGAACACACACTTAAACCTTTTTTTTTTCCACATTCTTGTCGGAAAAGCCCCACACACGAATCCGTCCCACTAAAAGCTTGCCTGATACTCACAACTTGCTTCAGCAGAATTTTCCCGTTAGTCAAGCTTAATTTGAGGCTCCTTTTGTTAACTACAAGGCTCTTCATATTCTAATAGTTTTAATTAAAGTATCTCATGTTCCTCTGGGGCTTGGAACTCAAATGGGAACATTATAAAACAGGTCATCAAAAAAAATGAGCTGAAATGAATCATCTCAGCTTAGTTTTACATTTGAAAGACATACTTACTGACAGAGTTTGCTCTCAGATTGGAGCTCAAGCAGTAGTTTGCATTTACTGCTGTATGGGCTGGTATGAGCTTTTTGCACATGCAGTTTATTTCTCTGCTGTAAATGTTGGTAAAGAAGCAGCCATATATGTTGCACAAACTTTTTATCCATTTAAGAAGCTGTGCTGGTACATAATTTGTCAATATTCTTTGCTAGACTAGAATAAAGACTGCAAATCTTTGAGTTTTTTTTTAAGCGTATATTTGCGTAATGAAGCAAAATTGAGCTGTCAAGCAGTAAGGATGTGATACTCTTACTTATTTACATTGGAAATAAGTGAATACTGGGATCATCTAACTATGTGTGAAGTACCAGCTGGTAAAAGGATTACGCTCAGCGCTTCCTAGTATTTTTCATTAAGTCAGTGCAGCAGTTTAATGTTCTGCAGGCGATACGGAACCACACACGCAGGCACAAAAGAAGACGACAATCCTCAGTCAAATTGACCTTGTGTTCTTAAATTTGCCTGGCTTGAATTACTTGGTGACGGGGAAACAAAGTGAACCAGTTTGTCAGATGTCATTTTCGGTAGTATTTGCATGCACGTTGCACTCTGAGCAGCGTAACAACTCAAAGGCGTTTAACTTTATTGAAGAGCCAAATATTTAGAGTTGGTGTGCAAACATGACTGATATGATGTGACATTGTTTTTTTTTTTTTTTTTTTGAATGTGTGCAAGTATTGGACAACCAGTGACAATTATCTAAAAAAAAATAAAACAACTGCTAGATTCCTAAGATTTGCTGCACATGTGGGTTCGCTCATTTTTGTCAATATAATTCAGACTTTTTTTGGTAATTTTTATGTTGAACAAAACAGAAATAAACTCATTTTTAGGTCAGTAAAAACAGTTTCATTTACAGGGGTAACATTCCTTGAATGAATGCATATCAGCCGCTGCCTTTCATACTAGAGTTTAAAGATTATATTATACTGAAAATTTATGTTATAGCTATTTTGGTCCAGCCTTTAAAATAAAATTCTGTACAATCTAATGCACTATTATAAGAGCTGGTTGTGCTCAGAGCATCTGTTGGGAATGACTCTCAGCTACTACCACACCAGATTATCTGTGTGAATATCTGTAAAACTGACTTGGTTATAGTCATTTTTGTGGTGGCCATCCTAAGGTTCGTTTGACTCCAACAGTTAATCAGTTGTAGAGCCACGTCCAATGATTACTGCCTGCCCAGTGGTTCATGAGATATTTTGCTAACACCCCAGACAGACAAACACACAAACCGGCAAAAAACATTATCACCTGCCTTTCAGCAGCAGGCAATAAAGATGATGAACAAAACACTGGGGTAAAGTCAGCAAGTGGACAGGGACTCTTGGGACGTTAAAATGTTCTTTATTAAATCCTTGGAGTGAAAACGCTCAGTGGGGAGTGTTTATGCAGTGGTAGTGCATCTTATTTGTGAAGGGGTTAGTACAGAATGAGTGATTGCCTGAGAGAGATTTCCTGCAGTTTTTCAATCTAATGAGGTCCTTTGTGACATTTCAAGTAAAGCCAAGTAAAAGTACCTATTGACAAATGTACCAATTTATGTTTAATTGTGTCACCGTATGCTTCAATAAACAAGTCATGGCACATCAGCAAAGATACAAATCTGGTGTATTTTTAGGTCTGAAACCAGGTTCTTGAAGTTGGGCTTGTTTAGGGCGGCCACTGGAGAATCGGCCTGTGCTTGCCGGTGTGCTTAGAGCTAGAGTTTTGGTGGATCCTAACGTTGATCCTCTCTGGAGTCAAGTGGGAGGGAATTGCAGGCAGCTCTGTAATTATACTGTCTCAGTGACATATGAATAGGGCTTTGCTTGTGATCCCATTGTCTTTTAGCCTGTATTGAAGATGAACACGCATACTAAAATACTGAGCTCATCTCTGGCTTGATTTTAAAGCAGAGTATTATCAGTAAAATGTAAAAAAAATATATTAAAAAATTCATATAAAAAGGTGACATCGCAGTAATTGCGGTGCAATGCAGATGTTCAAGTTTGACAGCTGTGCTTGAATCAAAGGAGACTGTCCGTCACCTGGGAGGCTTCTGCGCCGATCCAACACTGGTCTCCAAGGTGATGGATCTCCCAGGACCGCTGGTTTGCTTGACGCGTGGGCACGTTTATCCTGTGTTGTCAGGGAGAGACACCAGGTGGGCTGGGGCTTCCCCATCACTGCAGACCTTCAGTAGCTTTGTACGCACAGAGGCCACTGCTGTTCAAAATCTGCATGCTGCAGAGCAATGTTGGCCGTAGCCTGAGCCAAAGCTGTCAAACAGAACCAGGGAGAGAGAGCGCTCCTCGTCTCTGAGCCACACTTTGTCCTTGGAGTTTGAAAAGGGCTACAGCAGCAGGACAGACACTTTATAGCAACCTAAAGTGGAGCAGTTATTTTTCCACTGGGGGTGGGGGCGTTTGATCAGTGGACTACATGGAGGTGACTTTTTGCTGCTCTTGCAAACCACTTTCCTGATCTTCCTGATCATTACATTGAACATTTCCATGTTATTCTAAGGAGTTGTATAAAATAGTATAAGCTGTGTCTTAAACAGTGCATGGTTGTAATGATTAAGCAGTTTAGTGTTTGTTCTGCAATTGGGTAATGTTTAAGTGGGGCATATTGCTACTGCTTTGACCTTTGAATATATGTATTTATTCTCTGTGAGTAAATAAGCAATAAAACATCAGGGCTTGGTGTAAATTGGTGAAAGATATATTGGATCCAAGCAAACCTGACAGATGTTTTCAGCTCGTGTTTATACTATACTTGAAATGCTGCTCATGCTACTTGAAAGGTTTACTTTTGTCTAACTTGTTGCCCAACCCCATGTTCAAATTGTGTGTGTGTGTTTGGATAATCAGCACATGACTAATAAACACACCAGAACAGTTTACCAAAGCTATTTCTAAACCACTGGAGTTACAATAATATAGTTATTGATAATGAACACAAAGCACACACTTTTTTCGCATGAATAAAAAAAATTGCAACTAGCCAGCTTTAGTAAACAATGTGGTCTTTTAGTGATTTTAGTAGAATTTCGTGCTTTCTTTTATAATTTAAAAAAATTTTTTTTTAACTTGGACTGCACTGACACTTAACTTTCTGTTAAAACTAAGTCAATGCCATAATGTTCTCACTCTGATTTTTTTTAATTTCATGAATTGTAGTTTACGTTGACGGTATACAAACGAGCCAGTAAAATACTTTTGTATGCAACGGTTAGGCCATACTAGACTGTAGTCCATGGTTACTCTGGCGGTTCCCTGCAGGATAGTTCACTCTGGGTCTGAGAGTTGGCAGGCAGCACATACCGGATCCGGCCCATCCAGGAAAGGGCTCTGCATCCTAAACAATGGGGCTTCTGGTTTTGTGTCATGTGTACGGGAACTCAAAAAGTGAATGAGTGCATGCAATGAAGTCAGGGGAAGGGGTGGAGGTGAAACACCTAACGGTTTCTTATCTCCCCCCGCATTTATTCATTTATTCATTCCTGCAGTGTGAGTGCACAGCTAAGGAATTTCAGACCATAATATCAGCTGAGCAGCGAACACAAAATAGTTTTAGTCCTGACTCACTTGCCTGTGAATATGTCAGAAGGTAAGCGTGTCGCCATCGCTATGTTCACTTTGTGGTTATGACTGTTCACTCACCTTCCAGACACCTGTAGCAGACATTTACATTTGCAGGCTGTTTTGGTATTGATTGTGCCAGACCCTTTTTTTTATTACAAGCTTCATCACTAGAGGACCTCTTTGCTCATTTCTTCTTGCATTGTTTCCTGCTTTCTCTAATGTAGAGGTGGGGTGTTGTCCTGGTGTTTATACTCCATTAAAGCTCAGATTGTTTTAGTCTGGTGGGAGATCGGCTTTATGATGCCAGAAACTTGATGTTAACTGTACCGCAGTTCACCTCTAGTTTGGAGTGTCAGTGGCGGGTTCCTTCTTTACTTGACCTGTTCTTTTTATTTTTTTTTAACTAGCAATAAGCTCTCTAAGCTTCATGTTTAAAGTAAACATGAGCAAAACACATGTGTACAGGAAAGATAAAATAAGATAAACTGTTTTAAGTGTCAAATATTTCTTAAATCTTCTACTCTACATCTTCTACTTTAATACAGATTTTAGTATGATTTGATTCACAATCAGTTCTATAATCCAGATTAATTTGAGAGTGCTTTAAACTAGCTGACTCCCATCACTATGTGAGCTGTAACTCGCTATCGAGTTGTCTGTTTTTAAGGAGGGGTTTGAGTTAACAGGATAAAAGGAAGGAAAAAAAGTCCTCAACTCGTTAAAGTTTGCTTCTATATCATCGTTAGCTAACCAAACTGGAAGTATTTAACAAGTTTTATTTTTCACAATTGTGTACAATTCAATGCACTTCAAAGTTTTTTTTGCAAAATAAAAAAAGTGATTAGTAGTAGATAAATCATAAGGCGCCTATAACAGAGTGCATATCTAGACATGGATACATTTGTTGGTACTGTTGCAGCTTATTGAAACAGTTCTTCATTTCTGATACAAAGGGATTTCAGTTAAAAGCAATTATTTAATGATTATCTGCATCTGTGGTATTACAGGTGCCTTAAATTTCTAAAGGGAGCAAACAGCCACTGGGTAGTTTGGTGTAGTTTGGTTTGTGTGGACCACAATGACCGGAGCAGAGAAAGCAAAGGTGAGAGCTTTTCTGTGGAGGTAAACACTACAAGACTGTCTCCAAGCAGCTCCATGTTCATCTGACCACAGCTGCCATTATTATTAAAAAAGTAAAAGGCCCATGAGACTGTAACCAACCAAGATGTGGATGCAAGAGGAAATGCAACCCCAGGTTGATCAGACATATAGTTCAGATGGTAGAAAAGAGCCAAGGAAACTGTCTAAAAGCATTCAAGCTGAGCTCCAAGGTTTCATCACTTTCTGATTACATGATCTGTCAAATCTTTAATAATTTTGGGCTCCATGGAGGCAGACTCAGGTGGGCTCCACTGTTGACAGAAATACAAAAAAGACACAAATTCACCAAAATGTATGTTGACAAGCCCCAACGTTTCTGGAAGAAGTTTCAAGGACTGATGAGCCAAAACTGGAGCTTTTTTTGGGCTTTAGTCAAATCAGCTTGGTTTTTGTTTGTTTTTTGAAATCCCTGTGGAAGGATACCAATAAATTTATCTGCGTCTGTACAAGTATATGTATTTTTTGCAATCATTTCACTGTTTAAATTGGACTAGAATAATGTGAAAAAGAACATGTATAAAGACATAAAACATGAATAACATGAAATGTTATTTACAGAGATGTGAAACTGACGCTTCCAAAAACTGCTGTTTAGAAAGCTGATTTGGTAATCCAGGAAATCATGACTGGAACTGTAGCATTTTCTTTTTATAAAGCAAACTTTAGGCTTTTTGAGAACAAACTAGTTATTATCCAGATATATTTGGGGTGAGGAAGTAACTAGCTTTTACAAACTCCATATAGCTTTTATCTACCCGTACTTCCTTGCTTCCAGACCAGATCTTAAGCTGTTCAGATTTATTGGAACAGTCAACCTTTCTTTTTTTTCAGCCTGATTTTTGGCTGTGTTTGTGCTCCTCATAGATCAAAGTCAACCTGGCAGGTGGAAGCAGTGCAGATGGGAGTTAGGCTGTCAGTAACATAGGCTGAAACACGCCCTTCTCCCTGTGTGGGCTTTCCAGCTCCAGGGACTGTAGGCAGATGAGGACAGTCGTGATGCAAAGTCCCATTTAAGCAGAGCACAAACACCAGTGCATATTTTAAATTGATTCAAAACCATTACTAAATGGGTGCACACATACACTCTTTTCTTTGTGTACCCTAGTTTTTGTTTGAAAATGTTTTACAGAAACTGTGCTGTCACATACGCGACGCACTGTAGGTGCAATTCGACAGAGTGGTGCTGGTGTGTTTGTAGATTTAGTTTTGTTTCATTCTCAAACACACCTGAGCTGAGAGCAACAAAGGAGAAGATGTGGGGGACGGAGAGTGGAGGAAGTGTAATGTAGGTTTACAGTCATGAGTAGGTGGATGGTTGTATTGTTGGATGATGATGTGTGGGTTTTCTGGTGAGGTGAGTGGTGGTGCTTCACTCCATGCTGAATTACGGCAACATTAAATTAAATAATATATGTCACTTATCCTTTCTCAGAGAGAAGAGCTATGAGTTTGTTGGTCATTAAGATTAGTTTTTGGTCAGTGGCTTAAGTCTCTGTCCTCATTAGTGGTGCAGTGTTCAGAACTGAGTGAACATCCATTGTTTATCCTCTGGTCTTCATTAACAATCCACCGTCACTCCCTTTCTCTCTCCTCTTCATTCCACACCCGCCCTTCGTCTTCGTCGCTCTTCTCATTCATTCTTGCCTTTTGTTATTCCTCGCCACTTTCCTCTTTCAACCCTTCATCTATCCCCTTCGAGCCCCTCGGTTTCCTCTCTGTGGTGCCCTTTCGGACAATGGAGCGATCCTCCATCTGGGCTGTGATGGGGTGGGGGTGGGGGGGGGGTTGGACTGACTGACAGCCCTATGTGGGACTGGCTGCTTGGCCTTTTGTCCTCCTCAACGAGGAAAATGGAGGGAGCTCAGAGGTGGAGAACTAGAGGAGAAGAAGACCTGTTAACTTACATGTAAAAGTTTTGGGCTTCAATGCTCTGCTGTGAGAGAGGATGCTTTGGTTAAGTATTAGCATTAGTTAATACATAGCTCCTAGCCATAAAATGATCTGCTGGTGTTTGTCTTTCTGGATTTAAATAGTTTTACACTAAAGAATTTCGATTGCAGAAGTGCCGCTAATCTGGGGTCAATCATGTGCTTAGTTTATACCACAACATTTCTGAAATCTGCTGTAATGAGTGGTTAATTTAATAGCCAACCAAGTTTGTCAGTCAACCGAATCCTGCGTATTATTTCCTCCTCACACTGAAAGAGTCACTATTGGTACAAAAGCATGTGCTCTCCCCTCCCCTTTCTTTGAGCCCCTCACCCCAGTGGTGTGCAGTGTGAGGGAATGATTGTTCAGAAGAGGGGAGGTATGAAGGACCGGGCCAAAGTTGCAGATTTGAGACGAGATTAGGAGACGCAGGAATGTGAGAATAGGAATTTAATTTGTAGCATACTACAGTTTCCTTTCTTAGAAGACTTGGATTCATTAACATGTTGGCGCATTTATCTAATACATTTGTAGGAAAGCAGAGACCAGAGCACTTTTGTTTCCCTTGATGTGTATTAAAGATCTTGTTTGGCTTCTGCAGAATTTAAACCAGCTCTGTGTGTGTTTGTTGAGATGCTTGCTCAGTCTGTAGTTGGATCGTATAATTGGAGGGAAATTAAAAGCTAAATGGAATCGCTTGACTGAAACACGGCAACTTTTCTGAATATCCAGCTTCACCTGAGTGCACCTACTCACACAGGAACACACTGTTTACTTACAAGTGTCATAAGGACACACACACGTACACACATTTACCTCTTGGAAACTGTTTATGCTCAGCGCTAAAATGCATTAAAGCTGTACCTCCTCTGTGCATCCAGGCCCAGAGTTCCCCAATTTCTAAAAGAAAATGTACATGTAGTCTTTGTCACACGCCAGTTGAGCATCGAACAGGTCTGCTGCTATTTCTGTAAAGTTACAAAGCAATCTAAAGAGACCCGTTAAAATAGACTGGCGGGCTGTTCACTGTTTTGTAAATACTATTCTGTGTAGAGATCAGTGGACGGTCTATCAGTTGTACAGTCTTTGTATAAGTGGGCACAATGATTCTTGTGATTTGTTCACAGCTTAGCTTTACAGTAGGTTGACCAAAAGTGCTAAAATGACCAACAGTATTCAAAACAAAAGTGCACTGTTGAGGCATCTCACCAATAAAGCCTCCTAGTAATCATTCCTCGTTATTTTCCCAGCAATAAATTAATGTGACAATCCATATCAGTAAAACCTTTAGCCCCAAAAGGTATTTACTCAGTATACTTTAACAGATTTTTATTGCATCATTTGGAATTAGTCAATAGCTGTAGCTTATTTTATACTAAACATATTATTTTGTATATATGTTTTGTGTCTGTTGGGCGTAATGCGAGGTCACTGAGTGGTCCTTAAGACACGTTTGTCTCACCCAGGTCAGGTTAATAGCGAATGTGAAAACGACCTTGGATATATCTAATTTAATTTAAATTGACTTCTCTGAAAGGGCCGCAATGATTCGCATTACACCGGATGAATTTACAGACTCCTAATGCACATAAACACTCTCATAATCGCTCAAACATTAACTGTTGCTAATGCACATAAATGCTCAAGTATGCACATTAACATACTCCTGTCCTCTTGGCATACAAAAGCTGATTCCTACTACTGTAACTTAAGCCAAAGTAATGCTTGTAAACAGAAATATGTTTTAACTTAAAGACCCACAGCGCAGTGTTTCCTCTGCTACAATTAAAGGGTGACTGTAATGCACAAACATGAATACACACATGCATTAATAGCCTGTGGCTCATTTGCACTCTGTCTGATGGGGATATTAACCAAGCAGGACGCTGCAGATCACAAAAAGCATCTTCTGGCTGTTGAAGCACACGCAGTGAAGTGCGGCACGTCTTCTGCCCAACTTTTTCTCATTCTTGTCACACTCGCTGCTCTATTTCACAGACTGCTCATGGGTGACCAGGCTTCATTCACCACACAATAATGAGGGATTTTCCTCAAAGAATTACCCAGGCAACAAAACTCATTCAGCGCTAGCTGGAGTTGGATTACGCTCTAAATCTGTCCAGCTGTGTCACTTTTTGACAACCCCTCGACCACCTTCATTGGAATCGAATATGTACAAAACAAAACAAACTTTTTACTTAATCAAATCGCATTTATTTTGATCTTGTAGCACCCAAAAATGTAAAGTTTATCTAGCAGCTTTTTTTCCATTGCCTCATCTCTAAAACTGGCTGATCTTTAATTGACCAGCATGTTCCCAGGAAGAAAATACTTCCTGTTAATACTGATTATGACCATTCACCTTCGTTAGGCAGATGCAGAACAGGGAAATGGTATTCTGACTGACTGGTGCTCCGTACAATGCTGAGTCCTCACACTGCCCTCTGCGGACATCCATCATTCACCCACTTCCACTCTTACTCATCTATTTCACAGTGATAAACCCTCCTCTCCCTCCTCCTCACAGCTGCACCACTTTACTTATGCAAACAACTTTTTTTCCCCCCCTCGTTAGATTATTGCAACGGCAAAGTGCTCCTGCTTGTTGTTCTTATTGACTCTTTAACTCATCCAACATTGCTGATTCTCCATTGTTTGAATTTGATGATACAGCAGTCATTGGGAAAACTGCAGAGATCCAGTTTCCAGTACTGGAATTTGTTGTCACAAGCGGCTCGAAAATCACATTTTAAAGAACATTCGACACATGGTATTTAAAGAAGAACGTAGCTTACAATTTTTCAGAAATATATTCCAGAGGTAAATATATTCAAACTTAAATCTTATTGGTCAGTAATAGTTTTTGAAAAAGGACTTTAAACTTAATGTTGCATGACTCTTGGTCCTCCAGAAAACCCTGCATGCAAGACGTTACTAAAAAGTGAAAGGCCATCTTTGTGAGTAGTTACAATGACTTGTTCTCAGACATGATTGCGTTACTGTTGTAGGTTTCTGCTCATAGACTCTTGACAAGATCATTAGTGGAGAGGAATGAGCTGATGCAAACGCTTTGGATGGAAAAACTGAAGACCATTAGAAACATTAGTGCTAGCATCTCTTACTTGGCGTATTCTTTACCTTGGGAGTTAAAAGCACCCGTAGGGATATCCAATATAGCTACGTTCTTGTACGTGCTCCACAATTGTGTAACCCATTCTGCCATTGAGTTGGTTCCCAACTGAGTCTCTGGTCACACGGTTGTTTCCTCTCACCTGCTTCTTGTTGAACCAACACTTGCTTTGTCTCTTGGTGGCTAAAACCAAACTACTCTCCTTTTTATTATAAGGTTTCACATATTATCCCATGGTGAAAAAAAAAAGTGGTCTTTTCTAAATGTTAAACTGAGCTACACACATGACACATTACGTGGCCATTATTTATTTATGAGAGCTAAGATAAAATGATGAATCGGTGTGTGGGAAAAACTAATTACTCGATGCAGGTACTAAGTAGATGTTAAATGTTGAAGTTTGTGGCTGCACAAGTATGGGTTTCTTGGAAATGGTGCCAGGAGAAAGCCACTTCTATCTCAACAGAACATGATTGATTAGATATGAACTGCTGCAAACTGCAGGACACCCTGAACAATGTTCTTTGGACAGACCAGACAAAAGTGGAGATATTTGTGTTGGTTTCTTTTTTTCTACAAGCACATCTCTGCATTCTCGCTAAACAACTCGCTTATCAACTGTCAAGCACGGTGGTGAAGGGATGATGATTTGAGCTTGTCTTTCAGCTACAGCACCTGGGCATTGATTCAACCATGAATTCTTCTGTAGGCCAAAGTATTTTTAAAGCTAAATGTGAGGCCATCAATCCAACATTTGAATCTCAGCCCACTTTTGGCAAAACAACCGATCAATGACTCCAAACACATCAGCAAATTTATAAGTAAAACAAACGTTAGAGGACAAGTCTTATTCCAGACCTCAGCCCTATTGAAACACTGCATTAAAGTCTATAAATAGTGTTTCATAAATGAATATCAACAATTCTAGTTAAACTAAAGCAGCATTATAAAGAAGAATGGGCTAAAATTCCCTCACAATGTTGTGAAAAACTGATCAGGATGTACAGAACAATCAAATTATTACAGCTGAAGATGCTTTTTATTAAACAAATGAATTTCAGCTGATTTTCTTGGTTTTACCAGTCTATGCCTCTACGTTTTTATTTATTTATTTGTTGAAGTTTTTACATGTGTTATGATGTGGTGTAAATATGCCATGTGTTGTTGTTCAACTGGACCTAGACAGTGGTCCCAGAACATAGACAGTGGGCTTGTATGAAGCAAATGTTAAGTGTTTTGAATGCTGTTGAAGAACTGACTGTAACCTGAACTTTTTGTAAGGAAAAGACTAACTTTGTTAGTTAGGAGCAGGAAACGTCAGTCATCGAGGAACAGGGTGGAACTGAAGTGCAGTCTTTTTGATCTCCGGCGGCTTAATGGTGGAGCTGTCTCTCAACATGTCACATTGACTGTGTTCATGTGTTTGACAACACACATCTGAGAAGTTTTTGTGTTATCTGATTTACTGCTTGTTTATGCAACAGTTTGGAGACATTAATGTAATGTTTTTTTTAGTTTAATCTAATCCAAGTGGAGGAGAAAAAGCTCAGACGTTATCTGGATTTTTCAGTTTAGTAAATTAATCTCTGGTAGCTGACACACACAGGGGGTTGTGTTTCCAGCAGAACATTTTTGCTGATTACTATAGGTTTAATGCGAATGAAGGTTTTGGCTCCACGCTTGCAGACAGAAAGAGTTCATGAATAAAGTTGGTAAAGTCTGTCTTTTAATAGCGCAGACAGTGGACTCTGTGTGGATACTGATCGAAGGGTTAATAAGTGCATAGTTTCGGCATATTACTCCTGCCGTTCTTTGCCAGCCCGTCTTGTTCGTCCATCTGAACAGCACAGACGCACATTGCTGCTGGTGTAGGAATGATGTCCTGTTCAACAACCCCGCTCTTGTGAAAGCACTTGGCAGGACTGCAGCCACAACGGTCTCCTCAGCTCCCATAACGAAAGCCACTTTGTTTGGCAGCCGTTGCCATGGTGGGAAGGACTTCTTTTTGGGGGGGAATGAGGGGGGAAAATATATGTGCATGGAATGTTTTCAGAACCACTTCTGGAGAAAGTCTTCAACTAAATATACAGCATGTTTTGTGTGTGTTCACACTACAGTTATATGAGGACAAATGCACCATGATCTAAAATTACTATTAATGTAAAAAGAAATGGTTAAGTATATTGAAAACAGTTGTGGTGACAGTTGATGCTTGCTCATTTAAATTACAAACTGTTGTGTAGATTAATGTATATGTACATATTCTGGCATATGTAAACTTTTTAAATAGAGGAGCCTTTTATGTTTCCTAACTCTGTCCAATAATTGCAGTAAGTTACTTGTGAAGATCAGAAATATTAGAACCAAAACTTTGTTGGCACTGGATGGCTCTGCTTGTTTATTGCTTCAGTGCTAAATCAGGTGATGGTGAACTAAAATTTAAGGGGGATTTGAAGCATTTGCTTTTAACGAGGTGCTTCATGTCTTCACAGCCTTTCTTCAGACTACTGAACCTACGGAAGCTCGGCCTGAGTGACAATGAGATCCAGAGGCTTCCTCCTGAGGTGGCCAACTTCATGCAGCTGGTGGAACTGGACATCTCCAGAAATGGTACACAAATACAAGTTCACTTTCTGCAATCAGTTTGCAATTACTTCATACAGTTTTACATTCATCATCATTTTCTTTTTAAACGCCCTAAAATCTCGGACATCAAAACCTGTTATGTCCACGAAACAAATTTTAACAATGCAGTGTTAAGTAATAGGAGCACATCGTTGGAAAGAAAATGCATTGAAGAAACCAAACATCTAGTCCGCCTTCAGTTAAAGCTGGTGCAGAAATGTAACATGAACGTGATCGCAAATATGTCTGATATTCTTTTTTGCTGTGACAGGCACAAACACCATGCCCTCTCTGTGTCCTTGCACAGAAACAGAGATACTGAGTGTCAGGAAGGTTCTCTGTGGCAGATAAGAGACCTCTGCTGAGCTCCACACTGCATCAGGTGCTGTGGGAGCGGTGTGCAGTGGCCTGTAAGAGCCTTTCCCATCTGTTTGCTTTCCTGCTCCTGCTGCAGTGCACCTCTGAGCCGGATCAGTGTGACGGGCTGCTTTGCTCTATAGACATTTCTTAACATGCACCTGCAATATCCAGTGCTGAAAGTTCCTTTGATCAGGCTGCTCAGATCGCTTCCTGTGTCTTTGTTCATTGCTACGTGCACAAAACTGAGGCAACCGTTTAAGTATTTATGAAGCTGTTTGTTACTGTACATGATGTTATCCTAGTTCCGAATATTGGAGCAAAACGATGTCATCAATCTGCCCCACAAAAACAATAAAATTTCTACTTCAGTGAAGCTCAGATTTACACCTGAACTGATGTAATCTAAAGGGAGAAATTTTAGTGTTTAGAATAAGTCAAATTATCAGGAATGAAAAGCCACTTGTATTTTGTCTTACTTCAAAAAACTTGTACGATGCCACCAAAAGTCTTGACACTTGTTTATCATATTTCTGTTTTTATTTGCCTTTTGCAAATGTGTGTTTTTATTATCGATGGTGCATTTTACTATGAACAGGACGCGAAATGCTTTTAGATACAGAGGCAGGGATTATCCAGGCTTAGCTTTGTTATAAATGGAAAACTACAATTAATTGTTCAAATGTGGTTACGCAACATTTCTTGATGGTAGAAAATAAAAATATCATTCTGTGGTTCTTCATAGTAGAGCTTCCTGTTAAAAACCTTATTTTTTATGCTTCATAGCCATCGGGGTATGATTACAAGGAATTTAAAATGTTATAACACCACCATCTCACACTCATGTGCATGTGCATGTGCATGTCGGTATGGCTGAACCCCGCATAAGAAACCCTCTTCCTTTTTCTTGGCAGACATTCCTGAGATCCCCGAGAGCATTAAGTTCTGCCGGGCCTTGGAGATCGCGGATTTCAGTGGAAACCCCCTCACCAGGTGAGCGGATTGTAACAGCAGCTTTGTCGGATTGTAAATATTCTGCCTCACCAGGTGAAGCAGCTGTAGTATTTGCAGAATGTGTTGTCGTGCATTTTTAGGACTGGTATTTTGCTTGCACGTCTGCACAGTAAACACACAAGTCCCGGAGCAGACTGAGGTTTTAATGTCACCGTGTTGCTCTGAAACAAACATGGCTAAGTTTCCCAGTAAAATGACATGTTAAATTCTCTTATACCGCCCCTTTAAAGGAGCATCTTTCTCTTTGCTGGAGGAAAAGCATTGGAATAATTTACAAATGTCTGACGATCTAAGAGTTGCCTAGATATAAATGTTTTCCTGCATTTTACAAGAAAAGCCTGAGAATATCTCCTGTCTTTCTGCTTCAGATTGCCGGATGGTTTCACTCAGCTCCGAGCTCTGGCTCACCTTTCCCTCAATGATGTGTCATTACAAACGTTGCCCAGCGACATTGGAAAGTAAGTATATGTCATGGCAGAAAATTAAAGTATGCGACTGATCAAAAGTTAAACCAAGTTTATTTGAATCAGATGGCTTGTTAATTGCAGCCTTAAATGACAGCGTTGCTACTTGAGTCAGAATAACCTTTTATGCAGATTAAATTTTGTGAAAGTGTTAAACTCCCATAACCAAGCTGGTACTCTGGACCGTGTTACCAGAGTATCAGACCACTGATAGTTCTCTGAGGCAGCTGGGTTCTGGTGGGGGCACTGGTGTGTTCAGACAGATGGAAGAGCCCCTCACCATGCCAGGCAGCCCAGACAGACAGACCTGCCATCTGACTAACCAACATGCGTCTCCCTTCTCTTCCTCCCCCTTCGTTTCTTGCCAACTCCTACTCCTCTGCCTCCTTTTCTCTGCCACTCCCGTATCAGTCTGGCCAACTTGGTGACACTGGAGCTCAGGGAGAACCTGTTAAAGTCTCTGCCCACGTAAGTGTCACATCTGCTCGATGTACATTAGCAGGGTTTAGTTTTCTCATTGTTTGCAGACTTCATTGACAAGAAGTAGGATTTCTGAATCATCCCTGGTGCTCTTATTTAACTTTTAAAGCAGCAGTACAAATCTTTTGAATAGGGATTCTGTGGAAATGTTATGAACAGTTATCTGACCTGTTGTAAATAAAACAACCTCAGTTTGGAGAAATAGTTTAATTGTGACTGAACTGACACGCTAACGGCTAGTCTGAGCTGGGCCAAGACCAAAGTGAATTGCTGCCTTCACCATTTGTTTTGCCTCACATGAATTGAATTGAATTGAATTGAATTGAATTCTGTGGTACAAGTAGCACTAGCAATAGCTAGTTATAGCACTTCCAGTGCAGCCATGGGCTGGAATATAATATTATTTCTGCTGGAATAACTATGCAAACTGATGGCAACGTAAACGTTTCTAAAATAGTGTTTCCACTATTGAACTGTTTTAGAGTTATTTTAATCTTTTGCTGGCTTCGCTTAGAATAGCTGTTAGCTAATCATTCGAATCAGATTCAAACTTACGTTGTTCAAAGAGCAGGTAAGATATTATTTGTTTGTAACCTTTCCACAGAACAAACAAATTCTAAGTAAAACATTTCTAGCTTCTTTTTCTTTCTTTTCAAAAAGGAAATGTAAAATGATGACAAACACTTTGATTATCCGTAGCAGGATAGGTTTAAAAGCATTCTGTTTGTCATTACAAGTGAATGAATGGTATGTTATTATCATGTGCAAAGCTCAGCTCTTTGTTCTTTCAGATTAGACGCTGGTGTGATATAACTGTGCTATTTCATGTTCAGGTCGCTCTCTTTCCTGGTAAAACTGGAACAGCTGGACCTTGGCAGCAATGAACTAGAAGTTTTGGTTTGTGAACATCTTATCTATTTTGTTCATTCGCTCCACTGTAGATAACTCATTGTGTCACTAAGTGGGCGAACAGCTCCCTAACATTTCATATTTCTGCAGTCAGAGTGGGACATGAGTATCATGAGTATCCTACTACTGTAACTATGATCCAAACCACACGTTTACCTCAAACAAAGCACAGGTAGTTTCTCAGAACCGATTCCTCTGGTTATCCCAGGAACGCCCACCTGTCTCAACAGGACGGGCTAAACGATTTGTGATGAGCTGACAGAGGGCAAACACTGAGCAAACAGTGACGGCACACTGAATCTTTGCATACTTCTCAAAAAGCAGCACCCCATTACATTCTCCTTTTTATTTGTTTTCACTTAGATTTGATAGTTAAGCCCAACATGCTTCCTGAAATTCCTGTTAAAGCTTTAGGAAACAGTAGAGGAGTTTCCAACTGGAGTCATTCCACTCTGAGACTATTTCTTTTTAACTTTCTAAACAGTTTAACGTAAATTGGTTCGTTAATTTAATAGCGGTTTTCCCCTCTTGTCAAAAGAGTTGAAGTCTTGATTTGTTAAAAAACTCATCTACTGAATGTGTATTTTTTTGACTCTTGAGTCTGTTGTGCTGAAGCCTGATTTTCTAAATTTCGCACCAAAAATAGCTAACCTATTTTTGTGTCCTTTTATTTCCCCCACGCTCCTATTTTATAGCCGGACACACTCGGTGCTCTCCCCAACCTGAGGGAGCTGTGGTTAGACCGTAACCAGTTGTCTTCACTACCACCAGTAAGTGCAGCTTTAAGAAACTTATGCCTCCTGCAGACAGTCTCCTCTTTACTTGAACTGTAAAAATAACGACTGTGTTGTGCCTTGATTGCACACTGCAAGTGTTATTTTTATTTTCTGCGTGTTTAGGAGTTGGGCAACCTTCGGCGGTTGGTTTGTCTGGACGTCTCAGAGAATCGTCTGGAGGAGCTTCCCTCAGAGCTGAGCGGCCTCCTGGCTCTCACCGACTTGCTGCTCACGCAAAACCTGCTCGAAGTCATCCCAGACAGTATCGGTGAGAAACATGCGCCGCTGAGAGAGAGAGAGAGAGAAACTGGATTATAAGAATATTTTATAAAAGTTATCTAACTCATCGAGTTGGATGAAACGAACTGATGTCAGTAAAAATGGCATCAGCTTTGGTTTGTAATGTTTAGTTTCTGAGCTGTAAAGTGAAGCTGGTGTTTCACGCCTTTATTTTCAGAGAGTGTATTTTTTTCCTACAAAATAAAGGTCTGTAATCTAATCAGTATGTAGTGTTAAGGAAACACTGATCCAAGCTCCTTCTGTGTCAAAGACAATTTCAGGTAAACAGAAGCGGTGCTGCCCTCTACTGGAAAAATAGTATTAATGACAGATCTGGATTTGACATTGGTGTATTTCAAGACATAAAATAAAATCTGAAAAGTGTTAGAGAAATGTTTTATCCCTGATAAAGAAGGTTAAATATGTGAATGTCTGTTTCTTCTAAATCTTTGTTTGTTGGTTTTGTTTGGTCTCCAGGTTCTCTGAAGCAGCTGTCCATCCTGAAGGTGGACCAGAACCGCCTGAGCCACCTGACTGACTCAATAGGAGAGTGTGAAAACCTCACAGAACTTGTTCTGACGGAAAATCTCTTACAGGTACCGACATTTACATCGACCGCGTTGAGATTTAAGCTCCATTATTATCTAAGTTTCATTAGAAGTAAAATGTTTTTTGTCTTTTACTAATCATTAACGGGCTCTCCCCCTCCTTCCTCTCAGTCACTTCCTCGCTCGCTGGGCAAGCTGAAGAAGCTGACGAACCTGAATGTAGACCGAAACCGCCTGAGCAGCGTGCCCCAAGAGCTGGGCGGCTGCGCCAGCCTCAACGTCCTCTCGCTCAGAGACAACCGCCTGGGCAAGCTGCCCTGTGAGCTTGCAGATGCCACTGAGCTGCATGTTCTGGATGTGGCTGGAAACAGGTACCCTCACTTAACAACATAAATAACTTTTAATAACGTACAGCAACTTTTGCTGCTAAGATTGTGTAATTGAATGCACCTCCAGTTTTGAGCTTTTCAACCTGATCAAGAACCAAAACTATAATATTAAGTAAAACTGATTTTAAAGCTTTTATGCACATTTATATATAAAAAAATGCTTTTTAAATCTTTCAAATGATCATTTAAAAGTCTTTAAAACTTTATGTTTGAGTTGTTGTCATTTAACATCGTTGTAGTTTTGTGCAGATCACATTTTATTCCTCAAAAAGCCAGTGTTGTGGCTCATTTTATCTGCCCCCCTGCTTTCGGCCCAGATTACAAAACCTGCCTTTTGCCCTGACAAACCTCAACCTGAAAGCCATGTGGCTCGCGGAGAACCAGTCGCAACCGATGCTCAAGTTCCAGACAGAAGATGATGAGCGAACAGGAGAGAAAGTGTTGACCTGCTACTTACTGCCCCAGCAGCCTTCACCAAGCCTGGGTGAGCGTTATCTTCATTAATTTAACCATTTAATCTGTTTCTTTCTGTCTCAGAAACTTTCTGTTTTGACTTGTAAGAACTTTGGGTAAAACCAGAAATGAGATGAGAAAGTTTCTTTTAAATTAATTCATTTCAAAGCTTCTGTTTGCCCACTTTACATCCTTCCCTTCTCAACTTTTCTCCACAGAGAACTTGCTGCAGAACAGCAGGGATGACAGCTGGACAGACAGCAATCTGAACAGAGTTTCAGTCATTCACTTCCAGGAAGAGACCAAGGCTGAAGAGGAAGAAGATGATGAAGCTGCTGCAGAGCGCAGAGTGAGGAAATACAACTTTGAAGTCCCTGTGTTTAGAGTTCACCCCCATCAGCAAAAACACTCCTCTTTTGTCATAATGTTGAGCTAAATTATATTGCGTAAAACAAAATATTAAGTCCAAACAATTTTGTTTTGCTCAAAGATCAGTGTCTGTACTTGACAAAGGCAAGGAAGGAAATTCCATTTCA
>JAOXNZ010000098.1:11878759-11890175 GCA_028566095.1 Kryptolebias brasiliensis | reverse complement strand
AACGTTGTTCATAAAACCTTAAGGATCTGTAACTAGAATAAGGGCAGATAAATACAAATTAATATTCAAATGAATAATCTTTGCAGAAAAAAAAGCAATAAAGAAGCTGCATACTTCCAAGGCTATGGAGAAACATTCAGACACTTAACTTGGACAAATGAACTTTCTGCAAGTGTTTTTGTCATCTATAAACAAATAAATAATTTCTACACCTGTGGAGCTAATCCAGCAGGCAACGGGTGAGAGGCAGGGTACACCGTGGCCAGGTCATAACAAGCTTTGTTTACAATCATCTGCTGTTCCCACAGCAATGATCTCACATTTTATTAGACATCCCACCTCACAATTTCAGATTCTATGGCTATTTATTTTTTATTTTATTTGTCTTTCTCAAAAGCCACAAAATTGCATTTAATTTAAATTACCAATATTTTTTTAAGAACCTTCACCTCAAACCTGCCCCGTATCCTTTTTTTTTCTCTCTGAAACTACTTGACAAAACAAACAGTGTTGAAATCAGTTTACTCACCTGCAGGTGCCGAGGGGGGAGCAGCATCAGACTTTGAACAGAAGCCTCCTCTCATGACTTCTTCGAATCAAACTCGTCCTCTTTTACACCACTGCAAACAGCTGCAGATTCAGCGGGTGTTGAAAATAAAAAAACAGGGCAAATTTTAGTTCTTAATTAAGAAGAAAATCACCAATATTTCTGCTAAAGGGTAGGATGTCCTTCCTGACATCAGGCTGGTGCAGTGACCTGTGTACTACTGTCTTTGAGGGGTCCTGCTATTAATCAAATGCATGCATTTACCCCTCATTTTAAACCCATTTTTAAACTCTTGGATTAACCATAAAAATTTAAAGCTTAAGCCAAGTTGTGCCTGCAGACCAAGCTCGACATGCACCCTGCAGAAGCAAACTTTAACCGTAGTGCAAGTCTAGATCTCAACATGCAGGTGGCAGAAAAGACGAAAGAATCAACTTGATGAAAGATATGAGACATTCTGCCATTTCTAGCTTGCTTTTAGAGCATTAAAACGTATTACCACCATAACAGTGCAGATGTCTTTAAATAATGTATGGGTTTTGTCAAAACACATTGTGCTTAAATAAAATTAATACTTCACAGGTAACTTTTATGTTAAAAAGATATAAAATTTTATCAAAATGCAAATGCTACGCAGTGACATCATTAATATGCTAATTACCACATCATATACCAAAAGCATAGCCTGCCTTTTGACAGCTTAAAGATTGATTTCCTCACATTGTTTTCATGTAAGTCTCAGTTTCTTTTTAGACTGTATGTCGGAATATTACTGGAGTCAAAAGTTTTAGAATATGTTCATTTTATTCCCCCCAAAACAAACTGAGGTCAAGAGCAACAGAAGGTGAGGACAACAACAAAATATATTACAGGCAAAAATAAACCAAACTCAGAAAAAGAGAGACTGTATCAAGGAACAAAAATGAAATATGTAAGAAAAATTTTTTTAACAAAATAATAAGCTTAAAATAACTAAAAGTGAGTCAAAAGGTAAAAACAACAATCATATCATAACTGAACTGGAATGAACTGGTTAAATGGACTCGACTGTATTTAATGGATACGTATTTTTGTATATTGTCCTGAATTGACTTGGAATATGGCACTAGATAAATAAACTGAATTGAATAGTCAGTTCATTCATTCTTACTTGGTGTTTAATGTGTAACAAAAAATGCTCTTCCAGTATTTCAGGTTCCAACAATTTCCAAGATTGAAACTAAAAATGATCCTCACCTTACAGACTTCTGGCTTTCACCATATTAACTGCTTAAAGAAACAAACAATAAATATATTTATTGTTGAAGATTTAGCATACATGCCAGAGTAGAGTCTACTGAATCATGCCAAGGTAATTTATTGATTTGGTAGCAGCTGGGTCTCATATGCAGAGTCAATGCCCTTTCTGCCCAAACATTGAAAGTTTAATCAAAGGTGAGCGAACGGGACGGGCCTCTTTTTAATGTGAGCTTTGATCAATGGGTAAACTTTATAAATAATATGTAATGTTCCTGTTGTTTATGTCACCAGGAGCACATAAAAGAGTTTGATTTGTTTAGATAAATCTTGAATAAAGTCAAACATTTTTTGTCTTGTTTTTTATTTGACAAAGTGAATTTACATTTCTGTCAGTTTTAAGGAGGCATACTGACCTGCTCTTTTACAAACGTTTAGCCTGAAAACAGGACATATATTCTTAGTTCAATTGGGTCCTTCAAACATAAAATCACAGTAAGTTTGTGTCCCGCGCACTTTTCCCAACGGTTTGAAAACATTTTAGGTTTACTTTGCAAGCTTAGGGTTTCTCAACTTCCACTGTCAGCCATTACTAATAAAAGAACAGGTTATTTCTTAAAATGGATGTATATTATTTTGCTATTTTTTGCCTCTAGCTGTAACTTGTTGTTCAGTTGTCAGAAAAACTACTTGAAATCCATCTCATTTTATTAAAAAAAACAAAAATATGTATTCTGGTTCAGTTTATTAGGGTTTTTCCAAGTAGGTTTTTCATTTGTATTTAGTATATTTATTATAGTTGTTGCAAAGTCCTCTTTATTGTTATTTAAATAACACTATTTAATAAGCAGCTTGTTATTTCAGCTCTTAATATATATATATTTTTACAAATAGAGGGAGCTCGTACCCAATGCTCTGTAAAGACCACCACCACCATCTTGTGGTTGATTATTTACCTGGTTTAAGAGTCTTATTATTCCTTGGTTTTCCTTTGTTTGGCAGCAAGATTATGAAGATGCTAAAACAAACATGGCAGATTTCCAGAAACCTTGAGGAAAAGGTAAATGGAGGGAACTTCACACCAAAACCAGGTTTCCTTGCTGCTGGGTTGTTGCCTTAGACAGCGCAGACTATAAAACAGAGGTTACACAAAGCTCATTACTTCAGGAGTTTTAAAAAATATTTTTTAAATAAAAATGGCAAACTACATTGCAGACATGTGCTTTAGTAAACAAGTCAATAAATTACGGGCTCATTGTGCAGAAAACACTTCTTAGTACCAAACTACCCAACTTGGTTAACGCCAAAAGATATATGCTGACACAATTTTCTGTTTTCCTTTTAGCTAGGAATTTATTATTCCTTTTAACATTATCTGTTAGCAAGTGTTTTGAATTATAAGGAGCATTAATTAGAGCATTTACACTTCTAATATACTACATATGGAAAGTTTAAAATTAGCTATGTTCCACTTCAGGGTTGTCTGAAGTCTTAATACACAATTCCTCACATGCTAAAATATGACAAATATATAGTATGAGGTTGTGAAAAATTTTAAAAAGAAAAATGTTTTACCCTTTTCCACCTTTTTGTCCCCTTAGGTGAAGTAGCCTGGTTGTCTTAGCTCACTAGCTAGCTAATTGATGCCATTAGCTAGCAAGCTAATTAATGCTATTACCTAGCTAGCTAAAAGCATTACTCACTTACTTAACTCACCGAAAGAATTACAACAATCTCTCTGGTCTTTAAATCTTACTGTGAAAAAGGCAATTCTTTGGTTTGAAACAGACAAATACAATTAAGGAAAATTTAAGCTCATGTCGGTTCATTTAAAAAAAAAAAAACTGGCGCTGTTTTGACGATAGGTTGGTTCACGAGCAGCTGTTAATTAATCTTACTTCCCTGCTTTGCATCAACATAAAACAATATTTAACTGGTTTACCGGAAAAAATAACATTTGAGCATACAGAGAACCAAGAGCTAGTTAAAAACAGAGCCGACAGAATTACTCGGAAGAAAAATGTCTTTGAAAGGTACTTTTTAAGTTTTATCGTTTACCAACCGGAATTTAACGGTGCGTTTCATTTGAATTCGGAAATCGGAATTACCGGCTTCCAAGTTGGAAAACATATTTACACTGATGTCAGTTTTTATTGTAACAAATCAGTCACAGACATGATTCTTTATAAGCTCTACCGCCGAACATGTTGCTACAATTGCTTATATTGCTATTGTAGTTAATATGAATATAAAAATGACAAATGCAACAATTTGTTTTGTTACGTTTGAACGTCAGTTTTTTAGATAAAGATTCTGATTTCCGAGATAAATGGAACGCAGCATATGATTGCTTTTTTTTTCCTCTCCAAACTTTATTTTGAACACTCATTGATACAAAGTACAAAGCAAAACTGATTTACAGTCGAATAAGAAAACAGACTGATGTCAAAGATGATTGTTGCTCGTATAAAATTTGTTTAAAAATGTTTGTACTTTGTAAAAATTTAGGTTTTAAGATCATATTTTATTAAAGATGAGGGTGGAGTTGTGCGTAAAGGCCTGTAACGTGTCATTTACATCAGAAAAAGGCTTATGATTAGTCATCCAAACTGTTGAAAACGTGGCCTTCATTAAAAAGGAAAGCTTTATACCCTACTGCCAGAACATGAGTTGATCTAACATCAAATTAATCATTTTGAGAGACTAAGAGTGTGTAGGAATTAATCAAATACAGGATTTTATTTGGATTCTTCTCAGAAAAAGGCAGAAAACTAAATGAGCATATCTCATAGAGACCTGTTATCAAACTCGACTTTTGACAGATTAAGAAATAAGTCGTCATAGTGAGAAAATTTTATTTTATTTGTTAATATGCTAGGTATAAGATCATTTGCTTCTTTTTTCCTCAAAAGATACGGAACTTTAATTTATTCATCATTTGTGCAAAGACAAGAGGAAAAGAAAGGAACACCCACTCTGATAAAATGAGACCACAGAGGAATTAGGGATGTTTTTCTTTTTTTTTTTGTGAGAGGAACAGATACAAGGTTTGGGTTCACATATGGACAAAAACCTTTCTGGAAAAAAGACACTGTAGAAAACCCAGTTTCCATCTCAACTTAATTCACAATTGCCTTGGGTCAGACTCCTCTCTTTTTAAAACCACAGATATGATCTACTTCCACCAAACGTGTTTCAAAGGGGATCTCTGACAATGTCATGGGAAGAACATCCAAACTACAGAAACCCAGCTCTTCACTTTTCCAAACAGAATTTTTCTTACAGTAAACACTCATTGTATTTAGCACTCAGTTTGGTGGCCGTATGCATAAACCAGAAACTTACTGCAGAGCCAGTTACACGTTTCCTGTTCAATATAACTTCGATAAAGGCTTAGAGTTGGATTGCTTCGGAGAAAAAAACTTGACAATGAAAAGTCTTAAAACAAGGGGTTCTAATGACCACTTCTCAGCAAACTGTAAAAGTTCTGAACTTAAATTGGGCAAATAACCACAACAAATGTGTTTAAGTGGTCCCCCCCCACACACACACATCACTTCAATATTTATGACTATTTGATGTCAAATCCATGTAAAGCTTTTGTTAGCAAAAGAAAAATGGTACCAGATTAGAAACAAGCTTTGATTATTACTGTTCAATGTTTGAAAAAAAAAAAAAAAAAATTAAACCAAACAGCGGATATGAAAACAGTTAGTAGCTGTAATCATCAGGCAAACTACAACAAAACTACATTCCTGCTTAAAATTATTTTCTTTTCTTCTGAAAGATGTTTCTCTCTTTTTCACAAAGTGGCAAGATCCAGATGCAGGCACTGGTCTATCAGACAACACTTTAGATGACAGTATCTCCATGAGTAAGGCCACTTTATGAAGTAAATTCTAAATGACAAACACAACCTAACGCTTTCTGTTCGTAGATTTTTGCAGTGTCATCATCAGCATATGAATGAAAACCAACGCTTCAAGTTCCTAAATTAAAGAGCCTGAAGGCCAACTTGTATGTGGAGAGGTTGGCTGTAGTCCCCTTTTACCACCACAGCAAAACAAGAAAAGCTCAGTCCACGTTGTCACCACCAGCTATGCTGCTATGGTAGAATTCTCCCCCCCTCCCGAAGCATCAACCACACACGCGTGATTGGGTTGTAGCGATCTTGCAAAAAAAAAAAGAAAAGATTTTCACAGAAGTTTGTAAAATCGTCTCGCCTAAAGTCGTCTTTGATCCTCTGTGGCTTTGTCGAAGCAAGTTGAAGTCCAGAGAGAAGTTGTGCCACAACTGCTGCTCTGAGTACAGTCCACAAAGGACAACTACGCCTCCTTTTGTTGCTGCTGCAGCGTCGTATGTTTGGGTTTTCTTTTGCTTATTTTGTCAGCCCCTTCAGATGCAGTCCTTTAGTTTCGCTGACTAAATGTGTTGTGATATTTAAAGGGAGTGTCACTGCAGGGGGTCTTGTGGATGATTGAGTGCGTGGGTGTGTGTATGTGTGTGTGTGATGATGGTGGTGGCAGGAGGAGCTCTGTTAGACTGCAGTCCACACAGCTGGAGTTCAGCTTCCTTAAATGGGCTGAGCAGGACCGTGCTGGAGGGACTAGGGGACGGAGGGAAGCAGCTCTACTTGTCCCCCAGAATGGCGTACTGGTTGTCGAGTTGCAAGTGCTGCATGGAAGCGCCGCTGGTTTCTTCTCGACCACGGTTCTTGTGTTTCACAACCTCAAAGGTCTTCTCCATTTCTCGGTCTCTGAAACACAAACAGGAGTTGCATCAGTCAGACTGCAACAAGAAAATCTTGCCAGCATGTCAAGCAAACTATTCTCAATGGACTTTGACTTACTTGCGTGTCTCAACATGCTTGGCAGTGGACAGTAGGGTGGGGAACTGTGAGTCACTATAGATCTCAGGAGGACCCTGGGTGGGGCCTCGTCTACTGGGGGTAAGTCGAGCTCCAGGAGGTCGATACACACCAGCAGGCTTCACCTCAGGCACCTCAACTTCCTCTGTTAGACAAAAAAGGTATGATGAATTTGTCCAAAATCAAAAAACCTGCATGTAGTTATTTCCCTATTAAATCTTATAATCAACTAAATTTTAGTGTCTTTTTCTCTTTCTTGAAAGGGCAAAGCAATCCCAAACAGAGTTTGTTATTTCTCAACTCAATTGTCTGAGTACTGAATACAGTTTACTCACCCACAGGTGCAGCAGGAGGAGGAGCAGCAGCACCACCGCCACCACCACCACCACCGCCACCACCAGACTTGTTCCAGGGACCAGAGATTTTGTCTCCACCAACCAGTATGATCTCTCCATCCTCCCCTACCTCCTCCTTCTCATATTCCTCTTCCTCCTTTTCATCACTGCAAACAACAAGTTTAAAATTGATTTTTGTTTTAAGTAATAGCATAAATAAAGAGATCCAGTGCAAATATCATAACTGCCGTGCACTTTGTGACAAATCAATAACAATACAATCAGATGCTTTTTATATCTGAGCATGCTCAACCACTGTGTTGGATTTCAGCTGGTAACAATAACCATTTAACAACAGATGTTTTTGTTAACTCTCTTGCTACTGTTCTGAGAGTTAGAGGGATCCCCACATGACCCAAAGCTCAACAAACGTCAGGTTGGGGTTCCTCAATCTCAGAGAGGACGTTTTAAGAAAGCAAAAACCAAAACTACAGTTTTCAGCTGGAGTCCAAGCTGAAGGAGCTTGGTCAAGAGACTTTGAGAACTGCTACAACCGTGATGTAGCCAGGCTGCAGGTAGGAATAAAAATGAGAAGGAACAGGTCCAAGCTGGCTGGATAGCAAAAAAAAATAATAATAATAATACAGTACTGTGGTGGTTTTCTTCTATAACTATGAAAGTTTCATTTCCTAACAAAATCATGCCGTTCTTCTTTGGGAGATTTTGCCTCTACGCTTATTAAACAAGAAAATAACTATTTCCTACAAATGTTCAAGATGTTTTCACTTTATTTTGATGTCAAGTCATTTTCAGCCGGTCTCCATTTGTGCAATTTGTATTTCCAGATTTTATGCCGTTTGCATTCACAGTGAACGTATTTGTCATTTACAAACATTCAGGACATTCAATACCAATAATGCTTTACCCCTACAGCCACATACAGCTATTTTAAGAGTTCTTTAAACAGGATTTTCTTTTGGATTTTCTGCCAATGTAGTCTATTTTGAAAGGATTATAAAGTGAAAACTATGATCAAGGGTTAGCTCAGTTTTACTGAGAATACTGTATGTGCATCCTCTATATTCACTGAACCATTGAAAATAAAGAAATATGAAAATCTTCAGCTGGGAGAATTTCAATGAGCAGATAAATTTAAAGAGTGTTTCTGCTAAAAAATGCCCATCCCTACCACCTACACCTCATTACATTCCCTATTTGAGGGTAATTTCATCTGCTAAAAACTAAATAAACTTTAACTATAAGTTTAACAGATGTTTTAATTCCTGCAGATGCTACTGAAAACTAGTTTCCTTACGGTTAAAATAAACTAGCTGTAGTCCTACCTTATCTGCAGCGCCTGGAGTCGAAGCCCACTGTAGTCCACTTCTTTGTGTTCGAACTCTTTCCACTCCTCATCCTCCTAGAAAGTGAGATTTTACCCCACGCACATTACAGTAACACATCACAACAGGCAATAAAGAAGGAAATACATTTGTATCCAACAAAATCTTACCAAAAAATAGTTGGACATAACTCAACATTTTCATGTGGCAACTTACATTAAATCCCAAAAGACAGCTTAGTCCTCTTATCATGTAATCAAGTTGTGATAAAATGGTAAAAGAACAGATTCGTAGTTGTTTTATTTATATGGACAACCACAATACAAAAAGGAGTGTATATAAAATCACAAAGCTAAACGACTTTTAAACAGAACCTGAATCAGAGCATAAAATGGGTGTCGTGCTAATTTCCGTACGCTGTGCTACTGGTAACCATATGTTAGCTAGTAACCGGCATATTGTCTCATGTCCAAATATACAACTTTCATGACGTTTATGTCTTATAAAAGCCACAAACTTAGAGCTACTCACACGCACAGGTTCAAATCTAGGAACGAATCCTAACAAGACACCGCTATGAAGCAAAAAGTAAAGTAGAAATGGTTACCTTTTCAACTTGAGCGTCCTGGTTTTCGTTTTTCGTGGATTTTTCCTTCTCTTTTTTTACCTTTTTCACCACAGCCGACGTGGTGGACCCGGTGGCGGGCTCCTTCCCCTTAACTTTCTCTTTCTTCTTCTTTTTATCCCTCTTGGCAAAGAAATCGTCCAGACTCTTCTCTGCTGGTTCCGCCATTTTCAACGAGCGACGTTAACGAGCGTTAGTCAGCTAACTCGAGCAATGACAAATGAGAAAATCCGCTCACGAAAAGTGAGGACAGCTGCTGAAGCGACCGGGAGAAATTAAATTACCTCTTCCTCTGACAGTTTAACATTTGCTGGAGCCTGATATTGAAATGTACGCCCTAGTTTCCCGTCTGAATCTTTGGCTACCCTGTCAACCATGCCATGCAGGGGATATTTGACAAACCTGTACTGTCACCCGGAAGCACTTCGACTCTGAACCGGAAGTGTTAATAGGTATGAATCCTTGCCGCTCTGTCAAAATAAAAGTATGTACTTAAGAAAAAAGACGTTTTAGATTTTTTTTAAATAAATCTTGATATAAACCTTTCAAATGGACAAAATGGGAGTTCCACAAGGTTTTATTTTCGGACTATTGCTGTTTAGGACTACAGTATCGATGAACAGGCAAATGATAGGGATCACTGAATGGATTAAGACGTTTGTTGTCACGGAACTGATTTCATTATCACTAATCAGTGTTAAATTTCAAAAATAAACAAGTTCAAACATTTGGATCCTGTTATGGATTGCCAACCTAAATTTAAGGCTCATCAAGTGTCCAAAACTAATTGCTTTCTTCTAATGAGTTCTAATTTCTCAATCTTTATTAAAAGAATAACCAGACTGCAAACTAGTCCGAAGGAACGTTACATTTTTTGATGTGACACTGTTTTATGTACCATGTTAAATAAACTTACAAATCAATATAATGACTCTTAAAATCATATTCAAGGATTTAATAACATCTTCTTAAGGTAAAAGCAGTTTTTGTTTACTATTCGAAGATCAATAACTCCTAAACACCATTTGGTTTATTGATAATGATTAATGAAGTAGAACCAAAACACACAATGGTCTGTTAAAAAATTAAACAGGACACTCTTATTAACAGGTTTAAACTTGAATCCAACTTTTAAAATTTGACTGAAAACAAATATTTTTCTAACAAAAAGAGCAACATTTATAAATTTGTAAAAAAAGAAATTAGAAATACAGACATCAGAAGAGAAGTTGCCTTTTATCAGTCTGAAGCAGGCCTATAACTCTTGAAGTAACATAAATGCCAAACTTAAGCCTCTCCTCAGCAGTAAAGCTGTAAACAGATTATTTACCTGCCATCAGATTCCAGGAGACGGGGCTGACTTGAGCAAACGCAGCAGTCGTGCACAAAGAGAAAATTCCAGCTCTGCATCAATGGATGTGCTGCAGTCGGCATGACTGTTAGTGCTGCTTTGTTACCTACAGTAAACCTACAAATATGAGATCCAACTTTATCTAAATGCATAATGTTTCATTAGAACTTCATGTCAAAATTCATCTGTAATTTGAGAAAAAAAAATCTGTAAATTAAATCCACTCATTAGGAGAATAAATTAGGCAAACACAGTCAGTCAAGGTTTTTTTTTTTTCTTTGTTTATTGCTCAGCAGTAAAAAGTACAGTGTATACTACGGTACAAAAAAATAACATGTTAAACACTGCTTCACTGAACATTTTGTCAAATATTCATGTTTTGAGCGTGCAAAATAACAAGCCCAGCAGTGAGCATCCAAATGCAAGAGTTATTATGTTTAGCCGTGTCATTCAACAACAGAACGACGCCTCGCGGGAAAATCTTTAGCAACAACAGAGACAGGCAGCATTGATTATTGAATTAAACTGCAGCAATGTAGAGTGAAACATAATAGTAGGACCACAGGTTCAGTAATGAAACAAAATATTCAATCACTTTTTATTTATTTATTCATTTATTTATTTTTTTAAATCAAACCACCTCTGCATGTGCTCACAGTAAATATTCAACATACACTATTAGCCTCAGTGTTTTATTGGTCATTACAGTCTAACACAGCGACTAATTCACAATCATTCAACACGTCCGCAAACACATTTATGGAGTGAGACAATTACAGTAGTGAGGTTGGTCCATTTGTCTCCTGCAGCGGTGAGAAACGCTCTCGCACCGGGACACAACCAGAAGCCGCTCCACGACGTGGACAAGTGACAGACGCACAATCAGAGGCACACACAAGAACAGACACAAAACGACAAACAGACCAAACTGAGCTGATAGGGACACAACGTCCTGTTTGAGATTTGGTTAAGGGGACGATCACACTAATCAGGCACTCACTGTTCCGTCTCCTTTTCTCTCTCTCTCTCTCTCACACACACACACACACACACACATATATATATATAAAGGGCCAACATAAAGAATTAAGACATCTATGTGGTCCCTCCTC
>JAOXNZ010000098.1:11857761-11874810 GCA_028566095.1 Kryptolebias brasiliensis | reverse complement strand
CACCAACGTCATCATCAGTCACTTGGCAACAGATTGCAAACTAGGTGGAGCATTTTTACGGACTAAGTTAACATGAGCGGTACTTCATATAAGCATAAAAGTGGAGCGCCGAAAAGAAAAGGAAAAAAGAGAGCAAGGAAAAGCCAAGTTACAAAAACTGGACACATCTTTTGTTCGTCGTTCAGAAGATGAACCTGACTTTTTTGTTGGCAGCGATTCAGGCCCACCAAAATCGCCAGCACAGCCAGGGAGCCAAGTTAATTACAGGTAGCAATTCTTACAATCACTATTCACAATGTGGGAGTTAGTTGTAGACTGTTTATTATTTGGGTATAAAGGGCCCGGATCATTTGCCCCGCCCCTGGCCCGCCTCTGATTTGTTCCGCTAGTGACTGTATGTATATATGAATATATTTCATAAAATAAACACTGACATAATATCTTCTATTAATGAGACACAAATAATAAAACTAAATTAAAACTGAATTTTAATTTAAATATTCAGTATTTAAACCTGCCTAAAAATCATTGCTTCCTGCAGGATTTTTTTCTCATTAAAAGAAAAAAAAAGAAGCTATAATTACAGTACCGTTCATGCTCGTGTTTGCCGCAGCGGGCCTCGAGGCTTGCTGACAGAGGAGGGTGGACCTGGATCCTCTTTGTTGTTTGCATACTCATTAACAACATTCTGCTGACTGATACTGAAACAAGTAAACGTCCTGCCACTTCAGACTGCGTAGTGCTGAGCGCTGATAGAGTCGTGGTGTGTCAGTAGTTTGTACCTCGCTCTCCAGAGTGTGAATCTCTCGGGGAAGCTCCACAGCATGTCTGCTGAAGTAGTCCATCGTGATAGCGTTGTTCCAGTAGCTGAGGTTGTTCTCCTGACTCGTCGACTTCTTCTTCCTCCTCATGCAGAGCACGGTCAACAGCACAGCTACAGGGGGAGAGCAAAAACAAGGGTTAGTGCTCAAATTTGAAGCTGATCAGGTAGAAGCAGGCATGTTTTTAATTAAAAAACAAGAAGAATCCACCCTGAAATATAGTCAGATTGATCCAGGATGTACTTCTGACCCAAACTGTTATAAACAGGAATCTATAAAAGGGAGCTTTATCAAGAACAAAGGAATCGGAATTAGAAGAGATCAGAAATAATCTACATGATTTATTTTTTTCAATGACAAAAAAAACAAAAAACCTCAACTTAATGGAAATTAAAAAACATAATAAAATTAAATTTAAAAGTTTTAAAAAATACAAAAGTATGAACAAGAAAAGGCAACCGATCCTGCATTTCTTCCTAAAGAACGTCCAAACTTTATGGAATAAAACAAAATCTTCAAATGTGGAACTACTTCTTTAAATAATAATGTTTTGACGGATTTTTGTGTTTTCACTTCTTAGATTTTACTTACAAATGCAGGACACAGGGACACTGATAGCCAGCACAATCCACACGATGTCCATCTTGGTCAAGCAGATGTCTCCTTGGGATGGCAAGCAGTTGACGGTGGAGCACGAGGTGTTCCCGGCTGGCCGGGGGTCGTCGGTTGTGGCGGGGACCTGCACGTTGGGCAAGTTCCCGCTGGCTGTGGAGCGCGTCTCTGAGCTGTTCCCCTGAGCAGACGTCTCTTCGACTGAGCTGCTGTTGGGGAGCAGCCCTGTAGGAGTCGTCTCATTCTCCTCTGGTGGGCTGGCTGTGTTGTTACCTAGAACAACCAGATCCTCGTCGGTGGTGGCAGCTGTGTGGTTGATTGTTGAATTCTCTGTTTTGGAGCCTGGCTCAGTGGACCAGACTGTGTTGGGCACAGTGGAAGTTAAACTTTGGATTGGGCTTGAAACTGGCGTGACAGGCCCTTTCCATGGCTCTATCAGCAACTGAGCAGTAGGGGTTTCGTTTCCAGCATGCACCTCCCGCAAAGTGATGGTGTGGTGCGCAGGCAGCTCTGGGGATCCTACAGCCTGGTCCCTGAGTTTCAGGCCTCGTGCAGAATCGCCTGAAGAAGAGGAGCGGGCGGCCAGAGAAGAGGGCTGCAGCTGTGGAAGGTACTGCTGCCTGGGCTCGTTGGGTCCCACCATACTCAGCTTCTGAGGCTTTCTGTGGTCTGTATCCTTTCTGTCTGATTCAGGGTTGGACATTCCAGCCAGGGGGTTTGGAGCCCCTCTAGCAGCAGACTCCGCATTGACATTTGGCAAAACTGTGCTGGAAAACCTAGGTCTGCTGCTGGTCTTGTCAGTGCTAGCAACTGAGTTTTGGACTTGAGGTACCCTGACAAATTTGTGAATGGGGCCTTGATTTACAATACCAGATCTGGGCCCCTGGGGTTGAGTCACGTGGCTATCAGTGCTCACAGTGTTTGGGGTGACAGTATTTGTGTCATGAATGGTACTTGTGTAAAGTAGGAGACCAGCATTAGGAAGGATGATGTTTGATGGATGCGGGCTTTTGGATGACCATTCCCCACTGCCGGATCCTTCCTGATGCACCTCAGGAGAAGAGAGGAGGCTGCTGTGGGTGGCTGCCATGGAGACAGAGTCCTGGGATGTCTGACTGAGGTACAGCTTCTGTGCTGACAACACCAATCCTACTGGAAGTGCTAAAAATGCCAGAACACCTAAAGAAAAATGAAAGAAATGATAATTATTGGGATATGATATTAAAAAAACATAAAAATGAAAAAATCTGCTCTGGTAAGTCTGTAAGAACCTGCTTTGTTCTTGTCCTTAGTGGAAAATTGGCTTTTTTGACTCCTTTGGACCTCGGCACAGCTTTTGATACAATTGATCATGGTATTTTCTTCTGAATTGCCTTTAGGACCAGATGCAGGGTACCGTCCTTCAGTAGTTCATCTTAAACATCTTAAACAGCCCTTGTCAGTTGTGGAATACCTCAAGTGTTTGTCTTGGGCCCAATTTTGTTCACATTGTATATGTTTCTCTTGGGCAATATCTCTTGGAAATACTACACTTCATTTCACTGTTATGCAGATGACACACACATCTCTATGCTCTTGAAACCTGAAAACTACTTATCTATCATACAATCCTAAACTGTATTGAAGAGGTGAAATGTTTCAAACACCTGCGGGTCCCTTAAACAGTTCAGTAGACTTAACTCGACACATTATGTGATCTTCAGGCCCATGCAAGAAACAGGTGTCATTTTTAACTGCAATTTGACAAACATATCAACTCTGTATTAAAAAGTTGTAGTGCTTTATAAATCATTTATTCAATATGCCTCCTAAGGTTTAATAAATAGTGCATAGTTTCTTGGAAATGCACATTTTCATCAGGTCCAGACAAAATGTAAATTTATCTCAAAGCATCGAGTTTTGCACAAGAGTTGCAGTGCATCAGCTAACGCTGGCCCCCAAGGTGTCTGAAAGACTCATAAAGCGTTGTCTTGAATTCATTATGACTCTCAGCATTTAATCAGCTGAACTGCAGTGTCGCTCACCTGGTTTAATTAAATTCAGTTATTAACAACATTATTCACTAGACGAGCTTCATTGTGTGAACCTCTGCATGTATGAGGTGACAGCGGGAAGCAAGAGTCTGTTTGGATGCAGAAAGCAAATAAAGCACCAACATTTTCTTTGAACTGCACAGAAAAGCCTTGGAAATCATGTAGAGCTGCTCAGACACAACAGGTTTTTGATTTATATGCTCCAAACATTGGAAAAAAGAAACAATTTGCCATATTTTAAAATCCTTCAACGTGTATGAGTGCAACACCTACGCTCATTTAAGTCTTACCAAGAGCCTGTTCTTGCTCTAAAACCTAACATGAATTGCTATCCAACTTGATAAAATTTGCTTTTAAAGACTGACTCATACTTCTTACACCAATCTTTGTGTCAACGTGGCCTACTTAACATGCTAAAACCATCCGACAGATTTGCTTTCTCAAGATCAATCCTATAAAGAGGCTGCGTAGTGACAAGCTATTAGCAGCTGCCTATGGGGATTATCGGTTCTCCTGTGTTATCCAGACAGCAAGAAAGCCATAGGGGGGAGGAGCGTGGAAGATCTTATTAATTTTTCGTCTGCTCTGATTGTTTATTGACATTGTCGAACAGAGCTCATGTGACACAGTAGCACGGCTCCCACTGTGAGTGTTGATTTGAATTCACCTCATTCAACACGGCCACGTGGCAGCAGCACTTCTCTACACTGTCCTTCACAGGATAGTGTAGGGAACCCCACAAAAATGACTTAAGTACATCAGAAAGAGTCTGAGGTGTGGACCTGGCCCACAAACTGATTTGTTTGTATCTTGACTGGTCAGAGCTCTTTTGGCGTCCAAAGAGGAATTACTTAATACTTAGTGGGTGGCCATAATGTCACGGCTGATTTGTGTATAACCCCGTTTCTAATACAGTTTATAAACTGTTAAAACAGATTTATGTAATTTGCAAATCATTTAAGTCCAGAATTTATACCTAAAAACTTAATGATTTTCCCCAAAGAATTATGTCTGTTATTAATGCATTGTGCCTGAAAGCGCCTCGTTTCCTGTTCATTGTTGCCCCTGCCCAAACTTTTAAAAAATGCATTAGCAATATCCCAGTTTTTATTAGAACGACTTGACATTTTTCCTTCATACAGGGTTTAAAATAATAAAAATACGATTGCCTAGTTTGGCTTACGTGTTAAATTTATTACGTCAGAAGCCACTACTGGCTTACTTGTAGTTTAGGGCCATAATACATATTAAACATCGTGGTATATTTTAAAATATAACTATTTTTCTAATCCAACATGACTGTTTTATGTAAATCATTTTGAATCAAGCCATATTTGTAAAATAATTCTTTAGGTGTTATTTTAAAAGATCAGGCTGGAATGGTTCTACTTTTTTCTGTCAAAACAACATAAACAACAATGAGCTGATCTCATTGAAGCCTGAAAAAGCATACTCTGCTCTGCCTTAATGCTCTGTCATTGTCTGAAAAATAACAGAAATGCATCAGTGAGCCACAGTGCAGTTACGGGAAGGCATGCGTCTTTATTATGGCTGATAATACAAACTATCACTGCAACATACCAACATCCCGCTGCTATAAAACAAATACTTCTAAACAAATTCAATATTCCTTCAATCTACACCTTTTTAAATAGATGATGGTGATGCTCTTCTCAATTTAAAAACTTGTCCACTTGTAAAGAGGTTTAAAATCGAATGCATAGCTGATTTGATCATTTTAACACCAACCCTTACCTACATCAGGACCAGGCTTTTGTCCCAATAAGGACTATCGGTCTTGACAAAGTAGGTGATTATAGCAGAAAAGGTCCTAGAAAATACAACACCAAGTGCAGACACAAACACAACATGGATGAACGTGCTGCTTGGACTAATTAAAAGCCTTATTTATTTATTTATTTTTTATTTATCAAAATGGCTCTGAAATAGACACAAATAGGAGTAAAATAAATAATAAAAACATGAGCCACTGACCTGAACGTTCTGACCATCATTTCACCATAGCGCTCTATCAGTAACTATGGAAACCAAGTTTCCATTTTCAAAAGGAGCAGGGAAGAAGAGAGAAGAGGTGAGAGGATTAATCTGTTTGATATGTGGAACCAGAAGGAGACAGAATATAAAAACCAAAAGCAGCCAAAGCAACTGTCGGAAATAGAGGGATCTAATTTCTTCGCCACAGGAACCTTCATCCTTCCTCTGTGTTCACAAGTAGGTTTATAAACTCTCACAGCAGAAACTCGAAACAAATTCTGCCTTTGAGTCATTTATCATATTCCTCAACCACACAAACTTGTGGATGGAGGGTCAGGGCACTGTCTTCCATTTACCAAGTCTTTCACACATCTAATTGACAGAGCCAATGACAAAGCCATTCCTGCAGGGGCAAACCACACAACCATTGCTGATTTACGATTTCTCATTCGCTCCTGACAGGATCCTTTAGGCAGGGGAACAAAACTGTAAAACCAAACCTAGGTGTTTGAGGCTTCCGTTGATCCTGGACGACATTAATCACTTTAGGACAAACAAAGGATTTGTGGGATTTCACAAATAACTATTATGAACAATATGCAAAAAAGAGAAAATTGTAAAAAGAGGAGCTAAGTGAAAGCTATATGAAGACTTAAGATACCACAGATAACGTATGGTGCCTTAACATGAACAAGCACGATTAAGTGATGCTTACATAAATTAGATGTTAAAGGATGTTTCTAAAAATGTAGCCCAGTTTAAGTCATAATCAGTTTCAAAACCTGGCTCTCATAAACGGGACAGTAAAAACTGAAAGAAAACCTAAACCAACTCCTTCCAAAGTTACGTAAGAGATCTGATCAGCCTAAATGCTTTCAATATTCTGATTTGTCCTCGGTGATCAAAAGCTCTGCATAAATCATGAGATTTCACTCTGATCTTCAGCCTGAATGCAGAATAATATTCATTTAGTGGAATCATATTTTATTAAAGATCATATCTAAAATGTTAAAGGGGAAAAGCTGATTTTAAAGCCAGTGCTGACAATTGACCGCTCAAAATATTCACAAGACCTGAATGCAAAGTGAGAAATCTAGCCTATTAATATTGCATAGGAGGCTGTTAGTTTTGATTAGATGTTTTCAGCGACTTCAGAAGGATACAACCACTTTAATAAAAGAAAGATTGCAAGATTATAGGATTATTATTCACACACATTAAAAATGTAGAAGATAAACGACTGTAAGCTCATAAAAATATTAACAAGTTATTGTTTTAGCTCCTTAAACTAGTGGTTCCCAAACTTTCCAGCTTCCAATTAACAAAATAACAGCTGCAGAAGCTGGTGACCCCAAACATTGTTGGTTAAGTTCACAAACTTTGCAAATAACCCTGTTAAACAAGCACATAATGACAATACAAACAGTCCTAACAACTACAATACATTTTATTGTATGTTTACATTTATTCTTTGTAAAAATTGTGGTGAAAATATTCCATTAGCAATCCATTTACATTTAATTTAATTTCCAGAGTTCATCACCCTCATTTGATGTTTTATGACCCACAAAGGGGTCCTGACCCCAACTTTAGGAAACCACTGCTTTAAACCACTAAAAGCATCGAGAACAAAATAATGTGCAGAATTAATAATGTGCACGTTAGTCTAGTCAGGCTTCGATGGTAGACTAAAATGACCAGTGGTAAATAGTTCTTCACAGAAGCACCTACTGCAGTACGCTTCAAAAGAAAGACAGACACGTTTTTGAGTGTTTTAGTTTGTTACACACGTTAGTAGGTGCTGCCGTGGACGATCGAAAGTGCTTCCATCCAACTGTTTTGAAGCACAAATCTTTTCTTTGCATAGAAACTAATGATTACTTCAACGGTCAGACTGTAGTTTGTTAAAAGATGTATTTATCTTGTAGATTGAGTGAGATGAAAAACAGGCTGAATGGAGACAGAAAGCTTTGTATGGTCTCCAAAATGATGTAACACAAGGACAGCATTAACAAGAGAGATGACTGAAAAGACCCAAGAAGTAACCTGAGTGTCATGAACATCCATTATTGAACTGAAGGACTGTGGAAAATATGAGAAAAATGGATAAGAAAAGGGGGAAAATAGTGAGGTCAGATGGGGTGGGAAATGTGGAAAGAGGAGGCAAGAGGTGTGGTAACAGTGAGAGCGGTGTAGGTGTTTCATCAAGCTTGGACAAAAGCAGAAACAGGTTGGCTCAGGCAGACAGACCACAAAAGGGACATTTGAGGAGAATAAGGTGTTAAAGCACACTTTAAAACATTTATTCTTGTCATCAGAACTGATCTTTCAATGCAGAATTACCTTCCTGAGGATGTATGTTGGCTGCTTTTAGTTCTAGATGTTATTTTTTTCACAACACCTATAAAAAGTGTTGGATCATCTTCAGTGGTGGAGCAAAGAGTATGAATCTTTGCACCTGGACAAACGAGCAAATTTCAATGGTGACATTGAGCTGAGGCTCCGTCTTTGTCCTTCCTAAACATGCTTTATGGGAAGGGAGCCGTTATCATACACCAACCAACCTGTCCCCCTGCTATCTCTATTACCCAGCTGATCGTCTAAGAATATCCATCCATTTTCTTTATCTGCTTTTCCTTACCAGGTCGCGGGGCAGCTGGTGTCTATCTCCAGCATTCATTGTACGAGAGGCGGGGTACACCCTAGACAGATCGCAAGTCCATCGCAGGGCCACATCTAAGAATAGCATACACTAACATCAAAGAAATAAACAATGTCCACGTTAAATTACAGTGAGATTATGCCCTCATTTATGTGACTAATGCCTTCAACTTGTTTTGCATTGTGCACTTGGAAGATGAATGGAGTATGGGGGCAATTTATGCAAGAAACCTGCTGAATTAGATTATTTTGAATGCACGGGAAGCCGTTGACATTCATCAGAGTCCTCCATTGATGCTTTCTGGGACATCAATAAATCATGGTGTAAAGCAGGATCCTGTGCACTGATCCAAGGTAAGGCTTTGTCCCACCAATCACTCACCATCAGACTCAATGTCATGGGCCAGACGGGTGGTCACTCTATCCAAACTTACACTGCTGGAATGGTAGCATACATATTTACTCCTGATGAGGAATTTCTCCCTTACATTTTGTTTCCACTCTCAAGCTATGGTAAAATTTTCTGAGCAACAGTATTGTTCAGGTGCAGTGAATCATGAATCTTCTAGCTTCATCAATCATGCTTAGGCTCTTTGTGTGGAGTATGCAGGCTATCAGTGCTTATGCACTTTCCCGGCAGCACGTTCAATCCTGAGGGGCGGCTACTCGCCGAGGAGGCTCGGATATTTATCTCCTTTTCCAAGGGTCACCCCATGCTATATGCAGCTCTACCGTGTATTCCAAAAATCTGTCTATGAAGCGAGTTTTGGAGCTGGTTGTGCTGCATCATCAGTGAGCAACCAGCAGTGGCTCAGTTCAAACCGAAAGCTCTTCACGAAGCCAAAAATAGGAGCTGGAAACTCATCCATCAATGTGGTGGTGACGGTTCATCTTTGATTCTGCACTGCTACTGCTCTGTCATCCCCACTCAGCAGCTTGGCAGAAAATAACATTATTGTAGGTGGAGGAAGCAAAATATAGATCCAGAGAGAATGTGGCCAAGCTGGCACGTCAGAGAGGAAAAACCCCAAACTAAGATTAAACACCTGACAGCTTGGCTTTAATCGTCATGTTTAAATAGTTTTTATTTATTATTAAGTACAATAAATAAATGGAATACAAGATTCAAGTGAAGATGTTGTATACGTTTTAGTCCACAGTCAAGTTTTACAGTAAACTGTTACTTACATGAGGAATTAAATAAAGTAGAAATGCACATTTCTTTTACTGTACTTATGTGTCATTTTAAAATACAGCATAAGACACATTACTATGAATGTTATCTTGTGCATTTACAGGTAGCTTTAATTGGATATAAAATAGCAGAGGATCACATTTATCTATTACTTATTTCTCCTAGATTCATAACCCAAGGAAAGACTAGAGGGACTTTCTAATTTCTAAACATTGATGTATTTAATGTTGAATAAGCTCTTAGAGTGATCATAACATCCAGGGAAGAAATATTTTAGATGATAATTGCATCTTTATTAGCATAATTCTAAAAAAAACACAAACAAGAAAATCATTACTATAGATTCTTCCTCTAAAAATATAACCAGTAACCCTCCTACTTTTAAGATGCTGAAAAAACATATTTTTTCTAGACTACAGTATGTTGCAGAAACCTTAAATTAGACCAAAATACATCATCATCTAAGTCTATTTCCCCTTGAGGAAGATGTAAACCCCATATCACTACTTCAGCTGCAGTTTTCTCTGAATAACATTAATAACTATATGATTAGATGTAAATGCGAAACAACTAAATTAAAGGATGTCAGTAATGTTTCATAATCTCATGGAAAATACATGCAGACCTGCTGGTTTAGAGGTGCAGGGCACTGAACTACAGGTGGTAATTAAAGATGTCCTTGTCAGCACTCAGCCAACTCTCCACGGACCGCATTTAGCCTCATTTATGCTGATCATAACCACTCCTCTATATATAAAAAAAAAACCTCTGTGGGAAACCCTACAAATCCTCTGGGGCCAAAGGAGAAGACTTTATCTACAGAGCTCATCAAAATATCAACGAGTCAATATCACATCATAGCAGCACCTGTGTGTGCCGCTTTAATACAAAAAATTAATTCCTATCACACTTTTGAGGAACGGACGGCTGACAGGCCTAAACCAAAGTAATCATAGACATTAAATGCGGAACTTTGTCGAAGGTAGTCGGAGCCTTTAAGTTAAAGCTTTGACAAGCAGAAACAGATCAGATCCATCAGCTTCAAGCAGACAAAACCTTTTATCAGTAGGCTGACTGGAGACATGTCGGCAAAGTGCTCTGAAGATTGGATTATTAGATCTGGACAGCAGGCTGGTGGCCTCAGCTCACTTCAAATGACTCTTTACAATCTGAATCACTTTTTAAACACTAGGCTGCTACAATAGGATTGAAAGCATCCTTATGAGTCATGTTTCACTTCCTATTCCTGGTACGTTTGCTCCTCTTCTTTCCATGTGCCCACCTTTATGCCTTGTTGTTAGTCTTGATAATCATTTGCCAGCTTCTTCAGCCTGTCTCCCACCCGTTTTTTTCTTTATGCAATTAGGAGTCTATTGAACAAGTAATGATGAAGTACTGATTAAGTACTCAGCGATGACTCACTATGAGGCACCCTTCATTTGAAGTGACACTCAGTAATAATAACTGGTGAAGTGAAGAGACAGAACTTAGCAATAACATGATGTTATGTATAATTCCTTTGGTAATTATTGCTGAAGTGATGAATGAGCTTTTTATCAACTGGTTCAAAATGATCAGGAGCGAGTCACAGACCAGGTATGATTAATTGGCCTGTTGGAATAATTTACAGATATTCATAAACTAATCATTACCTAAGGATTCAGTAATATAGTATCCTCCAGTCAGTCCTTAAGTGATAGTTCAGATCTTTTGAAGCATGGTTGGAAAAAAGAAACAATCAGTGTCTTACCTATTGAGGATAGCTCTCTAAATTACCTCAGTGGTGTCCAATCCTGGCCCTGGAGGGCCACAATCCTGCATGTTTCAGTTGTTTCTCTGCTTTGCTGCTCAAACATGAAAGATAGTGGCCTTGCAGGACTTGGAGTGGACACCACTGGACTAGTAGTTAGTTAAGGTCATTCAAACATATATCCACAACAGGTAAGATATTAACTATTTATAACCTTTCTACAGAACTCCATTTCAAAAGCTCTGAACTATAACTTGAGGCCTTAAATTTAGGTGAAAGAGCTTTTTATCTAACATCTAGAATACATTTTCTTTTTCAATAATTAGGTTAGATTGCAATAAGGTCAGCTGTATTTCAGTCAAGTTCAAGTACAAAAATAGAAGCTTCTTGAGTTCATCTTCATGGAAAGACTGCACATTGTCATCTTAACAGAGGCACAAACACCTCCTGGGTGTGTACCACTCTGGGTAGATGTCCCATGGGTGGACACAGAAAGATTGGGGCACATCCTGTGGACATCTGGGACTGCCTGCTGAAGAGGGCTGGGATGGGCGTGGTGACAGAAAGGCGGAGCGGGGGGGGGTTCTACAGATGTAAGCGCGGAGATAAGAGGCAACATTTCTGAAACAGGATAATTGGCTTCCTGTTAGAATGCTTCAGAAACTGTTTGTCAGGTTACAGCAGCTTTGAACGTGTTTATCTGGGAATCAGAATGCAAAAACAAGAACAACAAAGAGTCCTTGCAGTGTTTACTCGGGTAGCAATTTCGCTGCCGTCACAGCACCAACGGCTCTGGCAGGAAGGAGAAACATTAAACAGGAAGTTGTCTGGAATCTGGGCTGCAGTTACACTTGGATATGACTCCCTGCTTATAAAGAATTTGGTAATGGAAACTTTAAAGAGACCACAAACTCTCTCAGGATTTCTTAAACCTTCTATCTTTACTGAAACAATCCAAGTTATTTGTAATATTTAAAGAGTTGAAATAAAAAAAACCTTTGAACAGGAGACGTTTGAAAGCAACTGCGTGCTTGTCAGACATGAAGGTTTCTTAGATTTTTCCAGATGTATCAACACAGTTAAACTCAGTTAGAAGAGACGTAATGCAAAAGACAGGTGGACAAATCGCAGAAATGTTCCATACTGACACATGACATGATACACAATCATGTTGCAGTCCCATCTGTAGCCTGAAGATGTGCAGTCACATAGTCCCCTACAGGTGAGCCACTAGTGGTAGAAAAATATCTCTATTCTGCACAGAAACAGAGGTCTCAGGTGGGCCTTTCAGCTCCAGGTAATCTAAAAAGGAAAAACCTAATGAAAGGGTGATGTGCGTGAGGAAACCTGGGCCTCAGATGGACTTTCAGCTGAAAGAAAGCAAGATTTATGGTTTCAAAGTGAGGATTTAGTAGGAAAAACAATATGGCTGTAATATCAGCTTCATATAAAGCTAATCACAGTTTTAACTCAGACTTTCTGTTTTCAGATGCAACTTCTACAGCGTGACTTCACTTCACCTCTGCAGCAGCTTAAAGCTCTCAGCTCGCAGCTGTCCGGGTTTATTGTCTCGGAGGGATTGAGGCAGATTTGTCAGAGACAGCCCGCGGCTCTTCTGCCCCGAGGTGATGTTCGGCTGTGAATACCAGATACCATCAGCCCGTCCAACTCACCGTCCTGGAGCGTGGCGGCTCTCAGTCTGACCTCCATGTTCCATATTTATGTGACATTCTACGCTGGTAGCCTGCCAGAGATTTTGCGCGTCTCGTCCTCGACGCTCATGAATTCTAAAGCAGCACAGACCTGACAAGCAGTGAGAGGATGTAGGAGTGAATGCATCGTATGCAAAGTCTACAAACTGCAGGGCCCTGGAGGTGTTTTTATGAGTCATCAGAGACACGAAAAGTGTTTTTATATGCTCAACATTTTAAGCATCTATGCTTGCTGTTGTCCTCACATGAAGCCTGACTATCATGACTTTTTTTTTTATAATTAAAGGGCTAACATTCAAACACATGCGCGCATAAACACACAGACACAGGTAAGTATCATTCCGTCTTTGCCTTCAGTGGCAGACAATAAAATGTGTGTGTGTAGAGAGAGAGAGAGAGAGGGAGAAATTCAAGAGAACTTTATTTTGCTCATAGATGTCTAAATGTCAAAAGTATTTCTGACCTCAATCAACAAACTACAATAAAGGTAGCTTGATTCTCAACATTGCAATCACAAGAAAAGCCAATTTGACTAAGAAGCGTTCAGACATTTTAGCATCCTCTGTGGCAGTGTTTGTGGGTTGTTAGGCATGCTTTGGTTCCACTTGGAGTATTTCATCTGTCTGGTTCACTTGCAACAGAACATTAATCCAATCACCTGCTGAGTACTTTTAAAATTACACTTCTTTTTCCAAAGGAAAGGATTTCCCAGATGGCATATCGGCATGTCAGGTTGCTCTTAAAGGCAACAGCATGAAGTGACACAAAAATGTTAACCATGAGAACCAGGTTTTATTGCAAAGCGTGACCATCATTTCATCAACACACCTTACTTTTTTGTTCTCACTTTTAGTCACAATTGAGGAAGGTTAAGAGACTTAAGAAAAGTAAGGTTTCAGAGGCCTGAATGCATTCTGAAAAATAACAACAAACTGAAGAACTAAAACTGCTTCTCTTTAAATTCACATGTTTGTGACCTTTTCACAAAGGGCAACGGTGTCATCACTGGCGCTGGACATGTAATCCTGGTAAATGGCAAAGAAGGAATTTTTTGCTTTCTATAGTACTGTCAAAAAATCTTTATAAATACCATTTGTCTGGGGTTTTATTTCTGTTTGGAGTGTTCTGTCATCCTACACCCTAATGAGCTTCTTTTCTCCTAATTTTGAAACTGTTTTTCCTTTGTTCATCCTGCTTGTTTTGCTTCCTGCCATTTAGTTTTTGTTTTTTTTTCCCCTCTCAGATTCTTGTCATTCCAGCCTTTTATTACCTCCACTATTATATTCATTATTTCCTTTGGATTTTGTTTCTTTGTACGAGTCTTTGCAGACACTCTGCCTGCAGCGGTCTTTTTTAGTTAAGTTTTTCAGCAGTAAGAAGTTATGCTTGAATATATGAAATTACCTTAGGCTTAATGAAATCCCACTTGGAGAAGATCACAACTATGAGAAAGCTAGTTCCTAAAGTCAGTCATCACTTTACTCACAAATCTGACTCATAGCATATTTAAACTTAAAAAAAAAATGAAAACAATGTTTAATTGAATATATGTACTGCTGTATTGTCACATTATGTTAGAAAATAGAAACGAAATGTTTAAAAAAATGGATGGATGTTAGGTAGACCTCATGCTAAAGTCCAAACTAACAGTTTCTTCCTTTTATACGAGCAAGTATACTACCTGGCCATCTTTAAAATTGCCCAAGAAGTCAGTGTTCGACCCCACCCCAAACCAATCCCCCCACCCCTGGCCTCTACTCACTCAGCAGCTGGCAGCGCAGGACCTGCAGTCTTGTCTTCATGGTATCATGTGATCCGGCTCCTCCTCCACAGTGCTCATGGTTCTCTGCCGAAAAAAAGAGAGAGAGATGAAACTCTGCGCTCAGACATCAAAATCAAGTATCAATCAAGTATGACGCTCTGTGATCATGTCTGGACAGGTTTTAGCAGAACAGATACAGAAAAAGAAATGCCTCACATCAGAGAAACTGAATTGTGCAAAGTCTAATTTCAAAAAGGAGAACTGTGGAGTCAAACGGCCTCAAATCAGAACATGCAGCCGGAAGCGTCAAATGTGAACGCTCTGAGACAACCACTGCCTTTTTGTCAGGAAGTACCGATGGCTGCAAACAAATACTCATAACAAATATATATGATGACACGTGCACTGACCTGAGCATCTCTTATTGTACTTGTGTGAATAATCTGCTGTGAATGTCTTCCTCTAGGACAAGAACTTCAGTTGCAGACAGGGTTGTCTTTTCAGTGGGAGGCGTGTGAGGATGAACAACAAAAGCTCAAAGTACTGATCTTTTCATAAGGCTTTTAATCTCATAAATGCAACAAAGACACAACACGCCACTGAGTCACCCTGTTTAGAAAGGTGGCAACTTTATAATGGCTTTAAATATGTCTAGAAATAAATGTGACGGCAAGCACAGGTTATTCGCTAATAGCTGAAAATAATATTCAATAAGGAAGAACAGCAAAAACAAAATAAAAACCACAACTGCATAAACAAAACAAAATTACATTTTTTAAATCAGAACACAAAGCTTTAAACATCACTAATGCTGAAATCTGTTGCTGTGGTCTGTTTTCTGATTTATATTGTCTTTTTGTTCAATTTTTAACTGTTCACATTAAGGTTGCTGAATTGGAATTACAGTTTAGCAAAAACAAAAAAGAATTACAGGTTAAACAATTATAAATCCCTACATCATTTGAAAGCAACTGAGAAACAAAATTTTACTAATAGTTAAAAGTACAATATAAAGCATAATTATAAAGGACAATAAATGGTGACTTTTAAAAGTCACGATGAGTCACAATATAAATGGATATCGACCAGAAACATGATAAGGCAGCTATTAATTAAACCAGTTAAGCCCATAAAGCATCACAAACTCTTACACTGCCAACACAAAGACTAGCAATGTAACAATCAGCATCACACCTGAAATTTAATTCCATCTTGAGCAATCGGATTACATTAGCATAGCACTAAATACAGGTGTGAACATCCTCAAAAGGCATCAAAAATGTCTACCCTCCATGTTCAAACGTGTTCTAGACCCATTAAATCTGCATACTTTTGGTAGTCTGAACATAATCTGTCCTGAGCCAAGGTGTGGGACCTCCTGCTGAACGGACATGACCCCACACAAGCAGCAGGATTTTTATGTCTAGGGGTAAGGCAAGTCCTAGACATCTGATTCAGATTCCCTCATACAACCCTAAACCTCCAATCATCACTTTATCTCAGCCAGACCAGCATTTTTTTCTATTCTGGACACACAGTGTTGCAAACCTTTGCTCTGCATCCTTCAATAAACTCTCTGTAGCTGTAGTCATTGTAAGCTATAATGTTCTGCCATTCACAGTCTGAGCAATGTTAAGTCACATTATATTCACCTAATTAAACACAAAGCTGATGTTAAATTCAGTAAAGCTGTGTAAAACAGCTGACAGCTGTCAGAACACTGTTTCACTGCAGTGAAAGTCTTCAGTGCTCTGGCATTTTGCTCTGTGAGGTCAGTAATCATTGTATGCTCCTTTATTTCTCTTAAATTGTATCTGTTAAGTAAATGAAAGAATATCAACAGATAACTATTAAACAAATATGTGACTCAAACGGCTCTGAACTGTGGTAATGTAAAAATGATGTAGTTCAGAGGTCTGAATGTACTGTAACTTTTACAGAAACATCAGCAGACCTGCTCCTGTCCTGTTTGTTGCTGATCTAACAGCCCTCTGTGTGACACGGCTGTATGTTTCTGCATACAGCCTGTGCAATTGACATTCGGTCTCAAGAACATTTTGGAGTACACAATAACTGGCCAAAAAATAACTATATTGTAGCTTGGTTACTCTAAATTCAGCCATTGCAGATGGAGTGAGGACAGAGGACACAGAGGACAGAGGTATGTGGAGTAAGATGGCTCGCTGTGGCTAACAAGGAAAGAAAAAGAAGAAGACTCTAATTTCAGACATATTTTGCTTTTTGAATACTAATTATGGAATTCATAAAGAGCACCTTTCCAAGTTTGTATTTAATATTTTCACTTGTGCTTCATTTTTATTTATTAACCTTTATTTAACCAGGCAAGTCCCACTGAGATCACAGATCTCTTTATCAAGGGAGGCCTGGACCTGAAGGCACCCTAACATGCATGTTTTTAGACTATTTTTAAAATAACTGATTTAGCTGCAATATTTATTATTAAAATTAGGACTAAATCAAGACTAAAATGGGTTTGTTTCATCCCAA
>JAOXNZ010000098.1:11810707-11822430 GCA_028566095.1 Kryptolebias brasiliensis | reverse complement strand
GAATGAGTCAATAATAAAACATCTGGATATACAACATATCAAGAAATATATGAAGAATACATTTTCATAATTATAAATCTGTCGCCAAAAATCTATATATAAAGCAATAAAACAAAACAAAAACAACAACAAAAATCCTAACTTAATATTTTTTCCCCCATTCACTTTTTTGGACACACACACTCAGTCAATACCCAGACTTGCTCAATGCTTAACCTTTGCTAAATACTACATAATGTGTTCTGGTTATACGTATTTTAATTGTGCAATTTATTGGAATAGTCATAAATCTCCTTGTTTCCAGATGAAGCACCTCTTAAAAAGACTGCAGTGATTTTAAGTGATTTAAGCCCAAACGTCACTTCTTCAGTTCTTTAGCATTTTCTGCTGATATTTATGCTGATCTAACTAATAACTAATCAGCCACAGCTGCATTATGGAGATGGAAAGTGACAAATGTCCCTCAAAAACAGAAAAGGAGTGCAGTTAGTTCTGCTTATTATAAGAATAACATGTGTCCTACTTCTTGAGTTTCTTTTTTATAGCATTTTAAAGCTCACATTTTAAGATCTTTGAAGGATCCCTAAATCCCCTGTTGTTTAGGGAAAGTGAATTTCTTATACATCCTGACAGATAATGATCTCTGAACCACCTGTGCTGTTTGAGCCTGTAAGTACCTTCTGTTCAGAGCTTTCCTGCAGAGCTTTTCTCCAGCGCATGGCAGCTAATGCCAGTCTCCTTTGTTGAGAGGTGATGGAGGGTAAAGCATCCAGAATGGAGCTGCTGCCCCATTCATACTCATCCTCCTGAATCACAGAAAGACATGAAAGCAAAGAGAAAATTGCATTCAGCTTAAAAATAAGAATCTCCACTGATTATTACTCAATGGCTTAATTGTAACGGCAATTCAATCTGCTGCTGATGCTCTAAACATGGCTTTATAAGCAATGACATTAAATTACGAGTTGCTTTTCCAGATTTGGTATTTCCTAATTAATATTTTTTGTCAAGCTGCTGCAGAGTACTGCCAGGTTTACTGCCAAAAAGCACCCCTTTGTGCAACATAAGGTGACTGCAACAACAACAATAAAAAATCTTGAAGTCTTTTTGAGACAATGACGATAAACTTTACACGTTCCTCGACTCGTGGAGCAACAAAAACACAGAGGAGGAACCGTCTTCAGTAGCTGACCTGGATGAAGTGGCCCACTGAGCGACAGGCCTCCAGGTACGAGCGGTGCAGGATCCATTTACCGGCCGCCATCGCTGCCAGATACTTCTCGTTACGCAGCGGGCTCCCTACGATGATGTGTGAGCAGCTGGGGTCGAAGGACTGCTTGTCCAGGACGACACCACCTACAGTTCGACGCAGAACAGGGAAACAGACTAGATAAGACACACAACATATCTCATGTTTTATTAATGGTTTAACCAGCAATAAGAGAACATCATCCTGCTTCGAGCTCCTGTTTGCAGATGCACAATGAAACACAGCCAGATTTGATCTCAGATCCCCTGTTAGGTGGGGGACTCACCGAGCTCCTCTATGAGGTGACTGTAATCGATGCGCTCCTGGGGGCTGAGAGAGGACAGCTGAAATCTGGGCGGCTGTTTTTCTTCCCTTTTCTCCTCCTGAAAGAAATGAAGAAACTCTTTATTAGCAGCAGCAGCTTCTTTTAAAAGAAAGACCAGGCACATGCAGCAGAAAGATCAAACCCTGGACTGCTGACATGGAAGAAACAGCCTGATTTGTATCAACGCCGTCATTTTGTTCCTCATTACGTTATTAAATATGAACCTTCACCTGCCGCTCGGGTGCTACTGGAGGTTTAGCGAGAGGAAAGGCGATGCTCGGAGCCTTAGGAGTGAGGATGTCATCTTCTGGCTCCTCCGGTGGAGGCGTCATGACCTTCTGACCCATCTGCTGGTTAATAACCTCGCAAGCCGCTGTGATAAAACAAAGCCATCTCTAAGTTGCATTATATTGTCTGTTGCTGATTTTTACTGTGTGTAAATTCATTAATTCCACTGACTCTTCTTCATTATTTGGAAGTTTCAAAAAAGCCATTTACTCACTAACAGAATGGCTTATCTCAAATATAAATACTTGAGTAAAATGTAAATAGATCGCTAATTATCAAACATTTAATAATATAAACAGTAAGTTATTGATGCTTTGTAAACTATAAAAATAACTAAGACACAAGAATACTGTTCTAGTAGTAACATTTCCAAAATAAAAAAAAAGGCCAATAAACACAATTACAATCTTGACCAGGTTTATTTGAGCAGGTTTATTAGACTACATTAGCTTTAGTTATGACTACCTAATAAAACAATAAGTGTGTTTTAAATCTATTAGTTTAAAAATTGACTATTATACATTGTAATTGTATTCTAACTTATATTACCTTGCCATTTAGTTAAATATCAGTCTCATATTCTAGTATTTTGGATTAATTGTATTGTTTTTCTAAGACTAAATAAACTTTTTACAATTATTCAAACTATTGAACAGCTTTGTAGTAAAAAAAAACACTAACTGATTTACTAGCTATTACCAAGCTAATGGTCCTGAATGTTTTCTGTTTTTGAACTAGTGTTGTGGTGCAGTTTATCGTTTAGTTTTATGTAAATCTCAATTCAGTAAAAAAATATAACTAGAATCCAAATGAGCTTTTTGAACCCTACTGAAGATAACATTAAGACAGAACCAGCTAAGAAAAGGACAAAAAAAACATCAGTTTTAAATTTTTTTTGAAGAAAGCACCAGAAATTCACGCCTAATATTTGACATGGAAATGACCAAAAAAAAAAAAGAGTCGGTGTAAATCTGTACTCTGTTTCTAAATATTAGAGTTGTAATTTATGCAAACAAATATTTAAAACGTGGTGCACTGATTTGAGATCTCTGGTTTGCATTATCTGCGAGCTAATTTGCATTCTTTGCCTGCAGAGTGGAAAAACCCTGCACACAGAATAGCAACAACCAATTTCTTTTCTAAACAACAGGAAGTCTGTGCAGACACGCTGCTGCAGAGTCACGTATGACGACTAATGAGTGGCTCACACCAGACACACTACTAGGATGGTCCAAAATGAAATACCAGGAACTTACTATTCTCTTACCTATCTCCACTAGCTCTGAATCAGTCATAGAGTCTTTAAACTCTGAGCCGGTTTCTGCAGTGGGAGGAGGAGCAGGTGCGAGAGGTTCTGAGTGCTGCGACGGACTGCCAGGCCACTGTAAATTATCAGCCAGCTTGGCCCTCTCCTCTCTGGCTGTTGGGTCATCCCAGACTATCTGCTCACTCTGAGATGGTTCTGTGTTTACGTCCAGAGCTGCTTCTCTGGACACCCTGGAAACGCAACACACGGGAGGCGCCAAAATAAATTCTTTATTATGCTTCGTTTGGGTGCTACTTCATGCAAAAAGGTCTTCATTTCAAGCTGCATTTAAATACGATTTACAAAAACTGCCCTGCTACTGTTAAAGACCATCACATTTTGATTTGAAGGTAATTAAAGTTCCACATAAAGTAGTATTTTTTCCTACCTCAGAGCTTCTAGAGTTCGTCTGCTCCCACCGCGTCCAGCTCGGCTCCTCTCAGGTGTGTTCGGGCCCGAGTCGGCGCCCCCTGATCCCATCCTTGCCAGTCTGACAGAAGTGCGCCTGCCTGTCGTCATTTTGGTGGCTGACATGATCTCCTGCAGCTGTTTTTGCAGGTTCTCTCTCATTTCCAGAGTATCTGAAAGACCAAATGCCCTTCAATCACCGTGTTCTTGAAAGAGATGCTGTAAAATATGTTCACGTGCTTGATAAAGTTAAACAGCAGGGAAAAACAAACAAACATCCTAACCTCTTTTCTCTGTAGCATCATTGGTCTCGTCTGGATCGACGCCTCTGTTACTGACGGCTGAAGTTTCCTCTGCAGCAATGAGCTCAGACTGACAGAAAAATAAAGATTCAATGCAGAGCAACGAAATATAAAAAATAAAACAATACTCTTTTATTAGACATAAATACACTGACAAAGACTATCATCCAACTTATTTCCTAATCAGAAATTTAAGATACAAGATGTAAAAGATCGTTATTTGTATCATCAGAGCTACATTACTTTGTTGTGCTTTGTTTCAGTGGCGTCTTTGAGTTGTGTTTGTGTTAAAGGTGGAGGCCTCTGGGAGCTGCTGGGGACCTGGCTCAGGTTTAGGCTCATCTTGGGGTTGTAGGTGAACGGATACAGGGACTCGGGGACGCGTCTCTGCTCCTCAGCACACTGCACAGAAAGACAAGAGTATCTCATTATTGGATAAAATACAAATCTGTGCACCAAAATGTATTAGAACTTCCACAAAACTTATTAAACAATTATAAAAAGACACATACTTTAAATAACAATCTGTACAAAATAATTATATTAACGCAGCTTTTATTTACTATTTGTTATCATAATCTTGTTGATGAAATCATAGTGATTTTCTCTAAATGTCATTTACTAAAATACACGCATTAAAGAAAATTATTCTAATTATATTTACAAAATAAAAAGCTTTACGCAGAGCACGTGGAGGTCATGGTGGGCCAGTAATATGAATATATTTTAAAACTTAATGTTAAAAGAAAGCACAAACAAAAGGAGCTAAAAACTAAACTGTTCATGACTGTGAATGTCAGGAACTCCTGCAACTGTTCCAGGATTTTCTTCTTTTTGAAGCCGTCAAGACATATTTCTGCTTTAAAAACATTATATGGAAAATCTGGTTTATTTTACTTATTTTCTTCTATTATTTGCATTAATTAAGGAAAATGATCAGAGTTAATACAATTTGATGTTGAATGTGAGAAAAAAAAGCTCAGACTGTTAAAACCCTGTTCCGTGCTTGAGCTAAAGTTTTATTATATGAGAAACGTACAGCTTGCAGCCAGTACTGCGACACCACGTGCAGCCCCCTCTCCTTAACTCCTTTGTACTCGCGGGAGCTGTCCCCCACTCGACCCTGGTAGATGTAGTGTGTCACTCTGTCATCACAAGCCCACCTAAAAGAAAAAAACAGATTCCTGTGTATACTTATCATTATAACATAAGATTAAAAGGATAGAATCACATTTTTCAGGACTGTTTTTACACAATCTTGGACTATAAGCTAATCTAATTGTTCCTTTTAAAAAAAAAAAAATGTGAGCAAATTTTCCCATAAGAAAATTGTGTTATACAAAGATGCCTCTTTTTACCTGATAATGGTCATAATGTTATGGCTAAGTGGCATACTAGCTCTCTTTGGTTGCCCTTAAAAGTAAATGACACAGGATAATGTTTTAGCACCGCACATTCAATATCAAATGCTAATTATTGTCCCTTTCTGAATAAATAGTTATCACTTGTTTGAAGAAAAGTTTGTAAAAGAGCGCAGAGTACCTGAAGTCAGCTCCAAGTGAGGCAGCGACAGCATTTAGTTCACTCTGCATTTTACTCAGTTTCTTCCCCACACAGATCACAACACCACTCAGAGGGCCGACTTCCTTTTCTGAAACCTTGAAGATAAAAATTATTTCTCTGACTGATGGCGAAACAGCAGACACACTCTGTATGAGCAAAGTCCTTACATAAAGCAAAGCACTAATAACCTTCTGAATGTGATGTAGCTTTTCAAAAACACACATTTGACAGTTGTAGATCACGGTTTACCTCCTTCTCAGTTGTCTTCTTGAGCTGGGGGCTTGCTGAGGCTGCTTCAGTTTCTGAGACGTTACTGCGTGAGCTGTTGGCCAGAGCCACTTTCAGGTTCCTGTTAATGACATCAGTAAGTGGAGTATCCACCTTTTCTCCTGGCTTCGATCTCCCACTTGGAGTTTCCAAAGCTCCCAGTGCATCCTTCAACAAGAAATACGTATAATTATCTATCTATCAAATATTATTGGAAATGTGACGTCGTTAGTAAAAATGTCTTTATTCTGTTGCTCTGTTAACCTTGACGTTAAAAGAGGGTCTGAAGAGCTGATCTCTGCTCAGAAAACGAGAAGGAGTGTCCAGCTGCAGAGAAGGCTCCTTCTGAAGTGGCTTCCTTCTGCCGTCCTCTTGGTTTAGTTTGGGGCTGCTGAGGTCTTCTTTGGGCTTCATCTCATCCAACACGGAGCGAAACACTTTGCTCTGAAAGCGACCTAAATCCAGCGGGGTGACAGCTTTACCACTCTGTGGACCCAGCAAAGGGACTTCAGGAGAAAGAGGAGGTGGTGGAGGTAGAACCGGTTTCTGAGAGCCGCCGACAAAGCTCTCTTCATCCCTCTCTAAAGAAATATGAACATGTGATATGTGGGTATTCCAAAGACAGGAGACATTAAGAGACTTGACAACCTTGGATCTACAATAAAACATTTCTCCAAAGATCTACCAGAGATGCTAACCTGGTGAAGCTGGGAGGTCAACCAGATATTTCTCCTCCGCTGCCCTCTTGCCTGTTCGAGCAGACTCTAGTATCCAGTGCATGGTGACAGCAGGAAACCCCCACTTCTTAGCTGCCTCGTACTTTGTGCCTTCAGGAGTCTGCAACACCAAATGAGTGCTGGCCAGCATGGCTTTCTTCTTGTTGGCCAGACGCACAAAGTAATCCTGGACACTGCAACAGGAAGCAGAGAAAGACAATAGTTAAGCGAAGGTAGTTCAGAACACGCAGCAGGACCTCTGCAGGCATATGGTAGGTATACTTGGCTCCAAGGTGCTTGGCCAGATCCACCAAAGACTCCCTCTCTGCTCCAGTGAACTGGCTGACTGAGAGAACGCAGTCTTTGAGAGGAAAATGTCCCTCCCTCACAGGAACAGGGGTAAACAGAGGGTTAGATGACAGCTCCAAAAGACATTCTTTCTCCGCACACATGGCCTGAAATCAACAACAGAAAAACAAACTTCAAAGTATGTTGCCTCAATGTTACACCAACCTTTTTAAACATATAAGAAGAAGAAAAAAAGGAAAGAAGAAGTTTGCAGTCCTACCAGCCAGGTATCAGTGACGACCTCATCTACCGTGGCCTCCACTGAACAGCCCAACAGAGGAACCACAGCGTAGTCAGCCACGACCCGAGTGTGGCCCATCAGCACCTTCCCTCCTTGTTCTGTCACCAGCATTGAGAGCTGCGCCTCAGCTTCAGTGCCAAAACCCACAAGAAGGAAAGTCCTGCCAGAAAACAGGCCTTCCTGCAGAGTTGAGTCTTGTTCTGGTCTTCTGGTAGGGTTGGGTGTCCAGGACACAGGCTGGGGCTCTGCAGCTGTACTGATGGACTTCCTGTTGTGGTTTCTTGCTGCTGGTGGTGGCATATCAACTTAAAGATAAAAATACAAGAAATTTTCAGAAACTCCACTGAATCTGAATCATTTATCATTCTGGGTATTAAACAGATCCCGGAGCAACAGGCTCTTACCCACTGTAGGATCATCATCCATGTACTGTGAGAGTAAATCTTCCTCTGCTGTCTTTTCCCTGGGAGTGCTTGGGCTGGTAACAGGTGGACCAGCTGAGGGTCGGGACTTTGGTGTGTGAAGAGCTGACACAGATACAGCAGCTGCAGCAGGAGGAAGACAGTCAGCGTGGAGATATCCTTCTTCTGGGAGCAGGCTGCCTTTGGAGAAACTGTCCAGCAGCCACTGCACCGTCACTACATGGGGCCTGGGTAGTAATGTGCACAAATATCATCAGTGACATATGCTGGTGTAGATTCCGTTATCCAGGACATGGCAAATATAAAAAAATAATCTAAAAAGACAAAACCACCAGACATCTATTCTGTGGATGAAGACATTTTGCTTCCCATCCAGAGAGCTTTCTCAATTCAAAACTGAAGAGTGTGGAGTTCCAAGCTTTAAGGTGCAGGAGATGCTCTGGTATGTCAGCTAGATTCATGTGCTGATTAATCTCACTTCCCTCACACTGGAGAGTTGTTGGGGTCTTTGTTTGCCTGGCTCACAGAGAGATGCTTTGGTCACATGCATAAAGGTGTGAATTAGAGGGAAAATTACTGGGTATCAGGCTTAATGTTGTATTGTCAGAGCTTTATATTGGACAAACCAAACAGCTTCTCCACAGACACAAGACTCAACATACAGGAGGAAATCTGATTGGATTTCAAGTCCTAAAACCTGTAAAAGTATTTCAGATCAATTTCAAAATTTCAATACCTTATTTATTTATTCATTTTTTAAAATTACTTTATTTTTTGCTGCCCAGATTTAATAAAAAAGAACCTGGATACAATATTTAAATAACAAAAGACACATTCAGAACAAGGTATTATGTTTCTATAACCTACTTAGAAACTCTGTTTAGATAAAATACATTTTCAACTCTGTGTTCAACATTACATACGCACATTTTTATTTGTGCATGTACTGTAGTGCACATCAAATCAAAAAGGTTTCTTTCACAGCAAGTCGACTACATTAAACTGAACATTTGTTCTTCCCAGTGCAACACTACAATTATTTTAACTTGACATAAACTGATGTGTGGTGAAAACTTGGAATCCAGTAATTTAAAAAGTGTGATGATTCAAAAGGTCAAAATATGGCACATCTTCAACCAAACATATAAGTCTAGAGGACATATTTTTAATAAGAGAAATATCATCTTTAATTCAGACCTATGAGTCGCTTTGGAGAGAAAATGTTGAAGTTCCTGGTCCAACCTTCCCATCACCACATGAGTGAGTTCCTCACTGGGCTGGTTGAAGCGCAGACCTCCTGCAGCGTTTACAAGTCGCCGCAGCTTCTCCAGCTTCTTCTCTGAGAGACCACATAAATACAGCTGTGCAACAATAAACATAGGGAAAAAATAAAAACCCTCAAAATGACAGGAACAGCATTAATTTTTACAACAATACGGACAGTATAAAAAACAAATTTTACGATCTCAATTTATTCATTTACCTTACAGCCGTCTAAAACATCATCTGCTGGGCAAACAGTGAGATCCAGATTGTCAATGGGGTCTGGTGTCTCCACACGGCTTATGGTGGCATTGGTAAGGGCGGTGTCATTTATCCCCACGCTAGTACTGACAGAAATGTTGCTCAGGCCCAACAGAGAAGGACCATCTAGTGTCAAAATATAAAATTCCTTATAATTTTAATACTAACACCTTACAAAATGTACTCAGCATGTCTGTAACACTGTGGAAAAGAACTTTATAAGAAGAAAAAGATTTACATTAGGTTTGCAGCTTACCTTCCCTCTTGCTGGTGCCGGTTGGGGTGGAAGTGTGCGGCCGAGTGATTTTTGATGCATTACGCAACACAGTGTACCTGCTCTCATCCTGACAAAAGCCCTTCTCTATGCTGTCAAAAAGCCAGTGTAGAGACACACAATACACATTCCACTTCTTGGCACACTCGTACTTCTGGCCTGCAACACAATAAATCCTCTCAGAACAACAGTAGCACCAACAGAACCAGGATATTTAAGAACACAGCTAGAATGAAGAGTTTGTTCTATCATTGACTGAAACTTTAATTTTCTTTCTTTTCTTTTTGGAATAATAAATTCACCAGTTTCTTAACACTGGAAAAGACTTACCCGTTGGTTCACTGACAATGAGATGTGTGCACTCATTCATTTTGAGCTGGCCGGTGTATTTGGCTCCATGCTGCTCACAGAGTCTCTGCACCTCTTTGCGTTCTGTGCTGGAGAGGCCTGTCACACAAACAGTACAGCCAAGCAACACGGGGCACAGATAGTCCTCCACGGGCAAGTCTGTATACCTGAAAAGACTGAAAAAAAAAAGACTTTTTGAAAATAGACCAAAATGCACTTAAGATGAACTATTTTCATTTACTGTAATATCTTTGGTTTAGAATGGTAAAGCTTGGTAAAGCATCTGAAGTTTGAAGTAAATTACAAGGTAAAGATAAGTATGTATATGTATTTAATGTTTAGCCTTTAGAATCATTTTTCCCAAGCTAACAAAAAGCAAAATTGTGCACCCTTTTCAGCAGTGACACAAAGACTCCTCCAATGAAGCAACCAGATTCAATGAACTGCATACCTGTCTTGTGATTTCTCCCAGCAGGCTTTGACCCATGTGGGCAGCAAGATGGGTTTACCCAGGTTGGCAGCCACCACATATTTTTTGCTTCCTACTTCTCCTGCAATCAGGTGTGTGACAGACACATTAAGATCCAGATATACTCGTCCACCCATGAGCTGCACCAGATCCATCACCTCTGCCTGCAGAAACAGACACGTAAACATTTTTGCTTACAGCACTGCCTCGTGCTTCATCCTTGTGACGTTTATTAAATCTATGATTAGTAAGAATCAGATCATCAGGACTAACCCGTGTTGGTTTGTCCAGGCTAGTGCAGGAAATAGTTATATCAGCCATTGCCATATTATACACAGGTTTCTCTGCTTTGGGGACACAACGCTGATGCTGGAGGCAGTACAACACAACCAGAGGACTCACTATTCTGCAGCCAAGCTGAGAGACAAGTAAAAGCAATAAGAAGTGTTAATTTCAAACAATTTCAATCATTCCAACAAGACTTGTAATTTAAGAGTTTTTGCATGACGAAATTGATTCAGACCTTCTTGCAGTGCATGAAAGCTGAAGAGGTGAAGCTGCTGAAAACAAACAGAGACTTGTCTTTCTGCTCCATCCGTAACACATCTTCCTCCTTAATGTTTTTTATATACTTTTCAGACTGCAGCTCCAAAATAGCCTATATAAACACGAGACCAATGTAACTCCTTACTGTAAACCAAGAAATAAACACTTAAACAGGAATAAAAATTAAGCCAGACAATGACATTTACCTCATATGCTTTGACATCATAGTCTGTTTGTGATCCTCCACTTTCCACAAATTTCACAAGAAAGGCTTCCTTGTCTTCTTTACACATGTTTAACTAGAAAAATGACCATAGAAAAGACAACAAGTGTATTACAATGAATGAATCTCTCTGACTGGCAGTAGTAGCTACATTTTACAAGAATATTTTATTTACAGATAGAACTTTGAGTGAGAGGAGGCCCTAATTAAAGCTGTCACCACCAAACAGACTTTGGTTGGCATAAGTTCGCGTACACCTGCAGGAGCCTTAAAGACTCATATATCTAATATCAAATATATAAATCAGCAAAACGATATTTACTTACCTCTTATGGGTCGACTCAAACTTGTAGTGCAGAGAAACACATTCTGTACTCTGACAGGATTCAGTATAAAAACTAACTTTTCATTACAAACTACCATAAAGTTCAGAGTTTTAGACAGCAACCGCTAACTAAAGAACAACAACCAATTAGAAGTCTAAAATGTTTCCAAAACAACTCATTTTATCAAAACCCAAAGGCCACTACCGTCAACAATGTCAAATAAATAGACAAATGTCTCATGTCAAGCAGTTCATAATAGCTTTGCTAAACTGAAATTATTAGGTTATTGTTTACGCAGTTCGCGCCTTTGGCGCAACTTCCGGTGCTACTTGCTAATCTGTCCGACTGGAATCAAGCAGGTACAGAAACTGACCGCTTTCAACATTACTGAACATTCTCAAATATACACGAATAACATATTATGTGAAAATCTTAGTTTAAATTGATATTAGTAGATCAAAATCATTTAGAATTAGTGCTGCTACGAAGTATCTACATTGATTTTTTGTCCCCTCTCATATCTATTATTTTGTTATTTGATCATTCACATCAGTGAGAGTGTGAATGGTTGTTTGTCT
>JAOXNZ010000098.1:11798375-11808672 GCA_028566095.1 Kryptolebias brasiliensis | reverse complement strand
CTCTATGTGGCCCTGCGATGGACTTGCGCCCTGTCCAGGGTGTCCCCCGCCTCTCGCACAGTGACTGCTGGAGATAGACACTGGCTGCCTGCGGCCTGGAATGGAGAAGCGGCTAAAGAAAGAATGGATCATTCACCTCAAAATAAATAACTAGTTAAGAAGCTAATGGTGTTTTTCGAGAATGCTTTTAATTGTAAATGTTTGTTCCTTTTATAAGATTTTCTTGAACTTCTCCTACATAATTTACTGTAACTGATGTCATCATTTGAAGTGTCATGAATTTAAAACCATGCATTTTACTTTGTATAGTGTTGTGCTGTCCATGAGTAATTAGTGTATTGTTGTAGTTTGGTTTAAGTGTTAAACGATCAGCATGTTAGTTGACAGATGAAAATTAGTCTGTATAGCTAAATCTGACTGGGTGTACTTATGAACATTAATGACCTTTAAAAGTATTTAAATTAAATAGTAACTTGACAAGTCAATGAATAGATTAGGCCTAAACAAAAACTAAATATTGAAGAAAACAAAGTATTAAAATCTACAGGATTTACTATAATGGGTTACTGGCTTCAAAATAAGATTCTTGAGTATGTCAATAAAAATATGGCTTTGGAAATAATTAAGCAAATTTTATATTGAGCATCAGAGGGGTGTCGAAAAATTACATGCAGGAAATAACTCAGTATCAAAAAAATAACAAATTACATTTTTGTAAAATGTTCCATATGTATGTTTCACTTTATTTTCTGAGCATTTACTTTGGTTATTTACTAAATAACACTCAACACTCTGAAAACCAATCAAACACAAATAAACACCAGTTTGGATTCCCTTTTATTTTTAAAATTTATGTACAACTGTGACTGATTTTCTTTTTAAATGTACATTCAATATAGAAAGTTTATATACGTAATATTACATTGAACATTTCACAAATTGCACTAGTCTTTCACATAGATTTATAATCAAAGTCATTCGTCATGTCAGAAGAAGCTCATTTTCTGTGGTTATTTCTTTTGTTCTTATTTATAAATATTCTAGTGCTTTTTGCATTCTGGGGAGAGAATTACTTAAAACTTATTAGACAGCGAATAAGACTATCTTTGAAAGATGGTAAACAGAGAGAAGAATAATGAAGATTTGAGGAATAAAAGGCTGGACATTAGGAGGGCAGATCTGTGTCAATTTGACAAAACCAGAATAATCAGCATCAGTCAGAGAGTTAAAGTAACACTTTTCCTGTTACAAAATGGGACAGTGTAGTTGTATATCCATATTCTCATCTCCAATGTCATTTTCCCCAAGTTAGAATTCATTATATAGACATGGAAAGGACATGTTTGTAGAAAAGGTAAACTGGTCAAGTGCACACACTGGGCCAATATCCTCAGACGAGGTGAAGTTTTCAGGTGAATCATGATAATAATCCGGAACACACTGAGTGGAGAGGAGACAATTTCCTCAACAACAAGCCTTGGTCTTCCCAAATTGTTCTCATGGAAACAAACAAAAATATAGAGTAAAAAATATATTCATACAAAAAGTAAACTTTTTTCCTGTCATTTAAAGAAAAAAGAAACACAAGAAAAAAAAAAAAATTATGGTCCTTTGTTAAAACAAAGTATTTTTGAAGACTTCAGTGTCATTTGAAAGCAGAGAAAAGGAGAGTGTCGCTGCAGAAGTGTCGCAGACAATTTGGTGACAGACTGTGATGGCCCGGTCTCCCTGGTCTTCTCTCTCCATCCCCTGCACTCTTCCGGGGGAGCTGAACAGACCCTCTCTGAGCTGTGGCGGTGAAACTGCTGGGCAGTCTGGGTGCCTTAGCGTGAATGCGTGCGGTTCCTTCAGCCCCGGTCTCCAATGTCATTGTCCACAGGGGGTGGGACGCTGGACAATACTGTGGTGCCAGTTCCTGCCGTGAGGTAACCTGCAACTCCTGGACCTACAGGTCAGAAGAAGAAGGGTAAGACAGAGCCCAGAGGGGACATACAGCAACAAATGGAAGTGCTAAGAGTGAGCTACAATGATATCAAGCTGGTTGTCCATATTAGTGCTTTATGACTGCGTTAGTGCACCTTGGTTACAAACTTATAACAGCTTAGAGAAAAGCTTTTTATTTTTGAGCCTTCACACTGGTAAAACCTGTAAACTTTTCAGATTTCCATGATTGTTTATACATGAAGAAGCCATTACCTTGGTAAAAAAAGTTAAGAGTGAGGAAATACTTCTGCCTGTTGAGCTGTACGAGTGGAAAGCTACTAATTGCTGTCATTAATATTTAGTTTAAAATTGCATTCTGAAATATTGCTGCGTTGAGCATTATTTCTATTACAGAAGAAGGTAAAGCAGTGTAAATGTTAGCAGGTATGTTATGCTTAAAGAAAAAATGTTGCTTCTTTTTATTTTAACCAAATTACTGTCTGTTACTCGGGTTAATTTAGGTTAAGTCCATAACCTCCTTATTGGCAGGTTATCTGCTGTTTTTTTGACTGATGTATGTGACATACAAACATTAAATGATTCACCAAATGCTCCATTTTCTGCAAGCATAGACAGGGCTCAAGTAAACAAAACTACATCAATAACCATGGTCATTGTACCCTTTATATCTAACCTGGGTTTCAAGTTTGCTGAGCAAGCAAATACACAAAAAGTTTGGCTATGCTGAATTAATGTATTATTTTCTGTTTTTCACTTCTGGCTTTGAGTTCAGTTGCATTTTGACCCTTCTTACGTAAAAAATGCAACTAAAATTGCAAGATTGCAATTTATTCCAAATACAAGTTAAAAACAACCAACAGTTTCATTAAATTTTAATTTTTAAGGCACTGAATTTCCACAACTACAGTGTAAAAAGGCTTGATAAATGAATGTTAGAGATGGCATGACCTTATTAGCACTGTGAGATGAAGACGTGGGAATGGAGAAATGGAACACGGATGGAGGTAAAGAGGAAAGGAATGGGAGGAGGAGTCAGACCGGAGTCTACCTGCATCAGAGCAAAAGAGAGGAGGGCTGTGAGGGCCCAGCTCTGCAGTCTAGAGCCCACCTCTCAGAGGGCTGCTGGCGGCCAGGAGAGAAGGAGTGGAAACCCCTGAAGAGGAAACGTAGAGGACAAAGAGGAAGGGCAGCGCAGAGCCAGAAAGTTAAAGGACGTGGAGAAGAAGGGTCACTGGGTTTTAGCACAAATTAGGAATCAGCCACGTGATCTTCTTTTTTTTAGGGTGAAGCAAAGCATTAAGATTCATCAACAGCTCAGAGAAAAGCAATGAAGACTTACCTTATAAGCGCTTAGTAATATGAACAAAGATTTGCTTGTTTAAATGTTAATCAGTTAGTAATTTGATTAAAGCAACACTTTACCTGTCAGGTAGCCTGCAGTCTGAGACTCTGAGATGAAAAGATCATGTTTCTGGTCTTTGAAGGCACTCCAGACTGAGGACTTGGCAAGAATTTCATTCACCTACAAAGCAGCAATAAGAAAAGGTTTGCAAATGGATAAAAAAACAAATATGTCAATGAGACTAGTTACTGGATTAGTTAGTAAATACATGTGATAATATATTCATACCTGCTCTCCATACTGCAGGCTGCGAGTCATGGACTTGAGAGCCTTCACTATCTGGGCCTTTGTAGCTGAAGGGTTTTCTATCGTCTCCAGGCCGATTCCTTCCAGCAACTTCAGGAGGTATGGAACCAGCTCAACTTTTAAAGCCTATTAAGTCGTTACAAGAAACGTTATTAGGCCCAAATTAAACATGGTGGGAGAAAATTAAACAAGTCCGACAGATTACCTGAGCCACCAGTTCTGTCTGTTCTTTCTGGAACATGCGATTGAGAGCTTCACAGGCCAGTCCCGCCATGTCGGCCCGAGCTTTCATCCCAGCCATCAGGGGGCCAATTGTTTCCAAAGAGGCCATGGCTCGTACACACAGCTGTTACAAGGAGATGACTGATTAGTTTAGACTGTATTCAAAAGCTAAACGTTGCATAATTTCTGCATTTTAATTTCTTACCTCGTTGTCTGACAGTACGTGGATGAGGCGAATGGAGCTCTTAGGCACAGCATTGTTCTTGTGGTTGAGTGCTGCCAGGACGCGAGGCAGGTGACCCAGAGGAGGAACCTGGTCAGCCAGATGGCTTTGGGTGCTGAAGAGGCAAACTGCTGCTGTGGTAATCGTCTCCAGAGCATCACCCTGCAATAGACAACATGCGTTAGTAAAGACCAGCAAGGAAACAAAAACATAATTTTAAACTTTCTGTTTGGTAAAGAAGCTCACATTGGGGTTGTTTTTCTCCAGCAGCTCACTCAGCGTTTCCAGAAGGGACACCAGAAACTCTCGAGGTTTACGCAGCACCCATCCAGGCTGAGCAATGAAGATACGCAAGAAAACTCCACCAACTTCAAGCTCGCCCTGTCCAGCTCCATACGCCACCGTGAAGTCATCTGGCAACTGAGTGCACGCAAACAAAAGGTTCATTTTAATGCTGCATTACAGAAAATACAAATAAAATAATTTACAGCAAGTTCTTACTTTCCAGTTCACATCAGGATTATCCTTCTGCTGTTTAAAGTGCCTAAAAAAAGATTTAATGCAGAATGTCAAACCCTTCATCGTTTGGACAGTTTTTACTGAAAATCAGACTGAGCTCATGGGACTCTTACTCAAGCATCATCTCCCGAACTGTGGTGGACACTTTCTCCCTCGAGGTGTCATTCCATATGAGCTCAGGGTTCTCATGCGTTCCCTCGAAGATCTGCACCGCTGCCTCGGCATTGTCTCGCATGGCGTCCATAAATACACCCGGAAGGAAACGCATTAGTGTCAGACGTACCTAACAGAGAGCAAAACGTAAGGACAGGTAACTGAGCTTAAAGCGAGACAATAAGAGGCACTTTTAGGGGCTTTATTAACATGTGTCCAGTCTGACCTTTGGCCCAACCAGCTTGTCTGAGGTCATCTTGGAGAAAAGCTCTGCAGTCTGAGTGCGGACCTGGGGGTGCGTGCAGTTACAAAAGAGGTCCAGCAAATAGATCAGAGCACCTGCAAGATACAGATTGTAAAAAATAAAACTCATGAATACAAAAATTCAGATAGAAATGAACAACCTTCCGGAAAAAGCGAAACTACTGACCTTTGGCCATAGCCTCTTTGACTATCTTTGTGTTTGAAGTTAGTGCATGAAGGGTTTCCAGCACCATTTGCCTGCCTACAAGTGACAAAGTATGTTAGCCTAAAAATACAGAACAGCTTTAGATATCATGAAAAAAACATGGTGATTAACTTTCTTCTTACTGGAGGGAAGTGAATGCAGCAACAACAAAAGGTTGGGCAACACCAGGGAATCGGCAATGTTGCTCACACATTCTTGGTTTGATGTTACCGTATTCACGACCTGAACAAGAAATAATATGATCATCACGCAGAACAGAGAGAGATTCACAATAGTGCAATTAAGGTTTGTTTATCTCTACCTCTAAAACCAGCTGCTGCACTCTGCCAGCTCCATGAACCCGCAACAAAGAGAAGAGCAGCTTGAAATGACCGATACACTCTGACTCTGAACCTGTGAATAAATTAAAAGAACTGTTTAGCAAAGAAAATTCAAAATGCTGAAATCAAACAAGGCATTCATCAGCGTCATATCTCACCAGGGTTGTTCTTGATGACGTTGCGGAGAGCTTCTAAAGCCATCTCAGCGAAGCGGAGCCTCTCAGCATGCTGCTGCGACTCCACCTTGTTACTCTGACTCATGGCCAGCAGAGTGTGGAGGTACTGAGCCTGGGAGCCAACGTAATCCAGTAGACTGGCAGCAAATGCTTTGGGGTACTAAACACAGATGGTAAATTTATCATTAGTTTCTAAAAGTCCACCATATTTTATATTGAAATTAAAATAAACAGGGTAGTAGTAATCACCTCGAGTGGGAAAGAAGGTTGCTCGTTGTAAACTCGGACAAAAATCTCCCCAACTATGAGCTCTTTGCTGTGATCACCGAATAGAAAATCTGCACCAAAATGTTTATCGTTTTCCCCCTGTGAAGAATCCACAGAACAGCTGGATGAATAACTGCACCTGAAAGGATTTTATTCATGACCTAAAAGCTGTTTTAAGTCCTCATTCTTACTCTCTTGATGTTTCCCTCCTGCTGACCCTCTAGGAACTCCAGCAGCTCAGCTCGCGTCCCGTTGTTCCAGATCAGATAGGGAGTCTCTGAGTTACTGTTCAGCAGCTTCAAGACCTGAAAACCACACAGGAAATGTGAAATTTAGTTTAGTTTTTAGTGCTGTGTGACATGCAAGCACTGACACGTGTTCAACTGACCTCTGAAGGAGATCCTGCTCCCAGCTTCCTTGAGATGTACGGTGTTAGCATGGCAGCTAAACTCTTGCGGATGTTGGGGTTTTCTGGAGGGGCGCCATCCACGCCATTAGTCTCTGAAACAGGGTTGTTGCCATCTGGGGCGCTTGGTGTTTGAGTGTAGCCTCCCAGACGGCTGAGCGCCACTAGGCTGAGTTTGGCTAAGCTGTTAGCGACCTCCTGCTGGTTCGTTTCCTGGCTGGCCTGCACGCCACTCTCCTCCAGCGTGTAGTCATAGTTGAACAGGTGGACCAGCAGATGCCAAAGCACACCAGCGTGGTACAGATGGGTCTGTAGGAAGAAATCTACTGCAAAGGAGCTGATGCACTGAACCGCCAGAGTTGCTGTCTTTGGAAGACCCTGAAAAGAAAACAGGGAGAGAAAATGAATAATTCCTGTGCAGAAACTATAAATTGAAATTATTTATAGACTGCACCACGTTTTTTCTGTCTGTCTTTCTGTTTTCTGTCTTATGGCCACTGAGTGTTGATCTAAAGAAGCACAACTTCTAACATTTCAATAACTGAATCTCAGTTAGCCCTCAGTACAATTTTTTCTTTTACATCCAAAACAAAAAGCATTTATTGGCAGGGAGTTTGTCAGAATTACAAATAAAGGTGATGGTTAAAAGCCCTAATATCACTGATTGCAAACAAAAAAAGCGATTAAATAAAATGGAACATATAGTTAGCAGTTCATAGTAAAAATCTGCCTGACCTTTTGTGACCTACTTGCAAACTTAACAAAAAAACAAGACTTTAAAGAAACAAAATGAAAACATACTCCTGGTATAACAGTCTCTGATTCCAATATCATTTGTCCTAATGAATTAAGGCATAATTAATAAGACAGTGAGACATTAATGTAATAAAAACAAATAAGAAAACCTTTTAAGAATGTTTTTTTTTACCCTTTATATTTGACCAAAATTAATAAAGTGAACACAGTTTTTGTAAAAACCCCACCTTTCCGTAGTACAAGATGTGACAGATGTCCCGGATGATGCTGGGGAGTTCGATGATCTTTTCCCTGCATTCCTCAAACTGGGCCGCTACGCTGTAGCACCTGCAGATGTGCCCGCACACCTGGGAGAAAGTTTTTAGAAAAAGTCTTTAAGAAATTGTTGCAGCCAGCAGAAGTGTCTTCTTTACTGAGAAACACAACTTTGAGGGAACAACCTGTCAAATTATTCTTTTTTTTTTTTTTTTTTTTTTACCTGTACAGCCATGTCATCAGGCTTGCTGGATGCAGTTAGTACAGCGACACATCGAGAGAGAGCCTCCAGTAATATCTAAACAGAATTTCTTGTTTATTCACCTCATCTGCCCTCATACCATAATTTTTTTTCAAAATGCTGACATTTAAAATGTACGTACCTCAATGCCGTTCTCACGACGCAGCTCCTCTGCGTTAAGAGCCGAACAGTTCACTGTGTGGAACGCCAGTTCAGCAGCGGCCGGGAGGAGAGGGGACGTTTTAGAGAAAAGCTGCTCATCATCAGTCTCCATCTTGATTGTTTTAATGAGCATTGGATAACCGGCATATTTGTAAGGTTCCAGTTCTGTGAATATGATTAAAACAAGAGCAGCATTAGAATATCCAACATAAAGTAACTCACTTTCATTCACTTCTTTGAATAAATCAAACATCTACCAGGATTAGATTCTTTTTTAAATAACATAAGAAGAACGATAAACCATTATTTCATTTTCACACCTTGTTTATGTCGATTAAAAAGAATGCTTTGGGTTTTAAGGATGAGAATGATGTTTTCTGGGTCAGGACCGTCCACGATTCTGGCAGATTTAGTGCAAAGGAACTCATACGCTTTGTTAACTTTTTCAAACATGTCCTGAAAGAAGACAAGAAGTTTTTGAGAGGAAATACATAAATTATTTTAACCCTAAAGAAACATACTGTAATAAAGGGTGAAATACTCACCCTTCCTTCTGGGTTTTTGTCAGGATGGTACTTCTGTGCCAGTCTGAAGTAAGCTTTTCTGATTTTACTTTCTTCGTGCCTGAAAACAAATGTAACAATGTAACACATTTATGCCCAGCGGAGATTAATTTTATATATAAATAATTCAATTCAACAGCTTAACAACATCCAGAAACACTAAATTTCTTCCACTCACTGGCCCTGTCCTTTGGGAAGGTTCAGCACTTCATAGGCGTCGTCCACAGACATCGATGGCGGCTTCTTCTCCACCTCCTTCTTCCAGGCTTCAAGAGTATCTTTCAACAGCTTCACCTGCAGGAGGAAACAACCATTAACCATGATACTAAAATAAACTTTTGTTTAATAATTAAAACACAACCCCTAAAGAAAATATAAAAATAAAAATCATACAGCATCTCGGATGGGCCAGTTGGGGAAGCGTGTAGTGTCACACAGATGCCTGAGGTAGTAAATGTTGCAGAAGAGCTCATTATCCAGCTGAGGGAAGCTGATCACAGGGATGGGACAGTACTGGTAAAGTGCCCGTGTGTTGCTCTGCAGCCTGGGGCTGAAGTCAGCTATATGAGCTGCTATCTTCTCGATCATCATCCGTCTAAAGAAAGGGTAAAATAAAATTTCTATAAGTGTTGCTTTTGTAAAAACTTTTAAATTGTAAAAACTAATTTTACAAAAAAAAAAACAAAAAAAAACATCCCACCTCATCTCACTGCTCCAAATGGCCTCAGGTGTGTCAAACTCCCCAAGGAATATCTCAGAAAAGCGTTCAGCCTCATAGTTCTCCAGATAACACACCATGGCCTCAGGCAACACCGGACCCAGAACGCTACGCTGCACAATGTCCTGACCCTTAGACTGGAAAGACAGCACAGCAGAACATCATCCATTTGAAATTAGAACACTGTATTCATACAATTTTGTTTTATAGAAAGTAAAGATTCGTATTTGAAATGATCTTCACCTCCTCTGACTTGAAGGCTTGTTTCAGATGAGTGTACTTCAAGAACCTACAAAAAACAGAAATGCCACAAATGGTTATTTGTGACAATAGTTCTAATGAATTTGCAATTTGTTTTCCTAGAAGACAATATTGGTCTAATAAACATATTAAATGTTCTATTTATGTACTACACTCATGTCTTAAATAGTTGGGTTTTAAAACCTCATAAAGGCATGGTGATTGAAAAATCAAACTATCCTTTCTCTTAAAAATGTCACATGAGATCAGAACAGATTGATATCAACACACAGCACCTACATTAGGGCTTGTGCTGTGCGTTTACCTCGCTACAGGAAGCACATTGGAGCCTGTGTACATCATAATGAAGAAGAAGACCCCCGTCAAATAGAGGCGCTGCAAATTGGGGTTGTCCTGCATCACCAGGTACAAAAGATTGGCAACCTTTTCTACCAGAATGGGGTCAAACGTCAAAAGTAGCTGGAAAAACACAGAATAAAACACCAAATGTCAACTGGAGTATGACACATCTGTAAGAGCATGAAGAAAGTGAAACTCTATGCTTACCTGGACAATATGTGGGAGACAGACATTGTCGCCAATCATCCTCTTGATTTTCGGTAAAGGCCTAATGATGGCATTATCCTGGTCCCTGAGAAAAAAGTCCATAAAGAGCATAAAAACTGTAACATATTCACTGATTAAATTTTGCATATATAAAAACACAAAAAAGGCTGGAAACAGTAAACATAACTCCGTACCTGCTGGGGTAGTAGGAGCACATGGTGATGAGCATATTGAGGATCAGCGTGGCCAAGTCGGACTCGTTCATCACCGGCTGCCCAGTCGCAAGCAGGCACCACTTCAGTTGAGGAATGGCCTGCAGGGGGCGCCAACCGTCCATCCCTTGAGCCCAGCAGCGCGTCTTTGCTGTCAGGACACCGCTGTTCCAAAACTCCTGCATCTGGAGAGCAGGAAACAAAAAAGCAAAATAAAACATAAAATATAGCAAGTA
>JAOXNZ010000098.1:11763272-11778976 GCA_028566095.1 Kryptolebias brasiliensis | reverse complement strand
TTTATTTGTTAAACCAAAAGAAGTCTACCAAATTTTTACAAGTAGATCTTTTTATGACTATATACATTTCAACATACAATGGCAAAAACGCCACACGGTCATACAAAATGTTCTCTAGCCCAGAGAAAGCGTTTCCCACCGATCCCCCAGCTACGCAACACCGTAAACAGCTATTATCCAACAGCAGAGAGGAGGACATCACTCTACAGCTCACTGATTCCACAGATACAAGCTGCAGCATCAATTCAGACAGCAGCAAGACTTGCAATTTATCACTGCCGTGCCTTTTTTCTGACCTCACTTTTTCCTTCTTGAGTGGATGTTTGCAGAACCTCCTTTGAGTCGTCGCACCGGCAGACTACTGTGATACAATTTACTGAAGACAATCAGATACAAAACAGTACAACAGTGAACTAGATAAAGCTTAGAAGTCAGTGATAAGTGAGGCAGCAGTGTGATCAGCGTTTGGTAAGAAGATGTTAGTCTAGGTGTCAATTTTAAGTAAAACGCAGCACAACGTAAGATTACAATTTAGCAGTTAAATCGCGAAAAATGGTGCTCAAGCAAGATTAAGCCTTTAAGGAAATCAGATGTTAGTAAAGCAAAAAGAGCAAAAAAACCTGCCTATCTCTTTCTACATTCAGCAATTTGCTGGCAGCTGAACTGTGACAAGGGGGAACCTGTGTCAGCACTCAGCCAGGATCCTGGAAAAATCCAACTAGTTTTCCTTCCTGTCCAGTTCTACTGTGCAAAGGAGGCAGCAAATAGCAATATGCCCATATTTCCCCCTCCACACACTTTTTCATTCCCTAAAGAGACATGTGTGAGGCATTTCAAGAGCTTCTGATAAGAGCAATTATCCAGAATCTTGTTTAAATATTGATTCACAGAACTGCATGCATGCTTAGATGCAAAGCAAAGGGATCACAGCATGCACAATAATCAACACTCCATGGTTTGCTCAATGTCCCAGTAGTTGAGCACTTAAAAAAAAAAAAAAAAATGACATTACTGCGATGAGTGTAACAACAAGGTCAAAACAGATGCCAAGACTGGGTCATGTGACTGCCCTTCCCAGTTTTTCTTCCCTAAACACAAAACAAACTCCAAATCACCTGAGCTTTCTTGACAGTTTTCTATAAAAAGAAATATAAATAAAAACTTCCTGCAAACAGGACAACAAACAAAAGCAGTGACTAGGATCGCATAGTACTGGTGCTTGTCCTGCAAAGTGGATAGTATGAAACACCTAAAATGGGGTTAAAGCGTCAAACTTCCTAAACTGAATTTTGTCTCAAACATTTCTCAGGTTTGTATTCTCACAGCTGTGTAGAAAATGGTTGGATCACCAAAGAATAATAATAGGGAAAACTACCTCAGCATCAGTGTGAGGGCAATGGTCAAACTGTCATGTGCCACTTTAACGGTTTATGACCCTGACATTTTTTTTAATCTATCCAGTAAAAAAAAAAAACCCATTTAAACCGATGATACTAGTTAAAACCATTGGTCCACAAAAAAATAACACACCTGGATGAGCGGATTTGGACTGTCAGCATCATACAAATATTGTATTTCTCAATCCAAACAGTCAAGACAAAGTAAAACATCAATGCATACATTTATTGTTTATAATTCAAAGACATATAGAAACATCTCCCTTGTGTTTGACAGTGATATGAAGCAATCAACCCTCTAACAGATTAACTCCAAGACCAGGAACTTACCCCACTTCATCAGTCAGGATTTTATGCTAGCAAAACGCGATTCACACAAATGCAAATTGCGAAGCGACAAGAGACGCCTTCAAGGGCCTGGTTGTGACTCTTAAGCCCGTTTGTGGCCGTGCACCGGCCCCCAGTCTGTCAAGTAAATCCATGACAAGCAGCATTAACGTTACCTGGCAATAAAGAAGCTAGCCCAGTTCTGTTTCATTGCAGCAGGCCTTCACGGTTCACTGTCAGGCTAAAAACAAACACAACTGCTCCCTTTCGTGATGTCGACACAAATGCGCCACCTAACTAGACCAAGAACAATCCTCCAAATACCTCTGTTATCAGCGTTTGTTTGTTAGATGCGTTTTAAAGGGGTTGTGGCAGGCCAATATTGGGTTAGCCACAAATTAGCGGCTAACTAGCACATCAAATAGGTCTCAGCGCCGGGGCTAAATCAAGCAGACGCGAAGAAGAAAAGTGGCACACGCTACGGATGCATTTACCTGTTAATTCGCTAATAGGTGTTAATTGTAGCCGTCCCTCAGCCCCCCCACCGTTCACTGAGTTCAGCCAGTGCTTCAGTTCCGCCGTATCCCCCCCACCAACAAGACTCAGGACGCTGCCATGTTCCTGTTACCGAAAGGCGCTCTACTGAGCAACTGCGAGGCCTGCCTGTCATGCGGCTATCAGCTGATTGGTTTGAATGGAAGCGGAATTATCTAGAGGCCTGACCCGGGATCAGTAGTCTGCGGGTTCCTTTCCGCGTTTGAATGGATGGTTTTTATCAACGCCGACCTCAGAACAGTTCAGTAGCGGTGGTGGAAATTCCGATTCTTTTTCCGGGATCCGGCTCATTCGGCTCAGTTCACCAACAACAGAGCTCGTTCGGCTCCCAGACAGCTCCTCACTCAACAGCTGCTACTTTTATCTTTTATAATTAGGTCAAGTATTGGTATTTAATTAATATTTGAGGATACGTGCGTATGTGTGATACCAGCACTGTTCAGAGTAAATATACCAAACTTCATATTTTTCAAAAACATAACAAATTTACCTTATATTTATTAAATATCTCGTTTTTAACGTGACACCTACACTTAGCCGTGGCAAAGCTAGGTGCTGCTAATGCTAACATTGTATCAAAAAAGCTAAGTAGAAAAAGAACTGAATGCAGTTAAAAGAGCCGGTACATTGATTCGGCTCGGTCGCAACGGACATTTATTTATGAGGCTGTAAAGCTGTCATAAATAAATGGAAAAAATTAAATAGGCACAATATAAAATAACCAACAAGTGCATTCACTACTTATCAAAGAGTTGAAAATACACAATACATCACTCACAATAATCTAATTATGGCAGTCACGTCATTAAAAGTATGCTTGTTGATTCCACAAAATCGAAACTAAAGACTGACTTAAACTTTGCATTTTTCCTTTAGTTTTGTAGTCCGTTATTTATCTGCATTTTCTTTACAGAAAATTAGTGTTTACAAAGAATGCTGATATGGCCATTTTTATAAGTTTAGGCCAGGGAATAAAAGGTTATTACTGATATCAGCAGCCTACTTAAAAAAAAGTTGTGTGATTTACAACTTTTCTGCCATCTATAGACACTCTCCTATTAGTGCAGCAATACATTAGGTTCACAAAGAATACAGGACTTAGCTTTAAATTATAAAAAACAGACACCTCTGCTCATGTGGAGTGACAAGTTGAAGCAAAGTTATACAAAGTCATCAATAAATGAGACACAGAAAATCTTCCATTTAAACACAGCTGCTTAAGGTTCACAGTTGACTGTTAATATATTGTTGGCTTTGGAGTCTTGCACTGACCAACTTTCTTCTATAGTTACATATTTTTTAAAGTTTCCACAAAGACGTTCTTCGTTCAACTGTTGCTGCGACATAAAGGTAACAATCAGACACAACCTGCTGAAGAGTACTGACGCACCAGCATGTATCAAAAAATACCAGCAGTAAATCTGAGTCGCAGCTCTTTAGATATGGCTTTAAACAGTTCTTTGTTCAAATTATAAGTGACTCACCGTGACTGAAGGTAAAGGTGAAACATCTTGACCTCTCTTACTGACTGATGTTGTACACCAAACCTGAGCGAAACAGCTCAGATTGGTCACGTTATGAGGCATCTGATTGGGTGACAGACCATGCGCTGCCTGTTAGTCTAATTCAATTACAGCAAGAGAGAGAGAGACACGAGGAAAAGAAATGTTTCCTTCTTTCTTCCCTATTAGAAGCTCCTTTAACAAGATGGAGAGAGAAGGGCTTCAGCTTTTAGTAAGGATGAGAAGACTGTCTCACAGAATCTTTATCGAGATTTTATTTGGGTCACATGATGTCAAATGCGTTTTAGCAAGCATTAAATCAAATCCTACTTTTATTAAACACAAGGTTTTTGGTTGATTGTGTTGCTGATTTCTAAATAAAAGCATATATTATTTGCCAACAGGCTGCCATTGGAATTACATGTCGTTACAAAATATATAATAGTCTTTTAAAAATAAAAAAGCTTTGAAACATGCATACTGTATGTAACAGAGGTACTCAAATGTGATAAATTTGTCATTATCAAGGCCTATTGTGATGCTTGCGCTCTCAGTTTTGCCAAGCCTTGTACTGCCATCTAGTGGTCAGTACTGCTCATTGAAGCAGACCCAATAAGGATACTGTGAAAAATGTGAATTAAAAAGAGAGAGAACTAAGTGCAATGTTAAAAAGGGTGAGAAAGGGGGAAACGAAAAAGAAAAAAATGAAGCATCAATGGGCATTTGGGTAAATGCAGCAATGCTGTACATGATCATGACATACAAGAATAAATTATAAAGAGGATTTCATAATTATGGTACATAATATGTGTAGAGACTTAAGAAAATCAGGAGAAATCTTTGTACACACAAGAAAAAGAGTCAAACAACCATTACTGCACAGTCAATGATCTTTAAGCCACCACACAATGTTGTGAAAAATCATTACTTGGATTCAAGAATACATCTTAAAACAACTGTCAGTAATAATAGAGAAGCTCAAATAACACAATATTACAGAATGTAAGAAGTAAAAAAATATATAATTATAAAGACAGTCATGACACATATAATGACAAACGGACAAATCGTAAGTTATTATATGTTTAGCTTGACAAACTCTAGCCTATAGCAAAAAATAACCAAAAGTATAAAGGAAAGACAAAACTTCAGTACTTAAGTATTAAAAAATTAGTTATCATGAAAGCGTAGCATCTTTCACATATAACTGATATTCCCCACCAGCAAAATATCGTTCACATCACGTCTTGTCTGTTTTGTACGTAGCGCCTTTGAACGCACCTCTCGTAACCAAGGTGATGACGCTATATTCTGTTGCCTAGGCATTCTTGAGGCAAACATTAGCTGGATAGCTAGGCTAGCAGTTCTTTAAGATCTTTAATCTCGCGGCAATGGTATAACGCGAATTTAGCCTCTTTATCGAGTTAAATACACACATAAGGAAGTTAACTGGTTTTCGAGTCCAGCACATTGGTTCTAGTTTTTAGTTTGCCCCCTGCGTTACCTGAATTAGAGACAGAGACATCCTTTTGGATAAACTCGGACTACCAGCTACTCAGCCATCATGGTAAGTAGCTGCTGTGGATTGCGGTGTTTGACACCTGTTTGGTTTTAGAAGTTTGAAATACTGTTTTCTAAACGCAGTTGAGTGGCGAGCTAATGTTAGCAAGTGTCTTTAGCTGTGCTAACTCACGTGAAGAGGCCTTGTAACACAAGAGAAAATCCTCTTCAAGTTAGCTAATAAGCTAAATGTGGCTGCTATTACATCAACTCTGTCTTTTCTGGTACACGTTTCGCATCAAGTTTCTTTCTTTTTGTCTCCACGAAGGCTGACTTTGGGTTTAATGAACATCATCAGAATGAAATTATCAATTACATGCGATTTGCCCGTTCAAAGAGGGTCCTAAGGCTCAAGACTATTGACTCATGCTTTGAGGAGCTCAAAGATAGCAGGTAAACTCTGTTATTGTATACCTTATTTTGATTTTAATCTCATTATCTATTAAAATAAGTAATGAACGAAGCAGTGCAGTGCTTTTCAGTTAATAACAGCTGTGCATGTTGGTGTCTTCCTCTCTGAAGGCTGGTGGAGGACACATTCACTGTGGACGAAGTGAAGGAGATGCTGGACGGGCTGCAGATGGTGGTGCGTGGGGAGGTGGAGATGGAGCTCATCAACACGGCCCACACCAACGTGCTGCTGCTCAGGCAGCTTTTCTCCCAGGCGGAGAAGTTTTACCTCCGGCTCCAGAGTGACATCTCGGAGCTGGAGAACAGGTGGGTTTTAGAAAAGGAGAAGTGGATCAAGGTGTCCTGAGGATTGCCGAGCTAAAAGTCCATAAACATCCTGAAGCAGTTTAACAGAAAGAGTCATTCTTATTCAGGGAAGTACAATTAAACTTAATGCAAAATCCTATAAATCAAAAAATTATAATAGTTGTTTTACTATTAATACTGCTACTTTTATTGTTGTTATCATCATTTTATATATTAAGAAACGTATGGTGAAACTTTTTTTTTAACCTTGCTTGTTCTAGTTGTACATTTTATTTAGAAAAAGGTGATGGCTGGTTCATGCCACTGCATGAAACATAAAGTCCTCTAAATGTAAACAAGTTCATGAGGGGAAAAATCTTCACTTTGTACCTTTCTGTATCTCACTTCCTCTTAAGCATGGTTTAGATTCAGATTTTCAACATGTCATCTGCCAGGTAAAAAGTTCACTGATCTACATTTATTTTATCTGCTTTATGTTACACATGTTTATTCCATGACAGCATTTTTTAAAACAGACATTCAGTTAGTCTGAAAACCTCAAATGCCAACTTTTATGGTTGAATCATTTAAAGTACAAAACAAACAACACAGAAAAGTGAACCCAACAAGCTTTCTAATGTTATTTTTTGGGGCCTACTGAAAAAACATTTTCCATCCTTTATTACATACTTATCTATCACCCCACGTTTCCACTGCACTCCTTATCTGAGTGAAACACAGCAAAACATTTAGACTGATCACGTTTTTCAAACATGCCTGGGTTTCACTGAGAATCAAAGACTTTAGAATATTATTAAATTGACAGAATGGTGGGGAAAAAAAATATATATGTGAAATTTCCTAGTTTTTATTCTTTGTCACTTTAAGATGTTCTTACATGCAATATTCTAATTAAACAATTTAACATTCAAAAATTTACCATGCATTTATAGACTTATAATAAGTCCATTTTTAATTTTACATTAACAAGTATGCAGAGAGTATCTAAGAATCTTTTCTTTCTTTCAGATTGCTAAGCAAATTCTTGAGCAATGTGGATGTGTACATGTGATACCATCAACAAAGATAAATCACATCTGAACCACTGAAAATGTTGCACTTTTTGCCTTATTTGCACACATTACATGAGCAAAAGGTCACACACCCTTTTGTTCATAACATAATTTCATGCTGTTAGCTCGTTTGATCAGTGTAAACCTCTCAAGCGCACAAATCTGAATGCACTCTCTGCCCTCAGTTCTGAACTCCGTCTAACTTCTGACCTCTGCAACCTCTCACCTTTAAAACCCTGTATTCTGAAGACGTTGCTTTGCTTTTAATATGCACATGGTGGGTGGATAAACAACATATAAACCCTCTCTTTTTTTTTTTTTCCCCTACAAGCTACAGCTGTACGTGACTGAATAGCTTTCTAAAGCCAGGAATACGCCCCTTGTCACGATCTACGTGTCTTCAGCTGCTTTTTAAAAAACCACATATAAGCTTTGTAGAGAACACTTCAGCTCACCACAAGCATGTGTCTTATAACATAAGAGCTAAACTGTCATCACGAAAAACAGGGTGTTCACTGTTCTTTGCCAAACATTTGCAACCGCTAAATAGTAGATTGTAATGTTGGCAGCGATAAATACGACACTGAGGTTACACAACAGATTTACCTACTATAGTGTCAGTTTTACTCTTCAGTGTCGCTCACAAAATACAATCGTTTTACACACAAGACCTTGTTTTAAAACCTTTAAGCATTTTTGTCTGCCTTTGATGAGCTTTTAAAATGATTTTCTCTAATATTTGTTTTCTTCTTGCACATTTATAGGGAGCTTTTAGAGCAAGTGGCCGAATTTGAGAAGACTGACTTTAAAACCACCAATAAGGTGCGCATAAACAGATGTTAAGGACCTTCAGTCATTAACATCTGCACTGCTCCTGTTAATTAGGTTATTTACACGCACATGAACATCAGAAACCTGCAATATTCCTGTGCATTTGAGTCTTTCTTCGTTTTATTTCCAGATGAACCAAGAACCAAGCAAACCCAAGTTAGCACCGCTGAATGAAGGCGGGGTGTCGGAACTTCTCAATAAGGTAATGCCATGCTACATGTGTTAATCGCACAGACTGATTGCAAAGTTCTACTGTCATTATTAAAACCCTTAAGCACAATTTTGATCTTTTTTCATTTTAGGAAATAGCAAGACTACAGGAGGAAAACGACAAACTGAAAGCCAGGCTTCGTACTTTAGAATCACAGGTATAGAAGTGATCTTTTAAAGAAGCCCCATTTTTTTTTTTTCTTGAAATTAGTAACAATGGTAATTTGGTTTTAATCAAAATGAATGTCGACAGGCCATGAGTGCTTTAGAAGGGAAAACAAAGGTGGAGAGAGCCCTGAAAGACCTCCAGAAAGTGCAAGGCGAACAGCAGGTACTGTTTCAAGTCTTGTTGGCAATAAAAGCAATCTGTTTGTTACAGTTCACAAATGTTTTTCATTTTATTTATATTCCTTTTTTTTTCCATTTTCATCTAAACTCTTGCTGCCATTTGCTTTAATCTGCTAACTTTGGGCTAAATGGTATGTATCCACCTGATTTACTTTTGTCTGTTGCTGTTAGAAACACAGCTCATAGAGTCTGCACCGTCAACTTGTTTTAGCAACGATCAGCCATTCAGGCCACTGGAACCTTAACTGGGTTCGTTCTTCTGCCTTCAAGCTTGCTGCTCAAACCCAGGAGATCAGCAGTCTGGAGAACACGGTAGCAGCCCTGAAGGAGGACTATGAAAGGTCTCTCAGCGCCAACGCCGCGTCGCAGAAGGATCTACAGGAGAACCTCATCTCTGCCAAACACGAGCTTCTAAGAGTGCAGGAGCAGCTATCCTTAGCAGAGAAGGTATGCCAGTGTTACAGCTCCGGTGTCTGTTTTTGGTATTTTACACTAACAAGTGTAAAATAAAAGTGAAGAAGCTCAGGTATGGTTGATGTGATGCAGCAGGGAGCGTGCCACTGATTCCGTTGGTTTCGAAGTTCAGCAGTGGTGTGTATTCTAACAACAGCCTTCCTCTTTCTGCCAGCGAGATGGAGGAAGCAGAGCTTTTCCACTGTCCCTCACGTCATAAGGTCACACAGCTGACTATTCTTTAAGAGGTCACACAGTATTCATGGGTTTCCCCCTTTACCTTTGGTGTTTTTATGTTTGCAAAATGTCCTAGAAAGTCCAATCTCCACGTCAAAAAAGGCTCTCCTTTCCCACAAAACAAACTGCCCCTGAACTATTGTTTCTATTTTTTTGTCCATGCTTGTCAACATCACCATATTTACATCATTTCTGCTTAGTCTCAAGCAATATATTACTATAGATAATCAATCAGCTAACTCCTCATAGACAGCATGTTTTCCTCCAGAACATTACGCTGCAAATTGTGTACAAGCATACCACATGCTCTTTAAATGTGGATGAGTTTTTCTCACTAGGAGAAGGGTTAATTCCCCGAGTATTGTTGTAGTGTTCAGACGAGTATTGGGGTCCCATGTTTTCCCTTCACGTTTTGGAGATGTTCTGTTTTGTGCACAGGAGCTGGACAAGAAGTTTCAGCAAACCGCCGCGTACCGCAACATGAAGGAGATTCTAACCAAGAAGAACGAGCAGATCAAAGAAATTAGGAAACGATTGCAAAAGCGAGTATTCACCATTCAGTAAAAGCAAACTGTGATGCAGAAAGAGAACGCAGTCTGAAACGCTCAATTACTGCCGTGTTTTATGGATGTGTGATCAGAGGAGTAAAAAAATAATTGTTCCGTTTTTCTGATTCAGGTATGAGCCTGACGAATGAGTGCTACACACATCAACCAGGACGACAGGACCAAAATTTACGACTGCGGTGTGGACAAGAAACCATCAGTTCCAGTGTTTTCAGATAAGAAAGACAACAAATGGTCTTTCTACTTTATCTGCCATTTTCTGTACTTATTGGCTTTAGGAAAGAGCAGGGGCTGGTAGGTTGGCTGCACACACACGACACACGTGATTTCCCCTTTTTTTTTTTTGTTTTCCTCCTGTCTGAACCTACAGTAGCTACAACTCTCCCCTCAGTGCTCTATGCAATTTCCTGCTCGAAGGGGCCTTGTCCATTTGCTGACGCGGACAGAAAGAAACTCTGTCTGAAGCTTTGCTCTCATATTTATCAAATGAGAAAAACACCTAACAGTCCGGTTAATAAATTACTGATATTTTCTCGTCTTAATTTTAGCAGCACCTTCGAAATCCAGTTTTAACAAGTGAGACCGATTTCCGAGCGAATCTTTTAGTTCGTTTTGTGAAAAGCGATGCTTCTTGATGCTTCAGGTCACTCTTCGGTTTACTTTGCCATTTAAAATAGTATTTCACTCTTGATTATTCCCAATAATACAATGCTGCGTGGAGGTCGGAACTTAAAGCAAATGTATTTTTTCTTCTTTTCACGCCTGCGTCTAGATTTAAAGGGCATAGAGTATTTTTTTGTGTGGAAACTTTGTGTATTTTTTGTATCGCTGTATTTACATGACTTTCATGACGAAGTGGCTCTTGTAGAGTGTGACACATCTGCTGTTACACTAGATGTGCAATTGTCTCGATTGTGCAAAATACGGGCTAATAAAAGGTGTGACTAAATTTATGTGCTGCTGAGTTTTTCTTATGAATCTTTGACATTTTTATATAAAAACTGGCATATGTCTAATAGACAACAAAAAGTTTTTGTTTTTATTTTTAGACATTTGGTTTAGAGGAAAAACAAGCCTAATGTTAAAACAGTAACTACAGTATATTGATTGTAGGATTTTAAAGACCTGGATTGGATTCAACAAGGGGGCGCCATACTGCTATAATATACAGAGCATGCATAAATCAATTGATTGCGTCACAACTATTTAAATGGTTTGTGTGTCTAGCAAACTATAAAACGTGAAACCTCTCTGAATACTTTTTGTAAAGGCTGTATGGATTTTTAACGCTTGCTGTCGAAGGCGAAAGGGTGATAATGTTTTTGCCTTCATCTGTGTTTGTTTGTCTGTTAGCAAAATAGCTCATGAACCACTTGATGGAATTTAATGAAACTCTCAGAAATTACCTACTGGATTAACATCTACAACTGATTAGGTTTTTGACTCAACTCTATTTAAGATGGCCACCACAGCTAAGCCACCTTAGCAAACATTAAAATGCCTATAACTCAGCCAGTTTTACAAATATTAAGCTTGAATTTTGTGTGGTAGTAGCTGAGAGTTATCCCCAACACATACTTTAAGCATGGACAGATCGCATGAAATCAGTTTTCGAAACTTTGCTATGAACTGTTAAGAGTCAACTGTGCCTGTCTGTTAGCGAACTATCTCATGAACCGCTGGATGGATTTTAATGGAACTCTACAAAAGTAATTATTGAAAGTACCTCTGCAACTGATTACCTTTAAGAATCAACCCAGTTTAAGATGGCCACCAGAGCCAACTGTCCTTAGGAAACACAAAAATGGCTATAACTCAGTCAGTTTAACAGATATTGAGCTAAAATCTTGTGTGGTAGTAGCTGACAGTCATTCACAGCACATACTTTAAGAGCTAACAGATCATGTGAGTTATTGCATGAGCTTGTGCATAATTTTGACCAAAATAGCTAGAATAATGTCATTTCTCAACATAAGATGAGCTTAGTGTTAAATGCTGGCATGAAAGATGGCAGGTGAGTTAACTGTTCGCTGCTGTGGTGCTTTATATAAAGTATTTTTAGCCGACATAACCAACTAATTTTGTGTTTCGCTCTGACTATAAAACATCAAACCTCTGTTTTCCTATTTTAAACAGAGGTGTCACCATGTCTGTCATTGCCCTATTTTTAAACTGATTAATAATCAGGAAACAAAATGAGATAAGCTCTGAGTTTCAACCCTACAACGGCCTGAAAATCCTTCGCGCCGTGCAGTTTAACACTTCGCTTGACTCTCGAGAAAACATCTTCACAAACATGTCACGTGGATTGAGACTGAGACAGGATAAGACACAAAGTGGTCAATAGGCAGTCAACTGTCAACTCTATGTTGTTTTCAGTGAAACTCATAAAGCCACAATGTCCTGACTTAAACGTGATAGTTTTGCATCAAGGAAGAGTTTGCACACATGACTTACATGAGAACCAAAGCGGTGTAAATCAACAAAAGCAACAGACACACTGCTTGACACGGCTAATTACGCTGGCTTAGTTCCTTGCAGGTTCATCCCTGCACTAAAATAAAGATTATGACATAAACATTTTGTGTTTTTGTGCATCTAAATTAGTATCTGCGTGCACATATGCAGCTGAAGAGGGGAAACTGATGAGAATTTCAGATAGGATGCAGCAGCTTCGCAGTTTATCTCACAGTGTATGAAATAAATCACAGCGAGCAGGTACAGGAAGTGGTGACAACCTTCTCTCAGTACCAAATCTCTCGCTCTGCTGAAAGCTGTGACAGTAACAGTACTTTCCCACTATATGGGGCATCAGTTAATCTATGTGAGTGTATAGTGTACTCAATCCAGAGTCGCTTTCTGCATCAAAGGGGTTTTCTTAGTTTCACTTGCAAGACAAAAGCTTCTGTTGTTTGGCTTTTTTCTTCAGAATCACAAAGCAGATGTTGGAAGGTGTGAGTTTCAGCAGCGTTTCGCAATAAAAGGTGTTGTCCAAAGTGATTTTTCTCTCCCCTAAACAATGAAAACTAATTTTAGTGGAATAAGAAAAAGCACCAGGCAGTATGCCGTCCAATCACCTATAATATTCTGCTAAATGGAAAATTAAAATGTGAGTTCAGCACTTTAGAAGTGGGATTTTGTGGAAAGAGTATGAACCAGTTAATATCTTACCTGCTGTAGATAGCTCTTTGAACGACCTGAAATAGCGTTGAACTCTGACCAGACTGATGAACAAATGGCTTGTATGATTGGGGCCAAGACCTAAGTGGATTTCTGCTGTCTTCAAATGGTAAATGACTTGTACTTGTATAGAGCTTTATCTAGTCCAAGGACCCCAAAACACTTTACACTACTGTCAGTCATTCATCCATTCACACACTGATGGCGGCAAGCTACATTGTAGCCAGAGCTGTCCTGGGGCAGACTGACAGAACCACCGAGGCACCACCGAGGCACCACCGAGCCCTCTGACCACCACCAGTAGGCAAGGCAGGTGAAGTGTATTGCCCAAGGACACAACGGCTGAGATGGACGGAGCGGGGGTTTGAACTGGCAACCCCTAGTTTGGTCATTTTTGAAGTGATGTTCTGTCAAATAGTTACCTTATCAGCTGTGATCAGGCCCTTTTCTTCAAACTTTGTGCCCTATGACTGATGTCACAACTGATAAGGTTCTAACAATGAATACAGAGCATCACTGCAAAAATGAGCAGACTATCCCTTTAAAGCAACTCCAAGCTCAAAGATTTCATAGCAGTTCATAAATCTCTGCATCGTCATCAATTTCAAAATACACCGTTATTCAATAAAAATGTTATGATGTTCCTGCTGAAAGTGTCCCAGCCTGCACCAGAAGTGCTACAGCTAGCTGCTTCAGCCTCTATTTGCACATGTAAACAAGTGAGTAACGTTTAACTGACGGAAACCTAAAGGTTTATAAGAAAGCATTTTTACAAACTACTTTAACTCTTTTGAGATTGGAGTTGTTTTAAGATGGCAGCAATCCACTTTGGCGTTGACCCCGCTCAGATTAGCGATTAGTTTCTCAATCCGGTCAGAATCCTACTCCACTTCTCCAAACTACGGTGGTTAAGACACGATAATAACTGTTCATAACCTTTTCATAAAAACCTACTTCAAAAGATCTGCACTAATGCTTCAAGATGTAATTAGATTTACCATAACTCATCCTGAAAGTACTAGTACTATAAATGTCACTGAAATCCATTGAAAACATTTGTTGAAATTTACCTCAAAATCTTTGCTGTACAGCTGTCACAGTGCTGATAGTATGACCCAGAATAAACCCTTATTGTGCTGGTTTTCCTGTTGGTCTTATCTTGAAGTAGTTTTCTCTGAATGAGCAGAGCGACCAGGCTGCAAGGTGATGGTAAAATGGTAAATGGACTGTACTCATATAGCACCTTTATAGCCAACCAGGCCACTCAAAGCGCTTTACAACACAATCTGTGCCCTCATTTCCCTATCCACACACATTCATACAGCACTCTACTCCATCTCTACAAAGCTAATCTGAATAAATCATTGTATAGAGTCTAATCAGTGCTTTAGATTGCATTCATACACCAATGGGGCACACATCGGAGGCAATCAAGGGTTCGGTGTCTTGCCCAGGGACACTGACATGTGGCATGCTGGTAGAATCAAAGCTCCAACTGTCTCATTGGAGGATGACTGCTCTAACCACTGAGACACAACCGCCCCGAGTGATGTGGTGGTTAACCTTATGAAGCCTTTCTTTGTGGCACATGTATACAATTTGATGCAAAAACATAAATGTATGTACTGATAAAGGGGGCTAGAGCATCTCCCAAGATAGGGACATCCTGGGATATCTTGACCATCTCTGATTAAGCTAAAAGTAGGCATGAGATATAAATAAAACTATTATCTCTTCACTGCAAGAAACTGAAGCTAGAAATGGGATTTAGATCTTTTACTGTGGTGCAGGACATTCTGTTTGGTCAAACCTCATGCTGGTGACTAATCTATGGCCTCTTGACATTTTGTTACCTCTAAGAGGTTCCCCGATCTTGAAGTTCTTGCAACGGCAGCTTTCAGAGAGATGAGTTGTCATTCCGTGAATTTCTATGTTCTCAAAGCCACTTTTGAAGCTGCATTTTGTTTGTAACGTTCACAGACTGCGTTCCAAGAATCCCATTGTTTCATAACTACAACCTTTTTTGGGTTCGCTAAGTTTGCTGAGCTTTTGGGTCTCTCCAAAAGTTACTCAGTTGCACATGCTACACACTATGATTACTTTCTGCGAGTTTCAATAAAATCCATCCAGTGGTTCAAGAGATATTTTGCTAACAGACAGACAAATGAGCACACAAACACAGGGAAAAACATTATTGTCTTTATGCCTTTGGTGATAAATATGTCAAAGTCATAAGTCCTGATGAGGGCTTTTAGAGGAAGGTTTGAGATAATCTTTCATGTTTGTATGATTTGTGAAATTTGCTACTCAAACTTTCTGGAACAGAGAACTATAAAATTCATGTGAACTATCAACGCCGATCTGATCTCGACACAGGCATTTCCCTAAGCCTCACTCAGAGATCTGAAGAGTAGAAGACCCGTGTGTGTTCACCTTACTGCGTCACGTTACAAAACGCTACAATAGAAAAGGTTCAGGGCAAACGGTGAAAGTGTGAATGCTTTTCAGCCCACTCTGTCTTACAGAGACCTTCCTAAAAGGTCACAGTTCTCAGCTGTGTGGCTGTGGCTCTCATCAGCAGTAGGCTGTCAACGTCTGCATGGTCACAAATGTTTGGTGAAATATTTTATGCTATGACAGCATCTGACTTTGCTATTTGTGTTTGTGAACTTTTTTGGTACTTTTTGCTTTTGTTGCTTTTGCTTTTGATTATGATACTTGGGTAATTCCCTTATATATATATATATATATATATATATATAAAGAGAC
>JAOXNZ010000098.1:11741936-11763172 GCA_028566095.1 Kryptolebias brasiliensis | reverse complement strand
AGGCTGCTGCCCCCGCGACCCGATCCCGGATAAGCGGAAGAAAATGGATGGATGGATGGATGGATGGATGGATGGATAAAGAGAAGCTCTTTGCAGATGTTCCAGAAAGGATATTTATTGCCCACTGCCAAAGGCAAAAGGGTGATAATGGTTTTGTTCATGTCTCTGGGTTTGCCTGTTGTTTTAGCAAAATATCTCCTAAACCACTGGGCAAATTTGAATGAAACTTTCAGAAAGTAATGCACCTACAATCAGCTGAGTCTAGTAGTTTAAAGTAAAAATACTTTGCAATGTGTAGTACTTGGAGTATGTGTTAGGATGCTGCTCAGCTACATCAAATTTGAGCTCATTCTCTGTAAAACTGGCTGAGGTATAGTCATTTTTTGTGTTTCTTACAGTTGATTTGCTGTAGTGTTTTCTGCAAACTGTTTATAAGTCAACTGTTCGGTACATTTTAAGACTGGATCGGATGTGGCGCTGAATTATTTTTCTACACGCGAGACTCTCACATCAACTCAAGCACGTTACTCTGCTTTTCACGGTGTCTGTAATTATTGCCACAGATCAGAAGAATGCGCTCATGTGACTGCACTTTGGCAGTTGGTAGACAGATTGAGTGAAACTTGTCAGAGTTCACGTCTTTTTCCCAGAAGGTAAACAGCGATCTGGTCATGACACAGCCGTTTGCCTGCGCCTCGCTGTCATGAAAACCGAGAAACGCAACTAAAATTTGGTCGAAATCTGAAGAGGTAAAGTTACCACTCACTCATCCTCTTGAGCAGAGTGCTTGTGACACGTTATGAGGCTGAAAAAGTTATGAGGTTGGGAAGTGAAACTGTGAGAATACAAACCCACTCAGCCTTATTTAGGTCCTCAACAAGGGCCCAAACAGCCCTGAGTTTAACATGAGCATGACTAAATAACTGATTTCAAAACATTTTCATGTGAAAAATGTCAAACCCTATTGCTTTCCTGATAATGAGGATGTATTTTCCCACAGGGACTTTCTTTTTTGCCTTGTTTTCATTTTGTTGTCAGTCAAATGATGTATTTCTGGTAATTATTTCCCTCTATTCTTGATATCACCAAGTAATCGTTCTCTTCTCCTTGCTTGTTGACAGGAATTTTCCCTCTTGGCCTCAAATGACACAGGAAATCGTCAGTCTGATATTTGGCAGTGATAAATCAGCCTGAATCATGAAAACAATAGGTGTAATTGAACAAATTCAAACCTTAGAAAAAGTTTTTTGAGTTAAGGTGCCTTATCATTTTCTTCTCATGAGTTACACCAGTGTTTGGCCTTCATAAAGTCACTGGTACTCTAGCGAACATCCTCCCACCAATTCTGAACAATTGGCTTTGAGTAGTTAACAAGTTTTTATTTAGGTACTGAACTAATCATTGCTCTGAACAGATCAATAATAGGTGTGCAAACTGGTTTTATTATAGTAAAAAAAGCCATTAGTGGAGAAATTACTACAGTTAACTTTAAAATTAAAACTATGTATATATGAAAGTAGCATTGTATTGGAATGCAGATTTCCCAACGCTTTACTTGTCAGAGTTTTAAACCAGGATGGTGTATGTTCTGTTACCTCTTTAAGTATGTGTTAGGGATGACTGTTAGCTACTACCACATCATATTCTCAGTAGAAGTCTTAGCCAAATCTTGGTAGTATCTGAGACTGATCCCCAACTTATACTCCAAAAGCTAACCGATCATGCTAGCTCTGGTCTTAAAATTTTGCCATTGACTGCTGGAGTCGGCTCTGTCTGTTAGCAAACTATCTCATGGACCAATGAGCAAACTTCAATGAAACGTTCAGGAGGTAATCACTGGATGTACATCTACAACCGATTAGAGTTTGGAGTCAACCCAGTTCAAGATGGTTGCCGCAGCCAACTGATCTTAGAAAATACAGAAATGGCTAAAACTCAGTCAAATTTACAGATATTAAGCTAAGATTTGGTGTGGCAGCAGCTGAGACTAATTCATGACACATACTCTAAGCACTATACTTTGCACAACATTTTTGCCTAAAACTTTGGTATTAACTGTTGGTGTCAACCCTGTTTGCCTGTTAATATAATATCTTATGAAGCACTGAACCGATTTTAAAGATACGCTCAGAAAGTACCCAGTGGTTGTACATCTATGACTGATTAACTTTTAAACAGAATTTAAGATTTTAAGTTTTACAGATATTTAGCTAAATTTGTGTGTGGTAGTAGCTGAAAGTCATTCACAACGCATACTTTGAGCTCTAACAAATCTCAAGAGATCTTGCAATATTGCATGAGATTGTTCATTTACAAGGTTTGACCAAAATGGCTATAATGGCTATAACTGCCCATATTTATCATCAGATGGTCTTAGTTTAACACTCTGCAGAAAAGGCAGCGGGCGATATGCACTCAGCCTTAAATTGCTTTATGTTTGTTTTCTATTCATCTTAAAATAAAAATGTTAACTTATGAAGTGACATTGTGTTTTAAGATAAAGGGATGCTTTTGCAAAATGTGTCAAATGCATATTTCAACATGGCAAAACGGAAATTACAAATAGAGCTGACCCGCTTAAATGCTTAGTTTCAGTCAGAGGCTGCTAGCTCAGACGGCTTAAATGTTATACTACTATAATTAATGAGAAGCAAAGTGGGCTCACAACACTTTCACTTGTGTTTTAAGTCTTTAATCACGTTTTCAGTTTCAAAAGTCAATACGTGGTATTAAGTGTGTACTAAATGTGCCAGATCTGAGGAGACTTGATAAAACCTGCTTTACTTTCAGCCTCATGGCCATGAATCATTGGGTGACGCCTAAAAGTCTCCTAATACTTAGACCTTGTCTGACGGTTTTCAAAATGATAAAAGAGGTCCAGTTGGTACACGCTTTGCTGTCGTTTTAAACTTGAAAAATGACTTCAGCAGTGTCCAGTGGCCATATGTTGTTGCTCTGTGCAGGCTGAGACAAATATGGCGTGATAAAAGTTAGCACGTGCTCTTTCGTGGTTAAGAGGAAGCTATATAAGCCAGTGAAGATGAGTAAAGTTGACAGCTGTTCCACTCAGACAAAGAAGTAATACTCCCACTGTGAAGTTCCCCATTCTCACATTCCTACACAAAAACAGGTAAAAGATATTCTGCATTTCTTCCAAAATAGCTCCAAGCTACGCTCAGTGCTTAGTTTTTACCATGTTTATCATTTATTTGTTGTCTTAATTTGGTATTCTCTGGCTCTTTTTAGATAAAATGGATGAGACAACTACCTATATGTTTGATGAGGAGATCTATTCTACATCCACTGTAAGTATTACTTTAATGTTTTTTTTATGATGACAATAATAATGAGAGGAAAAACAGCATTTTCTGTTGTTGTTGGTGTACAAGAAAGACGCACAAGAGAGAGGGTGGTATAAGTTAATTCTGACAACATATGCTCACCAAAAGGGGAAAGTAACATTTTCTGTGTTTTTGTGTACTAATTTTATTGTATAAATAAAAATAGTTATTCTTAGCTTAGGACACAATCTATATATGTGCAGAAAAAACATGTTTCTTTTCAAACATAACATGCATTTGACAGCAGACATTTGTCGGGTGCTTAAATGCTGCAGTCAGAGTCACAGCTGCATCAGCATCAAATTTTCCATTGTTTTCAAAAAAACCAAGCCCCGCTGTTTATCTCTGCCCTACATCTAAAACTCACTGCTGCCGGGGTACTGAGTTCTGCAGCGGGCCCCCTTTCTGGAGCCCCTCAGGATCGTTCACCCCCTTCGGGCTTGGATAGCAGCAGGAAACCGTGCAGTTGTGTGGTTTCTTCTGTACAGACACAACAGCTGCACCTGACAGCAAACTCTGGTTAGCTTGTACGTCACAGACAGCGTTTGATGTAATTTCACTCCATTGCCCCCACAAGTGGGTTCGGCTGTGAAAGGTTCTGCAGTTGCTGAGACGATTCAAGAGAAAAGAAAAATAAATAAATAAATAAAATTAAAGCTTTTGGGGGAAAGCCAGTTGTACACGTCATCTTTATACTTTTCAAATAATCCAATGATGTGCTCTGATTGCAGGACCCTAACTATATGGATTATAGTTCGACTGAAGAATCAGGCATGTGTGACAAAAGCTGGGTCCGGCAGTTTCGTGGCGAGTACGAACAGCCTCTCTTCTGGATCATCTTCACCCTTGGTTCTGTGGGTAACCTGCTGGTGGTTTGGATTTACACCGCAGTGCGCAACCGCCTCAAAACGATGACCGACGTGTACCTGCTGAACCTGGCTGTGGCTGACCTCCTCTTCCTGTGCACGCTGCCCTTCTGGGCTGCGGATGCCACAAAGGGCTGGGGCTTTGGGCTCAGTCTCTGCAAAATTGTGTCTGCCGTTTACAAGATCAACTTCTTCAGCAGCATGCTCCTTCTCACCTGCATTAGCGTGGACCGCTACATTGCCATTGTACAAGTCACGAAAGCTCAGAACCTAAAGAAAAAGGCGCTGTTCTACAGTAAACTTGCTTGCATTGTCGTCTGGTCTGTCTCCACTTTACTGGCCCTCCCTGAGTTTATCTTCGCCCAGATCAAGGTGGAGGAAGGTGCGCAACAATCCTTCTGCACTCTGGTCTACTGGGATAATGCGTTCAATCAGACAAAGATCCTGGTGCTGTCCCTGCAGATTACTGTGGGCTTCTGCCTCCCTCTGTTGATTATGTTCTTCTGTTACTCAGTCATCATCCGCACTCTTCTGCAGGCCAAGAACTTTGAAAAGCACAAGGCCCTGAAGGTCATCTTTGCTGTAGTGTTTGTGTTCGTCCTCTCCCAACTGCCCCACAACGCCCTGCTGATCGTGGAGGCCACAGAGGCAGCTAATACCACTATCACCGACTGCGATACTGTAATTCGTTTTGACATAGCCGGACAAGTTGCCAAGAGCCTGGCCTTTACTCACGCCTGCCTTAACCCGTTCCTGTATGTTTTTATTGGGGTGCGGTTCAGACAGGACCTCCTGAAGATGGTAAAGATGTGCACTTGTGGTCTGAGCAAAGGAGGGTTCAGTAAAGTTCAGTCAGTTCCCAAACGTCCCTCAGTCATGTCAGATACTGACACAACCCCTGCTCTCTCCATATAGATGCCCATTTTCCATAAATACTACAGATGAGACCTGAGACTAGTAACCCTGGTTTACATTTTCTTCCTCATTAATTGCTACAATACCATTTACATCTCTGCAAGCACAAATCTCTCTGGACTTAAGACTATTTTCATTCACATCCTAACAGTCACAGGCATATCTGTTCCCCTGGTATCACTGTATAAACTGTATAAAGATGTAAATACTGTTTTATAAGTGTTTGTGCTTCTTTTTTTTACATTTGTTCCATCACATATTTGTATTTTTGACTTTCGTGTGTAAAACAATCATTAAAAAAAAAAAAAAAAGCAAGCTTGCGTACAGTATTGCACCTTTGTCCTGTCCTCAACAGCAAAACACAAGCAGGAAGGAAACCAATTTGAATGCAAGTTATAAATGAATGCAGAATGATGAGATCAACAGTTTGTATTTGAGAAAGTCTGCTTTCACTGGCATAACGTACTCACTGTGGTGAGAAACATGTTTGAATGTGGCTGCTTCAGTCCACAATGTTTTCGGTCTGACTAGTCTTTCCTCACTTTTGTCTGTCTGTGCCACCACGCTATGTGCTGACGCTCCAGTTGGTGAAGCTGAGTTTGGCTATGACGCGGCGGTTTCACAGTGAATGCTAGCAGAGGCCAATTTAAACTGACATGAGAGACGGTGCTCACATTAGGTGTCATAACGGCTGTAACCCAGACAGATAACAGACAAACAAGTTAAGAGAAAACTTTCATGTTCAGGGGCAACTTTAGGTTGATGCACAGGGTTTCAGTTTCACCGATTTCAAAAAGGGGCACAAAGTAACACTTGGATGCACAAGTCGTAAATCAAGAGTTGACAGACTTTGAAGCAGGGTTCTGTGGAAAGGTTATGAACAATTAATATCATACAAAAGTTTGATTCTTTACCAGACTGATGAGGTAATTGCTAGTCTAAGTGGAGCCACAGTTTTGTATTACAAGTTATTCCAACAAAAACCTTAGATATTCCTGTTGGAAGTTCCCCAGGCTCATCAGGCGCAGCTGTTAATACAGTCATTCCCAGTCCTTCATTTGTCATACAAAGATCTGCTGAAACCAGTCTGTTAGTGTGTACTCCAAGTCTTTTCAAAATCTGTAAAAACTCTGAAAGTTGTGCTGTGTCTTTCCAGAGTCCTTTCATCTAAATGCATGCTGCAGTTAAGGTCAGCTACACGTTATACAATTTGTTGGTAATATTAATTACATTTTTGACATTTCCTTATGTTTACCTTGCATCTTGCTTTGTGTTCATGTATGATAGGTAATAGTGTTGCATAATGTGCAGCATATGTAACACATTGGGACAGTTTGTACCTATTTTTCTATTCTGTTCATTATTCACAGGAACCCACATACACTTGTACCATACTTTCTAATGCACACAAAGTGTTCTTCTGGAATAGAGATGTTAAATGAAGTTGGCTCTAGGTCCTCCTTCCTTCTCCCTGCTTGTTACCCTTAATGAGAACCAAACAGACGCTTGGCCTTGAAGTAGTCCTCTGGCTGACAGACCAGGTTGAGAACAGTGACAGAACATGAATAGTGCTGTACAGTTCTGTAACCTGAGCTATCTCGTCGAGCCCATATTATTTTTTTAACCCTCCTGAAGCCCTCGTAACTGAAGAGAGGATGAGAAGCCCTTGTAACTTCGAGTCAATTTGACCCAAAGGCCACAGGAGGGTTAAGATTGGATTTATTTTAAGACAGCAGAAACTTACTTTAAGTTTTGGCCCCTCTTAAAGTCAGAATTACACTCCATTTTTCCAAACTGAGGTTATTCAAAGAGCTGCAGTATCTACAACAGGTAACATAGTGATTGTTCATAATCTTTCTACAGAACCCCACTTCCAAAGATCCAAGCCATCACTTTAACAAAAAGCATGAAACTCAAACCTTCGCAGGACAAGCCGTTTTATAACTTTATTACTAATAAGCTGGCAGCATGTTTATAATTTCTCTCTTATATGTGAGTCATTGCTGGTATGCTTTATTCTCTTTGTGCTTCTCCCATAAGGCAAAACAAACGGAGTTTACAGTTAAGCTGATGGATCTTAAAATCCATCCTAACCAAATGAATTTTCTTATCACACACTGACAGACAACCAAACAGACAGGTGGCAGAGGAAACAGAAACAGAAATGTGCATGTTATTTGCAGAAAAAAACAAAAACCTGAGATGTTATTGTGGTCCCTGAGGTTGCACCCAGACTGGCAGAGCCTACCTGCTAAATCCAGGTGAGACCACAAACACATTTATTTACTTTCCTTCGCACCGGTTCTTACTCTCACGACAGGAAACCATCACTCGAGTCAATAACATGTTCCCTCTGAACATGTTACAGGCAGAAGAACTAAAATGGAGGCCAGTATTATCAGTTATCTAACAGATTGTGCCTTATTAATGCGTTCATGTTCAATCTACGACCTTTGCCTTCATTGCAACACTGTGATATTAATATCAAACCACTGATTTCCCTGTTCGTCTCACAAGTGGTCAGTCACACATTAGATCATATGCACGCAAGGGAGAAGTGCATCTCATGCTTCTTTTAAAAAGGGGAAGCAACAAAAAAAACAAGTCTCATCTGAATGCATAAAGGTTTTTGATTGTTAGAAAGTCGTACTCAAGCGATTCAAATGAATGTGGCTTCTGTTGTGTCAGCCTTTTGTTACTGGAAAATTGATGCTTTAGAATCTTTTAGTTTATTATCAGAAGACTTACCAACATGACATTTGGCAAAAGCACAGCTTTCACCTTTGTCTCATAAGAAAAAGTCAAAATGATTTATTTTAATCACTACCTAATTAATCGGTTTATTTGTTTTTACTGCTTTACCTGTCAAGGTCCAGGTATAACAATCTTAGATATATGAAGGTAATTTAATCCAAACAAGAAGTCAGCTAAATATATATATATTAGGTTTACTGATTTATCTGAAGTCTCAATCAGTGGTAAATGAAAAGAAGACAAGTGGGGGATTATATTTATTAGGATGTAAAAAGTTATTTAATGTCAACAATTTAATACATTTAGATCAGCAAATTACTTTCTTGAACTACCTAAAACCTAAACTCTTCTAAACTCTTTGTGATAATTTGTTAAAAGTTTTGTTTCTGATGAGACTTTAACTTTTTTTTCAGTTAAATCTGACAAAATTGTTGTAACTACAGCTGTCCAATAAATGTGAAATAAATACTGAAGGAGTTTCTCCTGTTATAGAGTAGTTAAAGAATCACAAAACTGCTTAAAATGGCCAAACTCAAGTTCCATAACTGTGTGAACTCCTTGGAGGTTTTTGCTTTACATGTAGCACAAACATGTCAATAATTCTGTCAGATACCACTTTTTAAAAAGTAAAAACCACCCCTCATTTGGCTTCAGAGGAGACTTTCTTGAACTGAAGGATAGTTATTCATTTGATTTTTCATAAACTGGCTGCATTTTTAGCCATTTACAGTTCCATCCTTGTACTTGAAACTTGTCAGAGGTTGTAATTTTCTTTTTCCTTCACGTTTCTTTTTTTTTTTTTCTTTTTGGTGAGCCACTTAACATTGTTCAATAGTTATTCAGGCATATAAAGCTCCTAAACTCAAGAGATGAACCGGTTTTTTCTCGACACATGACAGACAAGTGAGCCTCTTAGCACAATGTGTTTAGACTATTTAGACTAAAAGTAATCTTTTTAAGAAATTACAGTAAAGGCTGGCTCATTGGAAGGTAAAAGATACTGTATAGACTGTATGAGGGGCTAAGATTTTAGCTCTTATTTTCAGCCAGCAGATGGCGCAGTTTGCTCAGCAGAGAGGGTCCGTTTGTTTCACCTTCAGTCACCAGCTTCTTGTCTTTAGGATAGAAATGAAACTAACTCCATCTAGTGGCGTTTGAGCCTAAAGACCGAGCGAGGCTGGATGTGGACTTTTTGGAGTTTTGTCCTGGTCTTGTAAAACATTCTCATTCCCAGGACCGATGTGTAGTTTTTAAATATTTCATGCTCCTCATTAAACCAACATCCCAATGTATGCTGGTGATCACTGGGGAAAACATGCAAAAAGTAAAAAAAAAAAAAGGATATCCTGGATGGTGTGCAGAAGAATGCAAAAGACTCACAAGTAGAGCAGCACCTGTGGTTCGGGAACATCCCATCTATCTTTCTGCACGGGGGGAATTGTCTGTGTGTGTGTGCGTGCGTGAAGGAGATGTGTGAAACAAAGAAAAGGAAGGATGGAGGCAGGACTTGGTGGAGTTTATGAGTAATAGGAGAGACCCAGTAAGCATATGTGACCTGGTGACATGGAGCTGGCTGCAGTTTGGTTTCATCTGGCTTACGGCCTGGTTCTTGTGGACAATAAAAAGCCTCGGGGGGCTGGTGGCTTGTGTATCGACAGTGACCCACTGACTCCGAGCACCACTTACTTCCTAAGTCTTTTGTTATAACCCCGATTCAGAAAAAGTTGTGACGCTGTGTAGCAAACATGTCAAACTGTAACAATTGGTTGGAAAACGTAAGATCATTTTGAGTTTCATGGCAGCAGCGCACCTCAAAAAAGTTGGGAGATGGCTGTAAAAATAGATGGGACAAAAAAAGAACCAGCTGGAAGAGCATTTGTCACAAATTATGGGATTTGGCAACAGGTCAGTAGGTCTGGGTATAAAAAGGAAATTTTAGAGAGGCTGAATCTCTTAGATGTAAAGATGGGCAGAGGTTCACCAGTACGTAAAAAATGGTGTCTAAAGCTAGTGGAACAATTACAGAATAATGTTCCTCAATGTAAAATAAGGAAGACTTTTAATATCCCATCATCTACAGTTCATAGTATCATCAAAAGAATTCAAGAATTTGTAGAAATCTCTGAGCTCAAAGAAAAGGAGGAAATATTGGATGTTCTGGATGATCTTTGGGTCCTCAGGGGCCACTGCATTAAAACAGGTCTGATTCTGTTCAGGACATCCATCAGTGCCTCTGGCACGGGCATCTTAGGGATCTGGAAAAGTCCTCATCAATTCTGAAAAGTATATACAGGTTTTAGGACAACATATGCTCCCATTCAGATGATGTCTTTTTGTAGGAAAGGTCTAAACCTCACACTGCATCCATTACAACAGCATGGCATCACGGTAGAAGAGTCTGTTTGCTGAACTGATCTGCCTACAGTCCAGACCTCTCACCAGTAGAAAACATGTGATGCACCTTAATACATAAAATCCAGCAAATATCCAGGACTGTTGAACCGGACAAAGTTCCCTCCAAAACCTCCAGCAGCTGATCTCCTCAGTTCCAACACATTTACAGACTATAGTTAAAAGAAGAAGGGACGCTTCACAGTGATAAACATGGCCCTGGAACAACTTTTTTGAGATGTGTTGCTGCCTTCAAATTCAAAATTACCTTACCTCCCCCGAAAAAAAACCCAAAACATGGTGTGCTATCTGTTTTTGTTTATGTTTTACAGCTTTTTTGGTAGATGTGAGGAAGAAAACAAAATGCAACTTTTATCCATACAAACAGGACCATTTTCTTCAGGGGAAAAATAAATTTAATAGAATTTGGACCTCCACAATTCCAGCCCAAACGGGGGAGCCTCTTATCACCTGCCATCTCTCCCACAGCTAATATTTCACTTCAGCTCCCAGGCCCACAGAATGAGAGACGTTTCCATTTCATGTCAGTCATTTTCAGGCCTGTGTGTTACCTGCGCGGTGATAAGTGTTTGACTGACTGGGAGTGTCGTTAGTCACTGTCCGGCTCCGAGTGACAGCCACAGATTGACGGTGATGATGAGACGTGGAGGAGGAGAAGAAAGCGGGAAGACGCAGCTGACGGAGGAGGAGGAAACACATTTACTCTTCTGTAATGACAAACACAAAGCCATATACAAACATTCTCAGCGCAGCAATGTTTGAGTAAAGAGACAGCTTGGTGTTTTATCCACTGCTGAAAGGTAAAAGGTGGGCGATAAAACTGATTAACTTTTAGAATCAACCCGCATCAAAATGGCCACCACAGCCAACTGACTTTAGAAAACAACATATAAATGACTATAACCCAATTAATCTTACAGTAATTGACTTGAAATTTTGGATTGGTAGTAGCAGAGACTGATCCCCCAACACGTATTTTGAGTTCTAATAAATCGCATTAACCATTAACTAATTTGAGGCAACTTTTCTGTCTGTTAGCAAAATATCTCATGAGCCACAGGATGAATTGTAATTAAACCTTCAGGAAATAATTGTTAGATTAATCTCTACAACTGATTAACCTTTGGAGCCAACCTTATTCAAGATGACTTTTACAGCCAACAGAACTCAAAAAAACACAAAAATCACTATAATTCAGTGAATTTTACAGAAATTGTGCAAAAATTTGGTGTGGTTGTAGCTGAGAGTCATTCCCAACACATACTCCAAGTGCTACTCATTGCATAAGAGCTTTGCTTAAAACATCCGCATTAACTTTCGGTGTCAACCCCGTTTGTCTGTTAGCAAAATATCTCATGAACCACTGAGCAGAGTTTAAGGAAACTTTAAAAATAAAATCATTGGATGTATATCTACAACTAAATAACTTTTGGAGTCAATCCAGCTCAAGATGGCAACCACAGCTAATCAAATATTAGCCAACACAAACATAGCTACAACAGATACCTGAAGGATTATTTAACAACACTTTACATAAGAAACAAGTTACATAATTAATGCATATTAAACTAATCAGCCAACATTTTATTTTTGTAATGTTGTGAATTTAAAAAAAGGAAACCCTATAAGAACATATTCTATAAATCTACTCAATCCTATATGAATCACACGAATAAGAAAAATAAAAAATAGCGAGTTTTAGTTTTTGTTCAATTAGGGTACAGTTTGTGCAGCTGTGTATTCCCAGAGTACACGCCAGTGATGCGAAGGCTATTTATCATCTTTAACTCAAACATCCTGTTTTTATTGTGCAGCTTCTCCAAGTGTGCTCTAGAACATTTTATTTTCCCAAATCATAGTTTTTATTTTTAGAAATAACCAACCCCCCCCCCCCTTCACACACCTAAATACGTACAAAAAAAAAAAAATCACAATTTTTAAAAATAAATTTTAAATGTGTGTGTGTCAAGGCTGAGGTGAGGTATCAACAACAAAATGATCAACCTAAACAGGAATAAAGCTTGATATGGAAGTGAACAGTACAAAGAGAAATTAATTTTAATGGCATAAAAGAAACCCAGGAAGTCTTCATAGTGACGGAGATAATGACAAAATGAAGAACAGGTGTGGTCATTTGGCTACCAATTGATTCAGGTGTGCAAGATCGAAAGCAAAATGAACTGACAATGAGAATAACAAGCCTTAAACTAAACCTAATAACACTGAAACTGGAGCTAGAAATGACTAAATAATACAACAACACCGGGTCTGTGAATTAACATTTGTCTAGAAGGCTTGTATACAGGACAGGGATTACATCTACTTGTAATATTGTTTGATAAGTTGTCCCAGATTTAAAGGAAATTCAGATAAATAAAAAAGCCCAGACCAAGCTAAAGTTCTGCTTGTTTTATTTTGCCTTTTTCATTATTATTTTACTGTATATATAGCTAGGTGAGGGAAACTGTGGCCTCTGCTTCCAATATATTTAACTGGGCATGGTGCAAAAATTACAAACAAAACACAATAAGTATTGAAGTCTGGCTAAATAATAATAATAATAATTAAAACCTTCTAGTTTGAACTTGTTTTCTCAGGGTTTTTTGCCTCATCAGAAACAAAACCCACAACAGCAAATGAAGCATCACACACTGTGTGAGTAATACGTGCAGTAACTTACTTACATTTCTCACCTCAGCAGAAACAGACGTTCTGCTTGGCTTTCTTTTCTCCTGAACCTTTTATTTTAATCCAGAGGCTACCTACACAAACACAACTCAGCTCTGGTTTTAACAGGAAACAGCCTCCTGCTGAAAAACAGACAAACAGACAAACAAAATTAAATTAAACCAACACACCTTTACGGGGTAATTTTACAGTGCCACTTTAGTGTTCACTTTTTCCATGTGACAGTTCCTTAAATAGATTTAAAGACTTAAGGAAGTTTTAAAAACATTTTGACAAGATATTAATCATTAGATCCAATGGACCCACTTTCAGCGGGGATTGCTGTTGTCTTAAAACAATTTGAATCAAACAAACAATATTATTTCAGCTTTTACACAACCAAACAATTTTGCATTACACAGTTAATTTGGCAGAAATATAAGGAAATTCCTGCTGGATGAGACCTATGGATGCCTTGAAAGTGCTAATTGTTGCTTTTAGTGGTGCTATTTACGCTTGTAAATAATCTTAGGATTCCATGTAATGCGATATTGATGGTGGTACAAAGGTTTATAAAATAACATTAACCAATATGAGGTTTTGGAGATAAGGGTTGTTTTAAGAAAGCAGCGATCCACTTACGTCTTGGCTGCTTTCAGACTAGCCATTAGCTCATCAGTCCTGTCACATAAAAACTGTTTCTCCAAACTAAGGTCATTCAAGAAGCTATAGCAGGTAAATTAGTATTTATTCATACCTTTTAGCCACTTCAGCATGGCTGCACTCTTCCTTTAAGGTGTTGCCACGACACCATTCTAACTACCACGCTAGCTTTTTCATATTTTACTTATTTTTCTTTAACCAACATAGGCTTGTATGTACTCTTGATTATTGTGTTGTACTTCCTTTTGGGATTCAGGGTTTTCCTTTTACCATTCTTCTTCCTTTCTTTAGGATTTTTGTTCCTAGAAGGTCATATTTACAGATCAGAAATCAATATGACTTCTTTTTCTGCTGCTCAGTGTCATTTTACAGTTTGAAAACCGTTGTGGATTTCTGAAATTAGCCCCGTATTGGTTGGTGTTATTTAAAATGGTAGTTGTGAGAAAATTTTGCAACATTTTCAGGTTTTTTTTTTTACACTATTGTTTACACCATTAGTGTTACAGTGGAAAACAGGAAATAATACAGCACCACGAGGCCAAAAAGTCTGGACATCTCTGGAACGTGTTTTCACCCTTTCAGCCTCCACTCTTCCTTTTACCTCCTCTTCCAAAAGCAAGACAGCAGGCGGGGAGATGGACAGGCTGAGTGTTTCCAAATGCGAACAGAGTCTGACTGCTGCTCTACCTGAGGAGCGAAAACAAAAGAGCCATCTCTACCTGTAGGACTGTGGGAGTCGAGGCTTTGATCTGGACCAGAAAGAGAGAGTAGTTTGATGAAATATTGATGCTTTTTTTTTTTTTTTTTTTTTTTAACTGAGTCCTGTGGGAGCTCAGTCTGCTCTCAGGATGTTTGCGCTGCTCCACGGTGCTGCTCCGTGCTCCAGTAGATAAGAATAGACTTCAACAATGCTGCTCAGGGAGTGTTATCTGCGCTAATGGGGCTAATGATGACCCCCCAGTCTGGGCCTGAATTGGTCAGGGACCTTTTCTTTGGCTGATCAAAAGAAATGGTGGGTTTAATCAGTCAGAATCCATCGCAAAAAACATACAGGGATGATACGTTTCTGACATCTTAACAGAATATTGACAGCAAAGCCTGCACAGCTTAAATCTTTATTCTGTGTGGAGAAAAGGTGGTTTCAATCTAGATGATTTGCTCCTGATTTCATTCATTCTTCTTCTTATCGTTAACCTTTATCGCACGCTGTCCAAAGGTGAAGGAAAATGATTGTTTTTGTCCCATGTTTGTGTGTCTGCCTGTCTGTTAGCAAAATATATCATGAACCACTGGACAGATTTGAATGAAACCTGCAAACAGTACACACTGGATGTGCATCTACAGCTGATTACCTTTTGGAGTCAGCCCAGTTCAAGATGACTCCGTCATTTCTCAACAAAAGATGATCTTAGTCTAAAACTCTGGCAGGTGGCGGGCGCTATACGTTCCTTCAAGAAACGCTATGCCTTTAAATACTAACAAGTTACTTGTACTAAAAAGTTTCCATTTTTTAAGCTAATTGTGTGTTACGTTCCACTAAAACAAAACAAAACAAAACAAAAATCTTAAATCTGATTCTAAACTGATGGTTTTTTTTAATATATAAAAGCAAGGATTCTTCACAGTGACACGGTTTAGACCAAACACTTTTGACTTGTTAATCCCAGCGTTAAACCATAAAAAATGAATTAAAGTGAGTGCTCGGAAAAATTGGCCTGAGCTTGTGTGAAAGTGACCCACATTCTCTGAGCAAAAAGTGACTTAAAGTAAAGAAATCTGAATATTGATAAATGGCCTTGAGTGTTTTTTTGTCTGAAAGTTAAAAGGCTAACACACTCCAATCTGTTTTAAATAATAAAAAAAAAGAGTGGAAGTGTAGAAAAACGAGGGAGGATTTATCACTCTCCCATGTTCATACACAGATAGACGGCGGGCATAATGACTTCAGAGGAGAAGGCGGAATGATTATTTGAACTTAAAGGAAGAGGAGGCAGAGAGATGAGAAGAAGGAGGGGGTCTTAGGAGGAGCCAGGGGCAGCAGATAGTCTGGGAAAGGTCTCACGTTAAAGTCGAATTAACATGCCTTTCCATTGGAGTCCATTAGATAATCATATTCATACCACACAAGGCTCAGAATCCCTCTCTGTTTCATTATTCCCTTTTAATCCAGTCTGATAAGGGGGCGCGGGCGTCTTGGTTTTATTATGTTGTCATTTGGAATCCACATGAAATCCCCGTGGGACAATATCATGGGGAAATTGCTTAAGTAGCCCAAGTGGATATAGTTTTGCGTTTATTATTTCTGACGGATTCAAAATAACTGCAAATATCCTTTTTTTTTTTTCCTCCCTCCCTCCTTGATTGCCGGGGACTAAGAGTCTTATCAGTCATTCACACTAATGGCCCACTCAAGCCACCCGATACCTCCGGCAGGGGGGAGGAGGAGAGGAGGGGGAGTGCTGCTGTGTTTGAGAGCATCCTGAATGTACAACTGTGTACAGGTGCAGTACATGTGAGAGATATGAAAAGAGGGGCGGGGGGGGGACATATTCTTAAGAGAGATGGAAGAAGACTTTTTGAAGGATGGAAAACACACTCTTGACAGAAAGGCTGCTGAGGCTCTCCCTCGTAGCGTATTTGTTTGGCCCCTAAATCCCGGCAAACACAGCAAGATGTCAGGTTGTTCTGGTCGTGTGTGTTTAGCACACTTGCAGTTATAAGATTAAGGGAAAGCAAACACGTTAAGTCCCTTAAAGCTCTGGGTACAAAGAGGAAACACCGGGGGTGAAAAACTGAAAAGATCAACTATTTCTTTACTTGACCTGAATCCTTATAACATCAGAACTAGCATTGTTAGAGAGGTAAATGGTTTATGTTTGAACATTTGGAACCTCTCGACTGTGAAGCTCAAAGATTCAGGTCATTCAAAATCCAAAAGCAGCACGTTGTCTTCTTCACACCAAGACATAGCTGCTCGTGTACATACAATCTTTTAAAATAGTCTTTATCAATATTTCTCCAGGCTCTCTGAAGGTCTCTCAAAGATTGTTTTTTTTTTTAAATTTTGGCTGCTTTTGCACTCATTTTCTATCCAATTCCTGATCGTGACACCACATGCAGCGTGTGCATAAAAAAGAGGGAAATGAACAAGTGGAGGACTATTGAAGAAGTGTCCGGCTTTAAAAACCATCTGCAGCAGATGAACAGTATTTGAAAGTCATTTCTTTCAAAATAGAAAAAACAACAAAAAAGACAAAAGACCTGACATATATTCTGAGAGATCTTTGTGTGGATCATCTACTGTATTTCAAGATTTCAGAAAGAAGTTCTTTGGGAATCACCTTATTGGTGCGAGAATACTATTTTATGTCTATCAAATTGTGTTATCTCTTTTCATAGATTTAACCAAAGAGATGGATGGGAACAAATTGTGACTTTGTGACATCAGGTAAAAGTGTCCAAAGATTTTATTTAAAAAAAAACATGGCCCTAAGGATTTTCAAAGGGCCAAAGTACTGACATAAAAGGTAAGAACAAAATTGGAAAGTGCATTGGGACTCAGATGCAAAAGGTTAGTAGACATTCAGGTCCCAGTGTTTTTAAGACAAATGGACAGCAAGTCAAGTCAAAGTTTATGTCCTGTATATAGCACATTTATAGAAACAACCATCATTGAACACAGTGCTACAATCAGTAATTAATAGAAAACAAGGAAAACACAACTATACTTTCCCATAAAACAAAATATTTAAGAAATGCACAAGAAAAGTTAAGATGTCGAGTTCAAATAGACCTAAACGCCAATGAACATAAATGAGTTAAAAGAAGTCGGAGCAGCTTTAACACTCAGGTAGGCTGTTCCACAGAGGAACCACCACAGAAAATGTTCTGTCACCTCTTGCTTATGACATTTTCCTGGGGTAGCACAGAGACAAAACAAAATCAGTCCAAGTCCAGAACCTTGTGGAACACCATATCTAATTTTGGTATAATTCGACGACTGAGCATGTAAATTTCCAAACTAGAATAAATCAGATAAAAAAAAAAGTCAATATCTTTAATCCCAATATTTAGTTTCAAGCCTTTGTATGTTGTAGTCAGTAGTGTCGGATGCAACACTAAGGTCTAACAAAACCAACACACAGACTGGATCATTGTCAGAAGCAGTCAGAAGGATTTGAGCAAAACTCTGAATAGAAGTCTTGTTCGTTATTATTATTTTCTAGAATTGCTGCTTTTTATTAAGTAAAATAAAAAAATAGCACCAACACTCTAGAGGTTTCCTCTCTGATATGAACACTGCAGTCTCTATAGTTGTCCTGTTTCATACAGCATTTCTTGCAGTCACATCTGTTTGGATATAACGTGCCCACTCACTGTATCCATTTCACTGTGACATCTGTCCAAAGGCGAAACATTAAAGGCAAGAATCCAAATGCCTACACAACATTCTGCCAAGTATTGATTTACTGTTACTCTTGTAGCATATGCTGACGAACTGAGAGCTAACATAATTTCAGTGAGATGATCTGAAACTGGAAACGTGCTCTGTCAGCTGGTCCCAGTAAACGGATCCAGCACAGACACAGACGCTGGATTTCTTTTATAGTCTTGATCCTGGCGTGAAGATAAGTGACAAAATGAATGAGATGTGTTCAGCTATCGTGTGTGAGTGTGTCTACCTTAGTGAGTGCACCTCCCTGTCTGCAGATCTCAGGGTCTGGAACAAACAGTGGTTCCTTCTTAATTGGGGTGAGATCTGGGGCTTAAAGGGGGCCGGGACAGGACCTGAACCCCTTTCTTTCTCCTCCAGAATCGCTTTGGCTGCAGAGGTGCTTTTGATGTGTGCTTTGGCACTGCGAGTCCTACTTTGGAATATGTTCTTGGGAGACCAATGGTTACTTGCCTCCAGGCAGAATCTCAATCCCCAAGATCCTGGCCCTCTTTGATGAAATACTTTCGGGAGCCGCTAACCCTACTGATGCCCATGTGCGCCTCCTCCCTCCTCCTTTACCCTCTTGTTCTCTCCCACCTCAGCCTCCCTCTGACACTCCCCACTCCCCCGCCACCTCTACTACCACGTTCCTCGGATTCTCTTTGAGAGAATCATAACAAGGACTTTATCTCTGTGTAGTCCAGGCCAGATGAGCACCGCCTGACAAACTGACAGGAGTATTAGCTGTGTCTTACAGAACACCTCCGACTGTCTCCTCTCTCAGCTCGTCTTCCTGTACTCACAGACACAAGCATTTTCAATTTATTGAAGACTGTTCTGTTATCATTTATGAAGCTATATATATCAAAACATACATATAAATGCTTTTTTGTGGCACCAAACTGTCTGATTGTTTGGATTTATTGATGAGCTGAGGCAACATTTGGGTTGACTACATATGTTGTAATGAAGTCCTCACAGAAGCTGTTCACACACTCAGCAGAGCTCTGCCAAATTTAATGTCAACAAATTAATCGTCACAACACGACAAAGTCAAAACCAAGCGCTTTTTAATGATGACAGAGATGTTGACAGCTGTGACAGAGAATCTCTTGCTTTGATTGATTCACTGTGGACTTTGTCACAACCTTAAGTAGCAGGTAATTAGTTATAAAACTTCCTTTGAATCTAATTATGTTGAATTCTTTATTTGCCACAGTGGCTGACCGGTTGTGTGTCAGAAACCAAGATAAATAGCCTAACTGGGTCTTGATGGACTTGACCTGTCGGCCACACACACATTCAAATCCTGGTTAAACAATTAACAGGGCGATTTTCTTTCCCAAACTCCCACCTCTATATTGATTGGAACTGCACCCTAAAGACCTCTCTCTTATCACATAATTTCCCTGTATATTGATTATGTATATTGATTACACCTCTCCCTAAGGAGCAGCTTTCCTTTGCACTCACCTTAAAGGGTGAGCCCAGAAGACTGTTTAAGATCTCATAAATAGACTGTTTTCTACAGAGGAATCAACTGGCCTAATTTCTTTTGAATAATATCTGCAAAATGCATCATATTTTTTAAATTCATTTTAAATGCACAATATGATCTTGTAACTTTATCCCAGTGATCATCATCTGGTGGAGAGTGGGCCATACGTGGCCTGCAAGCTCATTCAGTTTGGTCTACAAACTATTAAATTATTACTAACTCAAACCCAATTCAGCACAGTGATCAATGTTCCTTCTCACTGCACACGATCAGGCCACAAATACCATTTGTTTCTGCATTTATGACAACAGAAACTGAAATAAATCAAAGGCGTAGCATTCCTTGGAGGAATACATATCATCTGCATACATGAACATTTCTCACAGGTTCGTGAGATATTTTGCTAACCGACAGACAGAGTTAACTCCAATAGTTAATGCCAAAGATTATACGCAATCTGTAGATGCTTGAAATATGTATTCGGGATGATTCTCACCTACTACCAAAACAGATTTTAGCTTTATATTTGTAAAAGTGAATGAGTTATAGCCATTCTTGTCTTTGCTAAGGTTGACTAGCTGTGGTGGCCATCTTGAATCGAGTTGACTTCAAAAGGTAATCAGTTGTAGATGTACATCCAATGATTACTCTATGACAGTTTCAATAAAATTTATTCATTGGTTCATGAGATATTTAGCTTACAAACAGGCAAACAAACACAAACACACACACAGGCAAAAAAATTATTGCCTGACTTTTGCCTTTAGGCAGTAGGTGATAATAATAAAAACAAATCAACCATAGTTCGCCAAAACATTTACTAACCAAAGCTTTATAGCAAAAAATTTACACAAAATTTGTAGTTAGATGACTGGATGAACTGTGTCTTACAGAGTAAGTAGTGCTCTTGGTGGCAGAGATTCATTCAGATAATCAAGTTATTTTTAAGAAAATAGTTGTGCACAATAGTTGTCCTGTTTACGGTTTCTTGTGTAAAGTTTTTGCAATCAAACAACCTCCACATACTTAGCACTATTTCAACAACTCACATATCAAACATTTAGCTCCATCGGAAATAGTGTATAATAAACTGTAGTATTCATAACTATCATACGTTTTGAATTATTTAACTTTATTACAAAAGTTTTTGCAGTTCCTTAAAAAAACATCGTTTTTTGAAATCTACATCAGCACACTTGCTCTGTTATTGTCTTTTTATGCGCCATGTCAGCTGCATGCTACGCTTTTACTCATTTTAGCTTTTAGCTATGGTCCTGCAAAATTGAGCTAATTTCAGCTTATTGCTCTGCTTTTGCTAACGTTACCTTTTATATGTCATGCAAAATTAAGCTTCTAGCTACCGTTTTGCTTATGTAGCTTTAGGCAACAAGTTTGCTCTTTTGAAATTTTAGCTGACTTTAGCTGATTTCCACTTGTCTTCCTTCAGGTCATTCAGCATTCAGCATTCACTCTGCATTTGGCCGGAAAGTGCAAATCCTGTTGTTACTATTTTGCTTTCATCAAGACATTTTTATATATATTTTTCCCCCCTAAAATGAAGTCACATACAGCCAAAAATGCTTAAATAAATAAAGAAAGGGGTTCACAGAGTAAAAAAAAAGAAAAAAAAAAAAAAAAAGAAAAAAGGAGGGAGGCAGTGGGGAAAGGAGGGAGTAGTCCAACGG
>JAOXNZ010000098.1:11699875-11714561 GCA_028566095.1 Kryptolebias brasiliensis | reverse complement strand
TTTCCTTGTAGATGTGGTGTGTTGTTTTTGTTTTGCCATCTGGATGTTTTCTAGTAAATTTTTGTTCCATATTGTGAGGTATTTAAAAAATGATTGAGCACATTTTTGAGTGTTATAGAGTATCTCATTACACTCCTAAAAGCTTTTTATCCATCCACATGCTCTTAGATATGAACACAGACTGTAGCCAGTCACTCATGCGTGCATGCGGATGCTTTTATTTTCTCTCACTTTTTTTAACAGCACTGAACTCTACTCGCACACTTTATTCTACAGCTGCAGGATGGACTGGTGTTATTAACTGTTCAGCGACCTCATGACTTCATCTTCGGCACAGTCAGAGACGGCCCACATTATGTCTCTGCTCGGCTCAATGGGCTCTTTGTTCTGGCTTGGCTCTGGAGCAACTCAGCATGGAGCTGCGTGAGTCCAACAGTCCCACTGCGGCTCAAAGGGGGGAGGGAGAAGTAAAGATGTAGGGAGGCAGTGGAAGGAGATAGGAAAGGGGAATTTGTGGGAGACGGATAATGGCAGATAGAGGGAGATTGAGGAGATTTGGAAAATACATGGGAACTGGGAGAAGACTTGAGAGAAAAGTGAGTTAAAAGGAATAAGCTGAAAGAAAATGAGAACGGGATGCAGTGAGTGGGATGTAATGAGGCAAAATAAATGTAAGACGGATGGGGAAGTAGGGAAAATGCAACAGGTGAGTCCCAAAGTAGCAATCAAGCCTTTTACACTAGAATTAATTTGAAACAGTTCTTCCCATTCATTGTGCTTTTTCTTAAAGGAAAAAAAAAAAAACAGGTCATGAAGGGATCACGTCACTGAATGCAGGATTAATAAAAAAAAAAGGTAATGCAGAAGGAGAGGCAGATTCCACTGGTGGGGTGACAGGAGAGGTCACACGTGAGAGGAGCTTATTACTGAAGGAGGGACAGCAACAAGAAGGGAGTGTTGAAACACGAGGGATGACAAGTAAAAGAGAGGAATGAAAAGGTTAGATACATGAACATTAAATAGAAGTCTGTGTTACAGATTACCAGTATGTGTCCTATGTAGGCATGGGCTGTTAACAGATGGTGACAGAGTGATAGCCTTAAGCTGAAACTCATGTTTTTGCAATATTACAGTTACAGCTTTAAAACGTTTTTAAAAAAAATAACAAATGACAACTTCAAGAATACTTCAAAAGTGTGTCTTTTGGTAGTATGGTATACAGTACTAGGCAAAAGTCTTAAATCATTCATCATTTTAAGCAGACATACTTTGTTGTAACCTTTTAAAGTGGTTTTGATTAGTCTTTCTTTAGACTTTATGAAGATTTCTTTGGACTTTGGCTGCTTTTTCACTAATATATATTAGCCTTTTCATTTCCATTTCTTGTTTGTTAAACCGTGTAACTTTGTGCTACGAGTCATTCAAACCATAAAAAGACTCTTAAACTCCAGGGATGAAGAGTAGGTTCAAGTAGCTTACTCTGCCCTCTAAAACTCTGTACAGAAAAGAGCTCTGAAGACAGGACACTGAAGAGTGCAGTGGTACTGTAATCCTGCTGCCTTCTGACTGGACCATGTCACTGTATTTTATATACTGTATCTCCTTTAATGCAACACTCCCTGGGAATTATATTCAAATAAGCAAAACCATTTTCTTTATGAGTTCAAACAGTTAACAGACAACATTTCCCTCTGTATTTACAGAAAAAAAAAAGTTAAACTATGTTTTCTACATTTTTTAATCTGCTTCAGTTTTATTGAGGGACTTTGTCACTTAAAATGCTGATAACTTTTTCGGAGTTTCTGCAGTGTAGTGGTGTGAGAAACTGGAGTTTAAGACCAGCCATTGAGTGTTTCATGCCCTGGTGCAACTTTGATTCATGCATGACTTTACAGACAATTTAATCAATGTTTTTGTTCCTCTTTTGCAGTGATGAACAAAGAGAAAGAATTTCATGCCTATTTAAACCCCACACACTTCTCCTACTGCCAGTAACCTTAAATTACTTGCGAAAATTTCTACTTAATTTCTACATAACCTATAGAATAACATTAGTTTGACTCTAGAGTGCACATATTTGCATTTAGTGTTTGAAATCTACCAGTTTAATACATTACAGAATTGGTCGAGCAAGAAGTACAAAAAATTGTTCAGACGTGCAGCTTTGCATTTTGGCCTTTTTTATTATAACTTTTTACAGAAGCATTTTTGTCTAACATTTAGTTGTTTCCTTGCTCACCTCCAATTTACAGCCTCTTCTGAACAAATAGTGGTTAAATCTGTTTGACCAAGGTGGCAGATCCTGTTTCCTTGCCTGCTCTTAACATCCTAATAAAAATGTCCATGTTTTACTTGCATTTTAACTTGAGATGACAGGAACTAAAGCCTATAAATGAAGCAAACACTTCCACTGATGTTACACTTCCTGTTAGGATTAAGTCTAACATTTTGGAGCACAAATGATAGGTAACTCAATAAAGGATTCTTTGTGACCATCGTGTTCATGTGACCTGCTGTTATTTTCAATAATGACTGTCAAGTTTTAGGTTCAATTATTGATTGAAATAGCACCAAGGTTTTTTTTTACTTCAAGTAACTTAATATATGGCTGGAACAAGCCCTCGCTGTGGGAAGAGAATGAAGGAGTCAGTTTCGTCCTATTATTTTTATGGCATCTGGCTTGTAGTTTGGAATTCTGATTGTCATGCTCTCTGGTAAAAAGGCCTAACATCCAAATGTGACGGGTTAGGAACTGTAAGCGTTACCAGCTGTAGCATCAAAGCTCCAGGCATGCTGTTCATTTAACCCAGATCCGTCTCACTCATGTGCAGCCCCTGATTCAACCTGTAATGGAGACATTCAGCAAGAGGCGTTAAACTGAGACTAAAGTAGATTTATGGATGTGAGGTAACTCCCAACACCTCTCTACCTGTGATAAGCCAAAGAGCACTGACTATATTTAAATAATTTTGGCTTGGGTACTGCTGGAAACGATTAGCGATTTGCACTGTGTAGTAGAATTTCAGCAAATTTGAGAAATGTTTAGTCATGTTAGATCAGGTATTGTCTGTGATTTTCCTCTTTATCAGCAATAATTGGGTAAAAGCGATCTTTATTCCAGTTGCATGTGTAACTTCACCATTATTTTACAAATGAGCCTAGTTAATGAAACTAATGCAGATCACCTGACTCCTTGTATGCCAAAGTTTTAAACAAAGATCTCACAAAATCTGTTAGCACTTGAATTATTTGATGGGAATGACACTCAACAACTACCACATCTAATTTTAGCTCAATATCTGTAAAATTGACTGAGATATAGTCATGTTTGTGTTTGCTAGGGGCGATTAGTCATGGCAGCCTTCTTGAATTGGGTTGTCAATTAGTTGTTAAATGTACATCCAATGATTGTTTTCTGAAAGTTTCATGAAAATCTATTGAGTGGTTCGGACACAGGAAAACATACATACAAAAACACACATAGCACAAGCAGTTAAATGATCTCCTGCCATTCATGGCAGTGGGTGATAATAAGTGCACCCTAAGTCAATTTCATGTGTTTTTTCTTAAGTTTCACCTCAGTTATTGAGCTGCACCAGCAGGCGTGAGAACCAATCAGCAGCACCAAAGCAGGCTGTAAATTAGACCGACAGATCTGAACATCCACAGGGCTAATCACCATGAAAGGCTGAAAGAGAGAGTCCACTTCGGACTTAGACGCTCACCAGTCATTGATAAAGTGCTTAGCAGCAGGAAAATTAATGAATCTGGTCTGACTGGTTGAGAGTGGGGTGTGTGAGGAGGGGAGTAAGGGGTTGATGGGGGAGGAGGGAGAAGAAGAGGGGGACGAGCGGGAGGGTAATCCTGTTCCAGCTAAATGGCTGATCCCTCTCATTCCTCAGATATCAAATGTCAAAAGTTAAATTAGCCTGCTAGCCTCAGATACGAGTTAACATGCTTTTAAACGGGGCGAGGGGCGGTGATTCCTGCCTCCTCTGGGATGGTGGGCAGGTGCCTTTGAAGTGTCTAATTATCCAACTCCTACTAAGTGCAGGCAAACCATCCTAATGGGGGGAATTTATGTCTCAATGCACTGTTGAAAATGCACTAAAACATGAGTAGCCGAACGGGTATTTTATGAGAAAACTATTTACAGAATATTCAGAACTTTTAAAAACTAAATTCATTCTACTCTGACAGATGGGAATTCAGCATTGTGCGTCATTTTGCATCATATTTGATGTGGTTGAAATTAGCTATTTTTTTCCTAGCTATTCTATCCAAACTGTTGGCTCTGCATTCCTTTGCTTTGGCTGGATATTCATTTCTCTTGGCGAGGCGTTCCTAATCTGAGTGCCACAGGCTTGGTCCGAATCACTCTGGTGTCAAAATGGAGATTCCAGTACTGAAGCCCAGTGGAAAGCTGGACGACTCTGGTCTCATAAACTCTGTGCCCAGATTCACCCTAAAAGACTCATTGTCCCACTTGGACATAACTCTGCCCTTGCAAACAATCATTTTAAATTCTTATAGTGGATATTATAAATGTCTTCCAGGTTGTGGCTGATGATAGCTGGCTTGTCACCATCTGTATCAATGCTAAGCCAATCAGAGCACTGAATCGCATCTTTTGCTTTGAAGCCTTGATCAAATGCATCTCTTGGTGTTTGATTCATCAAAGAATGCAGGCCAAGATGCCCATTGAGTGGAAAACCTTAAAAGCTGCAACTATCAGTGGTCAAAAATGCATCAGTGTGCATTTTAGTCAAGGCTTTCAGCCCTCTCACTGCCATGCTCATTGCTCCCTCACAATGTGGCCCTGATGAAATGGTCATGGGGTTTCGGGCTGCTCTATGGTGGGCCTGTCCCCCCTAATGGGTGAATAAGGGGCAGGCAGAGGCTTGGGAAAGACACAACCCCGCTGTGAGGCTGATTTGAGGTGAGCGCAGGGAAGAAGGAAGGAGTCAAGCAGACTTTGATTTTGCCCCTCCCAAGCCTCAGGGCCTGGAGTCTGGGACTGCGAGATGCTGAGCTCTGGGTGCGTCCCTGAAGACCCCCGGCGGCAATGAGAACAGGCTGGGACTGTGGATTGTAGAGCAGGGGGTTGTGGCAAGGGGTACGGAGAGCCAAATTGAGATGTGGGAGTAGTCAAATTTGCCTAGATGAATATTGAGGAGGGCGTTTGTGAAAGCTGTGCAGGAAATCAGCAGCTGACAATAGACTGCTAACCAGGAGAGGGACCATCCGGACCTCTCTTTTCAATTTGGACAAACATCAGTCACACGATGAGGTTTTAAAAAAAACCCTGTGGGTTCATTTTGCAGAGACAGACTCAAACATGAGTTCAAAGTTGGAAAACTTAAACTTTATGTTTGCTAGGATTTTTCAGAGATGAAAATTGCAACCTATTTTGCTTTCACATTTTGCTTTCACTTTTAGGTTTATTTTTCAAGAGGTCGCTCAAAAGTCACCCTTTATATTGATGATATATGAAGCCCCATTAGGACTCTTAAAATTAGGACTCTTCTAACAAGAAGGTAGCAAGTTTTTGTAGCACTTATAAGCCAAGGAGTTGATCAGACAAATGCCTCACACAAATGCCCTAATCCCTTGTGCTCTTGTTGTTGGTTTGGTCCCTCTTATATCAGCCTGCGCTAATCGTGAATGATTCTCTCTGTCTTTAGCATCAGTGCCAGGGCCGGTGAATCAGGTACATAAGCCTAAGCCGCTTGGAGAGGTGCTCTTATTAAACTCTAGCCAGCTGCTGGAATTTTTCTTCCCCCTCTCATTGTTAATTGCGGAGTCTTGAGTCTTTCCCTGGAGTTGATTTGCAAGAGAAAGAGAAAAAAAGGGAGCAAGAGATTATTGCACGGGAGGAGAGGAGCTTTGAAGAAGTGTTTTGTGATTTCACCGTATATTCCCCTCCACCCATCTCCATGTGCTCCCCAGCCAAAACCTGTTTGTGCCACAGTGCTTTCAGAAGTTAGAAGGTGGAATACAGCACATGTCTGGCTTTGCATCAGACTATACAACACCTCCTCTGATTTTTAAGACTGTTAGGGAGAATTGTAGCATGCAGTGGCCCTTTGTGAACCCCTAAAAAAGGCACATTCCAGGCTGGAAGGTGAATCAGATACTTGAGTGTTAAAGACTGTTTTTCATGTGGAAGAACAGCAAGCCTTGTTCTTAACCTGTGCCTCTAGAAAAATCCTTCAAAACAACATTGTTGAGGGTTTGTTTCACTTTTGATTTCTGTAAATTGGCTGGACACCCTTAACTTTAGCCCCTCTTATCCCAGAGCCCAGCTCTTAGAGGTATTGGCCCCACTCCATATCTCATTATCTCTTTCAAAATTGTATTTTGTCATTGCATTCACGCTCTCTTTGTTAAGGCCAATGCATAGGGTTTTTTTGAAAGGTATTTGAACCAGAATCCTTCAATGGAGCCAGAAGACAAGAGGAAAAAAAGGGAGAAACCTGGGTTTTAGGGTTTAATGAGTGGCCTGCTGGGGGTAAAAGAGAAATAAAAAGCAAAGGAGTGAGAGCAATAGAGAGTGCATTTGTAGAGGGTTGAAGGGAAAAGGAGAAAGAGTTGTAAGGGAGAAAGAATGCAGGAATGAAGTACCAGGTACCATTATAGTGGCAGAGAAAGCTCCTGAAATACTAGAGCTGGGGCGTGTGCTCTGATCAGGACGGCAGTGAGCACAATTACCTTCTTTTCAAATCCTTCAGTGACACTGCGGGAGGAAGGAGGACTTTGAAACTTGAAAGGCAAGAGCTCGCTTTCAACCTCAAACGCGAGCAGGAAAGGGCTCTGAAATTTGTTCAGTGCTCCCCATCCACCATTAGCTTGTTTCTTCCTCTCGCCTCCAGGCATTTAAGCGCTTTTTGAAAAGATGTTAAGAAATTCAATCACCATAGAGAGAAAGCGGGATAGTTCTTTTTTTTCCCCCTGTTTTTTTAAAGGCATGCTTTCCTCTGGTTCACAGAGGACCGGTCTGCTGCTTTTGTGTTGTGGACTGAATAGACCTGCAAACTGGTAGAGGACTGGATGCGGCAACCATGGGAAAAGAAGGGGGAAATTAAAGAGGAATCAAAAATGAAGAAGGGGAAAAGGGAAAGGATCTGTTGGGCAGATGGTCAGGAGTTAAAAAAGTGTTGCAGGCTTGAACTTTTTAAAGTTGCATGTGTTTACCTCCGCTCTGTCTTCATTAGCTCAAATTTTGACAGATTCTCAGCATGTTATACTGATACAAAAAGTTTCCACAAGCAGCGCAGAAGAACAACCTTGCTTGAGATTAGCGCTGCTCCACCAAAGAGTCAAGGAGTCAATTGACCCTTGTGGTACAGAGTGTTTGTTTAACCATTTAAGGGCCTATGAACTGCAGTAATGAAGCCCCTGAAGGTGGTATATGGTAGAATGATGAACCCCCCTCCTCTGGGCTTGCCAGGGTGACTGGAGGGGGGATGGTGGGACTGTGATGGTGCTGTGATTGAACTATTTGCTGCTTGACCTCACTCGGAGGAGAGACATGTCTGAGTAGCACTGGGGGTCACTATAGAAACAAAACAATAGAAAAAACAAGAAAGTTGCAAAAACAAAATAAATTAAAATAGCGAACAAACAGAAATGTGAGGTTTCAGTTTTCAAAGTTGAACTCCTGCAGTTTTTTTTCAGCAGTTCGGACCCCTCCATCTAAGGACACAGTGATGAATGTGTTTATAAAACATTTAATATATGTTTAAAAGTAAAAAAGCTCATAAATATGTAGCCAGTCTTCTTTCCCAGCTGTAATGCTAGATTTTTTGTGAAAGTGGAAGAGCTGTGAGTACACAGCAGGAGGCTGTGCTACACACAGCTCCATGCTTTACCCCTAGCAGTTCTCACTCTCCACATAGTTTACAGCCTCAACTTCCTCAATCCATGTCAGGAGATGAACCCAATTCCAAAATCCCTTTATGTTAATATTGCGCTTTGCAAAGCGCAGACCTATTAATCCAGCTTTAACCGTATAAGTTACATTATTCCCTTAATAAGATCACTGGCTGTGCAGTATAGGATTAAATACTTATATCATAACTGACACTGTCATTTCCTGCGGATGAGAGTGACTTGCCTCTCTGACTGTCAGTTCCGCGTTAAGACTCCTTGAATCTGCTGCCAGTGCTGTGGCGGGGCACGGCTGGGCCCAGACACAGGTAATGGATGTGGGAGAATGAGGGGAATAAAAGTGGAACCCTCGAGCTGCTCCTCCTGCTCTCTCATTGCCTCTTTCAATCTCGCTCCTCGCTCCTTTCTGATCGCTTCTTTTTTTCTGTGAAGTGGCAGCGCACTATGGCGGCCCTCTTCACTGCTTAAGGTGGTGCTCTTTAATCTGGCCTTCTGCTCTGTTTCTAATTGGTAGCTGGATGCTGTTGGCTCGCTATTCATGGGAGAAGGGGGCTGGTGGTGCTCATGTCGCCAGGCTGCTAATACTACAGAACCTCTGGTGCCAGTGCAGCGGCATTTTGCCAGGTCTGAGCGAACTGATGACCCACGCTCTTCATAATGAAATCATATTTTTTTAATATAAGGACTGAACAGTTGGGATGGGGATGATGGGGTGGGGTTGTGTTTGTTTATTCAGATTCTTGTTCTGATTTTCTTGCAGGGTACATAAGTACAAAACTTAATACAAGTTATGTCATCAAATTAATTAAAAAGAGTGTAATGTAACTTAAGCTTACATAGTTATTTCTCATGTATTTTTAGTTCAAATCAGTTTTAATGAGCACAGAAAATGTCTTCTAATGCTGGAAACAATATGTACTCTTTGTTTGGATAACATTTTAAAACATCGAGTGACTTATTAATTAGTTTTATTGTAAGGAGCAAAACACCTTAAACAAAAGAAAAACACAACAAGGTAAGCAAAAAAATAGAGAACATATTATGTAAAAACATTTAATGCAACGTTTTGGAGCGTATTTCAGACAAGTGGAACTAAAAAGAATTAGATTTTATAGAACAAATTTTAAAAAAGTAAACAAAGCAAAATTATGGCATTCCAGAAAACAGCAGATTTCATAAAGCAATAAACACAGAAAAAATACAGACCCTAACAAATTACTAGAGCGACACAAAAAGCACAACTTTTTAGACTACAGAGTATTTTGATGTTTTAATTTGTAAAATGTCGTTGCGTTCACATTTTGTTGTAGTTTGTGAAATCTTGTCATGTTTTGTTAGTTTTTGTGTCTCTCTTGAGAAATTATTGCCCATATGGTTTTGTTTTATTTTGTGTTGCTATTTTTTTTTTTATTTTTTTTTTATCTCTTTGGTGGAGTTGAGGCCTTGAGTTCAACTCCAACTTTATTCCCTTTACAAGGAATACCAAGAACCTTTCAAAGAGTCACTTATTATTTTCCTTTTAAAAAAAACAGATTTTGCTTGAACAGATTGGGTGGGGTGGGGAAAAAAATGAGAACGAAGAACGGGGATGCTTAAAATGCCTGCCACAATCATGAGAACCCATTTCTAAAAAGAACAGACTGAACTGGATTTAGAGCAAGAACGTTTCCTCAGCTGTGTGGAATCTAAAAATGTAGACGTCTTGATTCATAATGTCCATTTGCTTAAACACTTTCTGCCTCTGAACTCCCACATCTGGCGCTGTGGAAGACAAATCCTGCCAGCTTTACACCCATTATGTTTTGTAGACTTTATATTTCCTGCTCCTCTCTTTATGTGCCTTCACCCTCTGTGTGATCAGACTATTACAATGTCTTAATATTTTCGTGAAAAATATGCAGCTTTAACACCGTCTGTTTTTTTGTATCTACAGAAGACGAAAGTTCAGGCACGCCGTACCACCGCGAGAGGCGTAATGCCATCAGTTCCCAGGCCCAGACACCCCGTGGCCTCGACAGGAGCGTAAACGAGGAGCCCTCCACCTCCACAGAGGAACGCCCGTCCCTGCTCAAGAAGGAGCTACATGGCTCACTTCCTCATCTGACCGAGCATGCCCTGCCGTACAGAGGCACGCTGTTTGCTATGGACCCTCGTAATGGCTACCTAGATTCACACTATCGTAAGTCTACAAGCTACAAAAGTTAAAGAGATAGTCCAGGTCTTGAACATGTGATATCTTACCTGTTGAAGATAGCTCTTTGGACGATCACAGTTGAGAAAAAAGGTTTAGTTGTGACTGGATTGATGAGCTAATGGTTAGTCTGATTAGGACCAAGAACAAAATAGATTGCTGCTGTCCAAACACAACTCTTGTCTCAAAGATTTCACAATGGTTCATACAAATGTTATTTTAATATTATTATTATTGACATGACACAGTTATTCCAGCAGAAATAACATATGTGTGCAGGAAGTTCAGTCAGAATTAAACTCTCATTCTTGAAAGTGAGGCCGTTAAATTCTAAAACAGGTAAGAAAACCCTTTCACAGAAACCCACTTCAGAAGGTCTGAACTATCTCTTTAAGAACTTCTAAGTTAATCTTTCAAAGTTAAGAAACTTCACAGCTCAAGGACATGTTTGTAACGCCCCAAATGCTGAGGCCAGCTTTGCTTCTTTACTGTAGGTGAGAGGTACGACTGTTAGATGCCTGATTAAGTCTGACAGATTAGGCCTTCTCTTAGACTCGCCTCTACACATGCACAGACACACACTTGTGAACACACACACACACTCTCTTGTCTTGTTTTGTGCCTGGGAAGTTAGTATGGGGAGCGGGCCGGCGTAGCTTCTTAATTCCCTCATTAGGGGCCTGTCTGAACACAGTACTCCACTTTCTCTCATCAACACACACTTCAAAGCCCCAAAGCAGCGCCGAGTCAAACCTCACCACCCCCCCTACTCTGCCTCTTTCTCTCTCTGTGGGACTCGGAGGCTGTGTGAGAGAAAGAGAAGGAGACTAACAGAGATGAAGCCCTGGAGAGTGAGGTGAGGGAAGCGCTGTGGCTCCATTGAGAAAGTGGAGATAATTTGAAACAAAGGTGAGGTAAACAGTAGTAGTTGGATAAAAAATCAAGCTCTGTGTTCATGTTGAAAGAAAGACCATAGGAGAGATGTTTCAAGGGACTGGTTAGGAGGCTGGTCACTGTAGCCAGGACTTTGCCTCACGATGAAGATTTGATGTGATAGCTTGTTTAGTTTGGTTATTTTTCTGTTGAACTGGAGGCAGACAGAGTTGGACAGGAGAGTTTTAAAGCACTGGCAGTAATGAAAACTCCACTGGACCCCAGCCTTGTACTGTAACTCTTATTTATTTAGCCACTTCATTAGCCACTACTCCCCTGTGCTTGGGTGCCTGAGAATCACCAAGGTGCCTCTTTAAGGGAAAGGTTACTTAAAACCAGGCAATGGTACCATAGACAGGAGCCTTGAGGGCAGAACATTACTGCGCATTACATCCTGACCTAACTCAGCAACACTGCCACTTCTCATTTTATGTATGTGTGTGGGTATGTGTGAAGGAGCTCTGGTGGTTCCAGACCGCTGCAGCCGCAGGGGGGAGAGAAGAGGAGGGGTGGAGGTCACGCTGAGGCTTGGGGTCATGCGGAAAAGTCACAGTTGAAATGGAGAGTTCAAAAGAAGCATAAAAAGTCAAAAGACCCAAAGAGCTTTAAGAGGATTTCTTTGTACACTGAGACTGAAGGAGCTTGATGACAGCAGTCATATGAAGCAGAGTATGGAATCATGTTGCTTTTAAAGAAGCTATAACTGCACACAGATTTCTTCTTCTACAGCAAAAATGTGACGCTGTCCAATTTCATCATCATAAACACTTAAATCTACTTTCAATCAACTCAATCCAGATGGCCACTTGTGTTTCCAATGTGAAACTGGTTCAACTTATACATTTTTTAAAAATAATTTTGATTGCCCATGGGATGCAGAACTCAAATAAATATCCCATTTGAACTGAGATAGTTGCAGTGCTGTTTTGGAGCCAGTAGTAGCCATAGTTTTTTTTTTTTTCCATTTTGGCATTAAAACCAAAATGTTGTCTTTAAACCAGCTTCTGGATGGAACTGTTTCCAGAATGGCACCAAGTATAGATGGTCTACAACATCCTACAAACTGCTTGGACAGTTTATGGCCACCATCATTTAAAGAACACAGCCTGGCATCTAAACAGCCCAATTCAAAGGAGGAAAATTGTAAAAAGGAACTTCAACATGATCATTGTGTCAAAGCATCAATTTATGGCTATTTTCTTGGGGGCTTACCTCTAATTTACTCGACAACCACTGTTGGAAGCAGTCCTTATTGGATGCTTTAATACCATCAGCTGACATTTTGGAGTGCTTCTCAAAAAAACCATCTTCACTCTGATTAGCAGAAAAGTAGAACCAACTGTAAACTGTTGTTTAAAATGGTTTGTTCCGCATTTATCCTGCAGTTTTCACATTGTTGCAAACATTTATCATTCATTTAAAGTATGAGTGAAATGTTGAAATGCATGGATAGAAAGTTAGACAAACACTGAAGCTCAGGTTTGTTTGAATCTTGCTGAAAAGACAGAAAGTGACAGTCAGAGGGTTGTAATGAATTTTGTCAGTTATCCTATCTAGGTTGCCCTTAGACCTTGTAACACTTAGTATTATATCAGAAAAAAAACATGACAAATTTTTCTGGGCAAGTGATTTTTGGACTTTCAAAAAATGCAATGACTCTAACTCCTAATCAGCACTGAGTTGGCCTCAGAAAGATTTATTAATAAACCATTATGAACCAAGTATCTTTGAGTTGTCATCTTGGCAAAATCAGAAACCTGAACAAGTCACAATGAACCTTAGAAAACTGCATATGGCAAGAAAAAAAAATACAATCTAAATAAGCAAAAGGTTGCCAGTTTCAAAGACCAATAAATTGTCAGATTTACCTTTAAAGTCAAAAGCAAGGCCCCATTGAGTAAAGTCCTATAATTAAAAATAACACCTCTAAGGCTGAAAATAACTAAATTTCAACTTAAAATCGTAAAGTCTGAATGGCCTCCAGTGTTTTTTATTGATGCTTCTCTGATCTTTTTCTGTGCTCAGAAAGACTTATGATCTGAGATGAGAGCATTGCTGTGTAAAACACCTCCTACTGGCCCCAGGTGCTGAGGACATGGGGTGTCCCATGGCGGTCCCATTCTGTCTGATTGAACCCAGTACCAGAGCTCAGTCCCAATGGGCTCTGGCGGTCTGAGGGTCAGCAGAACGAAAGGGGCCCCCTTAAACCTTTTCTCCCCCCACTTCCTTCAGCTGCTTTGAACCAGAAGCCTGTAGCATCTGTCGCCACTCCAGCACCACAAGGTGTAAAAAGCTGCTGGCTTCTGTTCTGCTTTCTGCTTCCAAACACAATTGAGCACACACACATACACGGCCCTTACTCCACCAGTGACTCTCTATGAGGGCGTTGTCACCTCCTAAATTCATCCCAGGTGTGTGTGCGTGTGTGTGATTGAGAGTGGGCAGTAAGCCTTTGTGCTGTGCTTGCACAGAGCGCCACGCCATGCAGCACACAGCCAGGTAAATCCGATTACTCTTAGCACTGGTGTGTGTCAGTGCTTAATGTGCCTAAATGTGATGGCACCTGCAGCCTCCCCACACCTGGCCGCTGGGTCGTTAGCGTGGAGGCAAAGCTCTGGGAGGTGTGGGAGTTGAGAAACGAGAAGAGACCAAAGAGGGTTTATCCTCAGGGGCCTGTAGTCTGGGTAAATCTCTGCTATTCACCCAGACTTGCAATCTCCTACTCCTCTTATGTCCTTGGCCTAAGACTGTGTTTACTCTGGTTTTTACACCCACTTCAGCATAGAAAAGAGGAGGCACCAAGGAAACATTACTTCTATTGTTAGCACTAGCTAATCATGGCGATGCCTGAGTCTTAGCTGCTTTTCTTGGGCAAATACTGGATAAGAGTCCATATCCTTCTTACCACAACACTAATACATGGGCTTTGCTCTGGGATAAGAAGAAAAGGATTGAGATTAGGATTAATGAGAGTCAAGTCTTTTTTTAAAATCTTAATTGTTTGGAAGAGTGAATGGGACGCACAGTTCTAACATCTGTTTACATTGTTGTCTGATTAGTTGGCTAGTGGTCATGCAGCAACAGTCAACCCACTTGCTGGCGAGGCATCTCTGCTTCCTCCAAGGAGATCTTCTTCTTTAAAGAGTTTCCTTCTTTCCCCTCTTTGGCAGCCTAAGCATATCCACGCAGGGACTAAAGGCTGCTTCCTTTCATGGCAACATTTTAACTACACCAAAACACAAAGCAACTAGATGAAAGTAAAAGGAGAGTACTTCTGAAACTAAACTAACTGAATCATAGCTACAGTAGGTCACTGATAGGGGGTAGATGGGGCACATTACGTGTGTTCAAACTGTGATGACTGCCTGCCTATCAGCCCTATTTAGCTCCTTAACAGATCTAACCCATATCTTGCTGCCAGGGCCTTAATCCCCATACCAAAGCCTCACTGTCCTCCATTGATCTCAAAAACCAGCCCAGCTAAGCTAGAGGCAGTGAAGTAGGAATCCATTGGCCAAAAGATTCTTTCACATGTATCAGAGCAACCCTGATCTATGAGTTTGACCAAAGGATACATAGACCATAGGGGTCATGTGTTCTGGAAAAAGTTGCAGGGAACTCTTAGCTGTAATGTAAAGCATGTTCCCAGGGTTTTATGGTGTGTGTGTGGGT
>JAOXNZ010000098.1:11625449-11648665 GCA_028566095.1 Kryptolebias brasiliensis | reverse complement strand
CTTCAGAGGCTAATAATGCATCACACCCGTCAGCGACCTCCTTCATTTGTACAAACAGTGAGTGTGTGTGAGCCTTGTGCCAGCTGTAGGCACATGATCCAACGCTACGGAGCGCTCCCATCGCTCTCAGCCGGGGGATATCGAACGCGGGTCGCACCAGACCGATCGCTTGCCACAGGGATTCCCTCATGGAGGGGAAAAAAAAGAGAAGGAGTCAGGTTTTCTGAAGCTCCGGCTGAGGTGGGGAGAAGATTGATCTTGGGGGAACGTCTCTACAGCCTATGATGATCCAGTTTCCAATCATTCACCCTGGAATTAGTCTTGTTTTGTCACTTTAGAATTAAAAAAATGTCAGCTGAGAATAATGGAGGCTCTTTGATGATATATTGTCAATTTTACTGATCGCTTTTGCTTCTGAACCCTGCTATTGGATGCTGACTCATTTGTTGATAATCCTCTTTCGTCTTTACTGGGAGGTGAAAACCAGTGAGGTTTCTGGTGGATGTCATGGTTGTGTGTGTGTGTGGGGGGCTCATGATGTGCCCAGCAGGCAGCAGTATACTGAGGGGGTGCAAAGGTGACAGTGTTGAGTCATGCCTGAGGGGAAACTTCTCCTCCTGGTCGTTGATCTTGCATTTATTCTTTAGCTCTACAATCTCATGAATTAAAAGCCAAGCATTGTAGCCATTTTGGTCAAACCTTGAAAATAATATTATGATTACTTTTTGCAAGTTTCAATAAATGTCATCCACTGGTATGTGAGATATGTTGATAGCAGACACGTGAACGCACACAGGGGCATGGAGCAAAAAACATTGGCTGCCTTCGCCTTTTCCTTTTGGTGGTGGGTGTTATGAAATGCTCTCACAAAGCACAAATTCCCCAGACATTTTCAGCATTCACGTTCAAGTCTGTAGTTATTGCCCCCCTTCCTGTCTGTCTGTCTGTATTAAGCCCCAAGGTTAAAAGAGCCTTTTTTTTTTTGCTGCTCAGGAATGTCATAATAATGCCGGCTTCCTCCGGTCAGGATATTGTGTGTCTCTCTGGGTTTACACTGCCCTCAGAAAGGCACTTCAGAGGCCACCACACTCTGTTGTCTTTTAAAGAGAGCCTGATGTTGACTTTATCCCCAGAGGGTTGGGGGTTTTTCAGTGTCTTTGGCTCCTTTTTTCCTTTAATATCCACCAGTTACCCATTTTTACAAGACAGTTAGTGAGAAAGGAAGAAAGCTAAAGAAAAAAGAAGACAGAGATGGATGGAGTAAGACAAAGGTGATGCTCACAGAAGTAATTCTTGGCTGGAGTTGTAAAGCCCTCGCATTTCAGAAGCCTTGACTTGACTTTTGATTCCTGGCTCTGTCTGCTCACCTCTCTGCCTCCTCTTTTCCTTCTTAAGCCACAGACTGAAAGTTGCTTTGACAGCATAACTGTCAGCCCTTGTCACAGAGTGAGGAGGGCCCAAAGTGAAGGGAAGTGACAGGGTTTTATTAGAAAATCCTATTCATATCGGACACTGAGGCTCTCCAGCCTTTGTGCACTCTTCAGCAGAATAAATTAGAAAAGAGGAAAGCTGGAATGGAAGAAAATGAAGTGCTCTGAGAAACAAGGGTAAAGAAACTAAATGGAGAAAACACCACAGGAAGAGAGACAATCTTTTGAAGTGGTCTCTGTAGAAAGGTTCTGAGTAATAATTATCTTACCTGTTGTAGATAGCTCTTATCTAATGGCCTCAGTTTGGAGAAATGAAGTTTAATTCAAACTGGATTAATTAGTTAAAGGCTAGTCTGAAAGTAGTTGAGACTAATGTGGATTACTATGGTCATATGTTGTAGAAACAGCAAAATAATAAAAAATGTTAGCTGTTTCATGACCTCAATTTCAAAAAAGTTCAGAAGTTGTGTAAAATGTTTTGCTGCCATCAAATTCACAATTACTTTATTTTTGTTTCCTAAAAACAACAATTTCTTTAAACATATGATGTATTTTGCTATGTGGGGTTCTGTGATTGCAGATCATTGATTCCGTTTTCATTTGCATTTTATACAACGTCTCAGCGTTTTTCAAAATTGGGGTTGTAAGTTCCCTCTTTTTCTTTTCTATAGCACATCAACAATGACCACATCCACGGAGAGAAGAAGGAGTTTGTGTGTCGATGGGAGGAATGCTCTCGAGAACAGAAGCCCTTCAAGGCGCAGTACATGCTTGTGGTCCACATGCGCAGACATACTGGGGAAAAACCACACAAGTGCACAGTAGGGACCCTTATATTTGTTCAATTCACTGTATTTATTTGCAGGTGATATTGTTGTATTACGAACTTATATAGTGTCAAATTTCTTATTTAGTTTGAAGGCTGTACCAAGGCTTATTCTCGACTGGAAAATCTTAAAACTCACTTACGATCCCATACTGGTGAGAAACCATATGTGTGTGAACACGAGGGCTGCAACAAGGCTTTTTCCAATGCTTCAGATCGGGCGAAACATCAGAACCGCACACACTCAAATGAGGTACTAACATCAATTTTCACACTTTCTTGAATTTGCCATTTTAACAAGTTGTTTTTAACAGTCTGCTTTCTGTTTCCCTTCAGAAACCCTACGTGTGTAAAATCCCGGGCTGCACCAAACGCTACACAGACCCTAGCTCCTTACGCAAGCACGTAAAGACAGTACATGGGCCGGAGGCGCACGTCACCAAGAAGCAGCGTGGGGACTACCCACGCCCGCCACCGCAGCCGCGGGAGCCTGGGGGCAACAGCCAGGGCCGGTCGCCTGGGCATCTGCCCCTGGGTGGGTATACGGACCAAAGGGAGTACAACCATGTTACCTCAAAACAAGATGAATGTCTACAGGTGAAGTCTATCAAGACTGAAAAACCCATGGTAAGACTTCATTTTATGCTTCATGTCTGCTTTGCATTAACATCATTTTGATCCCTTTTACCTTTACTTTCTAACACTCTTATGAGAATAATTTAATGTATTATTAGTGATCTGAATAGGGACCTTGCACATTTAGCACTGAAATCTTCTAATGAGTGCATCTTTTCCTTTATCCAATGCTTCGGCATTTCTCTTCCTTCCTTTCTAAGGACAGTGGGTAATCAGGTGAGATAGGTTTGTGAAAAATGTCTCATTTTTTCCTCTCTTCTTCATCACATCCTGGTGTTTTACACTTTTCTCATCCTGTTGCAACTTTGGTGGTGAGCATTTTCAACACAAACATGCTGAATTTGTTTCCATTGTGGGTCTTCGTCATCCTTCACATTCATAAAGAGATTATTTTTCTTCATTTTGTTGTACAGCACTGATATTTATCTTTGCAATGCATTCCTGTGAGCAGTGTTTGTCCCTTTGGGTAGAACTGTAGCAGCACTGAAACTGATCCCAATGTTGCAGTGCGCAGCCATAGTCTTACTTTTAAACAGGGTGAAAAGCCTCCAACACTTCTGACATTTTATACCAGAAATGTATCTTTGTTATTCCTTAGTTTAACATTTTCTAATCAATAAAATTAGAAATTAGTCAGTCTTTAATCCTTTTTACTTTTCCCCTGAAAATTTCAGCATAGTTTTTCTTTTGAAGTGTTTTTTTTTCTCTCAGAGTCGCAGAAGGAAGCATTCCTCACACCTTTGTAATGCTTTATCTGTGAGGAAGCTTTTTTTTATATAGCCATTTGTTCTCAGAGCTTCAGTGATTATATTATATTTTTAGTTTATTCTTCATGGGCTGACAAACTCAAACTCATTCTGTGTTACACACCAGCTGTGGTTGACATTCAGCCCAACTTATGTAATATTGTATAAAACCTATAGATAAAGTTAAAACCCCATACAGATGTAAATGCACAATACTGCACAATGTTAATAGGGACTGCATCCTCCAAAGCATATACGTGGCATCATTGTTTGTGACATATGACAGTATTTTTTACTTAAACATGTTCTTACTGCTCTTTTTTCTTGTTTGACTGTGTCTGTCAGACGTCTCAGCCAAGCCCTGGCGGTCAGTCTACATGCAGCAGTGACCAGTCCCCCGTCAGCACCTATCCCAGCAGTGGAGTCCAGCTTGCTGTGAGCGCCGGACGCTCGCCAGGGAAGGGGCTGGAGGAAGATGATGAGGAGGAGGAAAACGACGAGGAGGCAGAGGAGGGGTGCGAGGGGGAACCAGCCCCCGTCATGGACTCTACGGTCTCCACCGCAACCGCAGCCATGCTGACCTTGCAGGCGAGGCGGGGCATTGGCCGCCCCATGCGCTGGATGGAGCACATGAAGATGGAGAAGCTGAAGCAGGTGAACGGAGCGCTGCCCAGGCTGGGGTCCCTATCCCCTACACCACCCCCGAAAGGTTCGGCAGCTCCAAACATCCTGGGGAAGGGTAAGTTGTAAATCTTTAAACTTTTTTTTTAGTTCATTTCAAATTTTTTTAGTCCGAGTTAGTTGAAGCGTTTTCTAAATGCTCTTAAAATGTTTGTTTTTTCTTATCATGAAACAAAATTTATGGGACTGAATTACCCCAAAATTTATCTAGCCAGTTTTTGCTGAAGTGAAAATGTGCTTTTTTACTGGAAAGTAGTATCAGAATCATATCAAGCTGTACATCATATCAGAGAGAATAGCATGTAATGTAATGTTTCATGGCCAATTCCTGCTAGATCTCTCAAACAGATGTTACCATCTGTTTTAAAGATCTCTCCACACTTAACTTTTCTGGTTTCTTCTATCGAATTCTCCTGTAATTCTCCTTTTTCTGTGTCCTAACTTTCTTCATTTGCTTGTCTTTGTCTGCGTCTCTCCCCAGGATCCTGCCTGGGCAGGCAGTGGGGGGTGTCTGCTCCTCAGCCACCTGCTCACCCTGAGCTGAGCAGCACAGAGCTAACGGTGCTCAGTTTGATCAGAGACCGGCGCGACAGCAGTGGCAGTGCCACCAGTTCAGCCTATCTGAGCAGCAGCAGACGGTCTTCGGGCATCTCCCCCTGCTTCTCCAGTCGTCGATCCAGCCAGGCTTCCCAGAGCGAGGGCACAACATTTGCTGCCAACCACCGTCGCATTCATAACCTCAGCTCCACTGACTCTTATGACCCCATTTCCACCGATGCCTCCCGTCGGTCCAGTGAGGCTAGCCAGTATGGAGGTGGGGTAGCAGGAGGAGGTGTAGGGATACTCTCAGGTGGGAGCTGTGGAGGCATAGGAGGAGTTGGCATTCAGGAAGGAAGTGGGTCACGGGGGATGCTCAACTTAACCCCAGCACAGCACTACCACCTTAAAGCTAAATATGCAGCAGCTACTGGTGGCCCACCTCCCACGCCTCTACCTAACATGGAACGCATGAGTTTGAAGACTCGAATGACCATGATGGAAGAGGGTGGCAACAACCGCTGTTTGCCACCTCTAGTTAGGCCACCTCACTGTGGTGAAAGCAATAGTGGCTATAACAATGGATGCATGGGACATGTAGGTTACAGAAAAAGGGTCTTCTATCCTGGTGAGGGGCCACTGAGTGGGAATCGTAGAGCCAGTGACCCTGTGCGGACACAGGCTCCTGAAATTTGCAGTTTGCCTCCAGTTCAGCGCTTTAACAGCCTTAATAATCTCCACCCACTTCCTCCTCTGATTCACCATTCTTCACCTGAGTCTCGCAGTTTTAGCCTACAGAACTACACACGCTCAGAGAGCAACATGCAGAACTCATCAAACACCCCTAGCATTGCAGAAAATGCTGCCTTAGAAGCTCTGGCTATGGAGAATGATCAGGAGCCTGACCTGTTGTTTGGGGATGAGGATATATTGCCAGATGACTTAGTGCAGTATCTGCACTCTCAAGTTCAGATGAACAGTGGCTCCTATGTTCAGACTGAGGACCAATTAGCTTCTAGTCAACAAGACACCTCCCATGCAGGTGGTATGGAGGCAATCCAGACTTCAGGGTCAGATGGGACATTCCTTGGGTCCCACAGTCTTCAACAGCAGCAGAAATCAGAAAGGAACAGTCCTAGTAGGCTCCCCATCCAGTGGAATGAAGTAAGCTCTGGAAGTGCTGACAGGTCTCCTCAAAAAGAACAAACCCACCATTCACAGTATGGAAGGTGGCCTAATGTAGAACATGAACCCGCATCTGTACCATTTGGCAAGTTCCGAAATATGGTGGTTCACCAGCAGTTGTCTGCTGATTTCCAGAACAGCTTATTCCAGGCAAATCAGTCTCAAAGTGTTAATCCTGGGGTGAAACTTGAGACATCCTCTAACTCCTGCATGGAGATGAGAGGTACTGGTCACAACTCTACAAACACCTTTAGCAGGTCAAACTTCATGCATATGAGCAATAGGCCTCCTCCCCAAAGTCTGAAACAGCACATGTCCAATGGAACCTTGAAACAGAGCTACTTCCAGCAGAACAACAACAGTAGCACCTCTTGGCAGGTTGGAAACAACCTAACCCTTAGCAGGGCCTTCATGGACAGTCTCTCCAGCCTCCCCCAGGGACCTCCTTCTTATCAAGATCGGCTGGTACACATCCCTCACCCACCGATCAATGGTTCCAAGAACTTAGTCAAGACCCAACAACACTTCAATTCTGAGAGCTCCAGTGAAATCCACCCTAGCCCCAGCCAGCCCCAACAAATGCAGAGGAGTGGAGACCAGTGTTCGCTTGCATATCAGGTATCAGGGCTGAAACTGGAAAATCCAGACCATGGATACATTGACCAGGCCTTTGCAGACTGCCTCTCTTATGAACCAGCAGATTGCAAGGCCTCTTCATTTCCTGTCCTGGAGGACCAGAGTTTGCTGGACTCCATTGCTGTCTCTGAGGAACCGGGTGGCAGCAATGAGAACACAGCTGCCCTTCCCTCTCCAGGTACAGACCAAGTGACCAGCACAGTGGATGGTCGTGTGCCTGGCGTATTAGATGAAGGGGTAAATCTGGACTTTGGAGCCATGTTGGAGGACGGTTATGATCAGGGTAGCCTGGTCTCGGGGGTATTAAGTCCCTCCATCTTCCAGGGTCTGTCCAGGACCTCATCACGCCTTACCACCCCTCGAACATCAGCTACCTTCCACAATTTAGCCCCAGGCCTGAGTAATATGGCCATTGGGGACATGAGTTCACTCCTCACCACCCTCGCTGAGGAAAGCAAGTTCCTGGCTATCATGCAGTAGCCACTCCTTCTCTCTGATTTCTCCTCCCTTGGAAAAAAAAAGGAAAACAGAAGAGTAAAACATTGGTGTATGTGAAGATTAAGACAATAAAAGTGGCAACTATGAGAACTTTAAAGTTGCCAAACTGTTTTATTGTAGGAAGATGTCATCCCACACAGAGCTGGGATGTGTCAAAAATTTGTAAAAATAAAGAGTTATATTCCTTTTCTGGAATGAAGGCTATTTTTTGGAAGCCCTTCTGTTTGTACAATTATGTGAGGGTGAGGAATAGCTCACCTCCTTAAAATCAGTATTCTGTGTAATGTAACTGTTTTTGCTGTACATCCTATTTGTAAAAATGCATGTACTCAAGTTGAACACTGTCTATATAAGTACATAGACTAGATTATGTGCCAATTATCAACTGGTGTAGTATCACAGGTACACAACCGCTAAATCTTTTCTTGACATTGCGGGTGAGACATGGGGTCATTCATTTACCGGGCCCCCGATGATAACTTTATATATCATAGGTTTTATTAGGTGGTATATTTACATTTGATGTCATTATGTTTGTATGTTACTTTCGTGGAACTGTAAACGTTTCAGTGCTTCTACCAAGTGGTATTTTTGTCAAGATCCAGTCCAAAACAATGGATGACACATCCAAGTCTTCAGCCGCCATAGATTGTCATCTACTTGATATCTAAATGGCTTGATTTTGTTAGTCTGGTAAGGTACTCACAAGTGTATGTAACAGTGTTTTTTTGTATTCTGTTTGTGGTCTGATTTTTGATGTTGGATTGCACAAATCTGAATGGACATTGCGTCCTAAATTTGGTGCTTTATGTATTCTTACATGAATTGATATGAGTACTTGTTTGGTTTTAACGACCAATACACAATAAGGTCCACAGCATTTCAGTGCTCTAACATGACGTGTTTTGTTTTATAGGAAATCAGACATTTTGTTTTTCTCCAAAGCTCTTAAAATTCAGAATGTGTACTGCCATCAAGTATTGCAGTGTTTTTGTCAGCAGTGTTAGTATTGCCTTGTAGTCGTTTGTGACTGCACACAGAATACTGAAGAGTTTACCTTTCATTCAAAGAAATTAGGTACAAACCTTTTTATTGTTCTTTGGTACTTTTGTTATTTTGTAGCTGTGCATTGTTGGGGTTTTGTTATTTCAAAGAAGTAAAGATTGTTTCCTTTGAGAGAAGGAAACTACTGAGATATGTGCCTTAAACGTACAGTATCTGCCTGTCGGTAAAGAGAACGATCACTGCCAATCTTCCATTGTGAATACTTAAGAAAAACAGCAACAAAAAAATAGAAACTTAAACATGTAAAGTGTCTTGTGAGATGTGAAAAAGAAATAGAACAGAACATTTATATGAGAAAAGTCTGAATATTTGAAAAGTTGAGATTTGCGACATGCGTTCTACTTTTTTTTCCTGTTTAAAGTTTTCGCGTTTATTGTGCTTTTATATATATTATGTAAATAAACGACTCCTTCTGTAGGCTTAGCAAAGGGAATGTGGAGTATCCTGGGACCAATAAAGAACTGACTTCAAAGATTCCCAGGCCCTGGGCAGAGGAACGGCAGATCTGGCTCAGAGCGGAGCTTCAAGTGCCCAGCACTGCAACACCGCTTCACTCTTTTATAACTGACAACAAATGTTTGTATGGTTTTAATAAAAATGGAAATTATATCTTCAGTCTCTGTTTTTTTGTGAATGACAGGTTTTGATAATACAGCCAGTGTGCAATAAGTAATCACGTCAGTTCTAAAATTTACATGTCAGGACAAATAATGCACATCATCACTTTTAAATAAAGCCAAATCATTCTAGGAAAGTTACGAAGCTGTCTATCATTCTACATTACAAAAAATGATTCACAAATGTATAATAGTTAAGAATGTTGTCAATCTTCCAAAAAGTGGAGAACTCAGCCATCATATAGTGCAAAGCTCAGAGAGATTATGAAAAACCCTAAAGCTACATCTCAGACTCTACAGGCCTCAGTCGGCATCTTAAAGGGTAAAGTTCATTAAAGGATAATTCGAAAAAGACTGGACAAGCGTGGCTTGCTTGGAGATTTGCCAGAAGAAAGCCGTGTGGGATTGGTTCAGGTTTGCAACTTTGCATTAGAACAACCAAAACGTCTGGAAACGTCCTTTGAATGAGACCAAAGTAGAAATGTTTGACCATAATGCTCAGAGTCACACGTCTGAAAAACCAAACAAAGACCTCATCCCAACTGTAAAGCACGGAGGTGGAGGAGTGATAATTTGGGCTTGTTTTGCAGCCACATGACCTGGGCGTCTTCTGGCCATTCAGTCGTCTGTGAATTCTCCTATATACCAAAGTATTTAGAAGTATTTATGAGATTATCTGTGAAGCTTTGGTCGTGCAACAAAAGTCAAAAAGCCAACTAATATGGCTTAAGAGTCCTGCAAAGGTACAGAAAAACATTCCTATAGGTTTCTACTGCTTCCTTTGGCTTTTTTTTTTTTTTACATAAGAAATGATAGTGTGGTACTGGCCTTAATTTAAGACTGGACCATTAGTTTTATGGACTGATAGGTAAAATTTTACAATGATTGTCTTCAAAACATGTTGAATTGACTTTATGAAAACATGTACCCAAGATGAAGAACAAATCTTTCTATAACTGAGTACTCAGCTCAGTTTCTCATCTGTGAATATTGTTCATTTAAACACACTTTTAGCTCTCAGATCTTTCTGATGCCCTCTAGTGATCATTACAAGACATTACATTGTCGAGTTGACCTCTTGCTCTCATGAATTTGATGGCTGTAAATGACTTGTTTGGTTACATATTCACATTAAAGGCAGCCGTGTCCTCGTCTCTTCATGTTGAGATTAAAGCCAGCAGGTGTTAGCACGCCATCTCATTCATGCTGACATCTTTACTGGTGGTTATCCCACTACAGCCTACGTGTATTTACAAACCCCTTGAGGTTGACAGCCCATCAGCTCCGATCAGAAGCCCTCTTAGTAGATTCTGTTCAAGCAGAGAGCTCTTGCATCACTCTCCTACTTTCAAAAATGGAGGAAAAATTGGAATCTTTTCGAAGCGAGCCTCCCATTAAGCTTTTCTAGGCGCTCAAGTGCAATTTCATGATGAAAATGGAGGGAAGTGCAAGACCTGGAATTTGTTAAAACTGGTTACAAAATAGAGGTTTTACTTTTGATGCTCCAAGGTTGCTGCAGTCTTTTTATAATCCATAGATATGACCCTTTTTTGAACACATTATCTTATTAAAGCTGAACTGTACAGTTCTGGTCAGTATATTTTCAAACCTTTTATTTTTTATTGTTAGTCAATAAATTGAGACTCATTACAGGATATAATTCATTGCATATCCAAAGGAAGAAAGAAACAAACAAAAAAAAAAACAGCTGTGTGTACAGTAGGAAACATTTTATTACTAAAAAGCTGTTTTATACTGAAGGTGCTCTTTCGGCAACGTTTCCACAACTATTTATTATAATCACAAGATTGATTTTACCACTTCATTTAAAGAAAAAGAATTAAACATACACAAAAGAACAGTAACCACAGACTATATATACACAACATGTAGAGGGGAGGGTCACAGGTGTGGCTTCTTTAGGCCAGCATTCTTTCGTTCGGTGTTTTAACACACCAGGCTCAAACAGGAGGCACTTAAACGTGAGCCTTTAGAGCTAGGACCAAGCCAGAGTGCAGCGGGGGGGGGGGAGACGTTAAAAAAATCACTACCTGCTTTCAAAATTAAAAACCTTAAACTAGAAATGCAAAATGTGCACGTTTTTCTTCAGCTCAGGCCTCGATGTCAGAGGTTGCGGTAACACGAGGGACACTGATTGCAGAGACGGAGCATTTACACAGGCCTGCACCACAGAGCACAAAGGGTGCACATTCTAACGCATGCAGAACCCCACATTGAGCAACGTGGTTCAAAACAAATGATGTATTCTGAGGTTGGCTTTTATGACAAAATTTAACTGTCTGCTGCTTGATATTCTTAATGCAATAGACATACACAGTATTTACAGGAACCATGTTTTTCTTTAATAATCTGTCACTCCAGTGCCAGTTAAATAATAAAAAAAAGTCTAACTGCATTGCAGGGTAAGAGGGGAAGTTTACAATGAAAACTGCAAAAATCTGTAACTTTCAGAATGGCTACCATTTCAATGATCTATTTACAATAAAACAATAATGTATCCATTAAAGTCATGTTGAGGAAGAACAAAACTCAATGGCATTCTGAAACGGAGTCTGTAGGTGGGTTCCCTCGCTGCAGAGTTCCTGTCAGAGCTGGTTTAGTGGTCGGTTCTGTCCGCCTGCTATGGGAGTGTGTGGTGTTCAGCATGTTAGATCTTCTCCTGGATAAAGGGGTGCTGTAGAGCCTGGTTTATGCTGATGCGTTTAGCTGGGTCCAGCATCAGTGTGCCCTCCAACAGGTCCTTCAGCTGCATTACCTTCTTCCTCTGGTCCTCAGGTAGCCGCTGGCCTCCTATTAATTCCGCCAGCAGGTCTTTGGTAGGGTTGATGGTGCTCATCACTGTCACCTTTTCCTGTTGGCACAGAACAGAAAAACAACATGAGAGACATGTCAAAGTTGATACAAATACTTTATAATTTATTAACAAAACCACATGATGTGCTACAGACTGTGAGCAGCAGTAGTGTAAGCTCCAAGGTTGTCTTACCCTTTCGGTCACTTTGTCTACTTCAATGTACAGAAAGTTCAAGTTCTGATCAAAGTGCTGGTCTTTGAACAATCCTTTCCGGATCATCTGAAGAAAAAAATCCACAAAATTGCATCACTTCTTGAACACAACATGAAACAGCAACACTTCTGACTTTATCCCAAGAAGGAACTGATATGATCTGATGCAATGTTACCTTGTTGGGCATCTTGCCCTTCAGGTCCATCGCCAGCTTGAGCATGTGATTGTTGGAAGATCCAGGAAGCAGGATTCTGCCGGTGTACAGCTCGTACAAAGTGCAGCCGACAGACCACATGTCAATGCCGTAGTCATAAGGCTTCCCTATGACTGAGGAAGACATTTTAAGTAAAGCTTTAGTTCAACAGAAACTGATTCATGATGAAAATAGAAACCACTACTACTTACTAATTTCAGGAGCTCTGTAAAATCTGCTGACGAGATACGGTGTGATGTCATTGTCAGCGACATGTGACGCAGAACCAAAGTCACAGAGCTTCAGAATGGTTTTTGACTCATTTACCTTTTAAAAAGACAAAAATATCATTGTATTTTACATGTGAGGCTGCAATTCTGATTATTCTAGAAAGCTGAGTTGCATTTTGATGGTACCAGGATGTTGTCTGGCTTGATGTCAGCATGGAGGATGTTGCAACGCTTGAGCAGCTTCAGAGCCAAGAAGAGCTGTTGGCTGTAAGATCGCACAGCTTTGATGTGGAGCCCAACATCTTTGCCGTATTTCTTCAGCACCTCTCGTAAATTCATACTACAGATGAGACATGAACAAGCAGGGTCAGATAAATGCTAAATGATGTCAAATGATGATGTAGAAAAGGCTGGCACTCCTCCCTTTCAGTACCTTAGAGGCTCAAACACAAGACAAAGATGCTGCTTGTGGTAGAAGTGTCGGAAGAGGCGAAGGCAGTGGAACTTGTCATCAGGATCAGCGTCATTCAGCTTCCTGAGGAATTCTAGCTCTTTTAAACCTGTCTTCTGCCTGTTTATCACAAACACATACAGCAATTATAAATGAGGCACTGAAATTTAAAGATAAGTCTAAATATGAAGTGTTAATAACCATAAAACATCTATTTACTGTTAAATGGTTACTCACATAAGCTCGTTGTTTCTGATGATCTTGACTGCCACCTCCTGGCCAGCCCTGGCAGTGTCCCTGGCTCTGATCACGTTGCTGAACACTCCCTGACCCGTGTAGCCGTATACATCATAGCGCTTGTCTAACGTCTCTCCGATGTTCACCCCTAAATAAGCACAGAATCCACAAATTTATTTATGAAAAAAAGCTGGTATATAGTTTAAAAAACACAAATGTGTGTGATTAGTGCACTTAGAATGCAACAAAAATAGTGCAAATCTAGAAGGTGACATTGCTCCCATTACTGCTACAGAGCTGTGAAAATAAACACCAAGTTTTCATCATTTTCAGTTTGTGATCAAATCCATTTTGTAGGTCTATTTGGAAATATCAGGAAGAATTTAAAAGCACTTACTGTAGTACCCTTCAGCATCAGTCCAGTTGTCCCTGAGGTTGGGGTTCTCCTTGAAGTCCTTTCCGAGTCCAGCTGCTCTCATCCTGGCACTCTGCAGAGACAGAACAAAAGGTCAAGCCGTGTGTCCCCCGGTATTTTTTCATGAAGCAAAAAGGGAATTTATAGAATCCTAAAATGTAGAGGATGCCGTAGAAGAGTTAACATTTCGATACTTACATCAAAATGAGCAGCAAACATGTCGTCTGACTCTGTAAACATGTCGGGGGCTGAAGGCTTCTTTGGGTTGGCTCCTGAAACAAAACAGCAGCAAAACAAACAGACCACAACACGAGATGAGTGCCTCAGCTTATACATCATATCCTAAAACAGTATATCTGGAACATGTGTTTGATTCACATACTCTGCAGAGATCAAAACATGCTGCAGGAGGCAGACACAACCAGGCTTTGGAATACAAGCCAGCAACTGAATGAACACATGACAGAAGAAAAACACAAAATTATAACCACTGCATCACAAAACTGCAGTTCTCACACAGAGCATGCCGATAACGTTCTGTAAATTTGTGTACTTTGAATAATCTTTATTGTGACACCTCATGTGTAATAGAATGCAAAAAATAATGCCAATATTTAAGAAAAAAATATTACTGTTCATGCAGTAAGGCAAACTTTTTTGACCAGACTGCAGCTTTATCAGCTCATCATCCTGTTTCTGCTCTGGAGACTGTAAAAGCTTCACGATTAAGGAAAAGAAAATCTGCTACTTTTAATTTATAGAAAAATCAAAGGGGAAAAGAGCCTATTTAATCTTATTGGTGAGATAAAGTTTTGGCTGAATGCTTCCATGTTCACATACAGCTGTGTTCTTCCGCAGCAGATGCAGTGACTCAGGTATCCCTTCACCAATAACAAAAGGCTTCAGTGGAGCAGAATCTTCTGTAGTTACCTCACTGGAGACAAATATTTCATTTGTGCATCCACGCAACTATTCATGCGCTTCCTAGAATAGTTTTAGGTAGTTTTAAAGCATGTGGGCTCTACCAGTCAACAGGGGAGCACATATGATGGTGTGGTTCATTCAGTTGGCCTTGTACGCCAACAGAACTAGTTCTTTTAACCAGAACATTACCATCTTTCTCCTGGGCGATGAGGTTGTGCTTGGCTTTGATGTTGGCCTCGAAGGTGTTGACATTCTCGCGTTCATACTCCTTTACATCTGCAGCTACGCGCTCCAGAATGTCATCGGGCGAGGGTGACCGGCTACGTGTGCTGCTCTGAGGACTGTTGGGCTCAGACACCAAGTTGGGGTCTTCATTCAACACCTTGTATTTCTGTGCAACAATAAAAGCAGTGAGAAATGTTTCAGAGAACGGAGATCAGCCACAAAATCATTTCCTCTTCATCAATCAGCCAGTATTTGGTTAAGTAATAGAGTGGTCATGAACTGACCTGGACGATAGCCATGCGCTGCTGTCGCCGCTGTTCGATGAGGGCTTCTTCATCAACCTCCTCCCCTTCAAAGTCCTCCAACCTGCAAACAACCGGAATTAGAGAAATACAAATACATATTTAGCCTGTAAATAAATGAGCAATAAATCACATCCAAATAACGTTCATGAAGAGTCAATTTGAAACCAAAAGTTATTTACTGGACTTCCTTAATCCAAGATCCTTTTCAATTTGCTTATGAACTAATTTGAATAAAAAAAAAATATAAACAAGCTTAGTGCAGCAATGATGGACTGGATAAACGTTAGTAAAGAGTAAAACTGCAAATTAGTAGAATAAGCAGGAGTCCAAATAGGTTAAATTACATTGGTTCACATTTTTTAAGCTTGTCCCTAAATCAAAATTAGACTGAAAGTACTCACAGAACTTCTATGAATGTTTAAATTGCCTTCTATCCAAGTAAATCCTCTACAAAAGCTAAACTAAAAAAAAAAAAAAAGCAAAACATTCTTTTTCTTAAATGAATTTTTTTACTCACATTTCTTCCTCTGAGGATTCCTGGTCAACTTTCATCCCCTCTGAAAGGCTTCCTTTAAACTTGTCTTCGTCTCTGCTGCGCCGCCTCCTTCTCCCCCGATCCCGAGACATTGAGCGTCGATACTGGCGGAGTCTACCATACCTGTCTCTCTCCCCAGACCTGCAAGCCATGTCGAGATGGATGATTAATCAATTCAAAAAACATAAATCAACACAAGAGTCCAACTCTGCCTTTAATTATGGGAACTGCTAAGATATGTTTGAACAACTGGTGATTTCTAAGAGGAAAATGAGCAGCAATCACCTGTGTCCAAGTGGAGACCTGCTTCGTCTGCGAGGTGAAGACCTAGAGCGTCGTCGTGGTGACAGGGATCTCCTTCTGAAAGGTGAGCGACTCACTCTGCGACGTGAAGATGATTTGGGACTCTCCTCCCGTGATCTGTCTCTGCCTGGTCCAGCATCCACCCGAGATCGCTTCCTAAAGCATTAAAGGCACATCATTTATCCATAATCTGTCCTTTTAACATCATACATTTGTTCTGTTTTATGTTCTTTTGAACTTTTCTTATGAACTTTTTGATCAAACAATGTTGTAGATGTAAAGCAATGTAAAAACTTTAACCACTTCGTCAAACATCTTATAGTTCTTTTAATATACTATATTTACTTTACTACACAAAACTTCAATACTAAATATGATTTTGATCAATCACTCTGATGAATCTGTGTTTTATTAAACTTCTCAAAGACACAAAGGCTGTATACATCAATAATCAATACATCAATACATCAATAATATTAAAATTAGAATTTTTCTTCAGTTTCAGAATCAAGCTTTCATTCATTTATACATAGTTTACAAACTTATATATAAAAAAATCAATGCTAAAAATCAGTATGCCGTGTGAATATCGCGTCGTGTATAAATGAGATTGGTTGCTCTGGTATATTTTTTGAACTTTTAGTTTTTCAAAAGAAACAAACATGTTGAACAGCAGGTGATGTTTGCTTTAAGATCTCCTCCATCTAACCAAATTGTTATCTATATTATAAATTATATTTACTGTTCCACTCTCAGGATGGCTAAACATTTGTAGGAGAAACTAGCTTAGTGACCTCAAACCATGACAAACAGGAGTGGAAATTAAAAATTTTCTCCACCAGCCACTATTTTTCTTTTTTGTGTGTAGCGCTTCCTTTGGTTACAAACCATCATTCATCAATCATCAAAAACGAGCCAGTCACAGAACTCGCCATTGTCATTTCTTTTCCATTTGTTGTTTAAAAAACACCATTTAACTTTCGGTTCTTCCCTCGACTCCTCTTGTAAAACGTGTTTTGTTGTCTGCCACGTCTCGCAAAATGTACCGCCACATTGCTAAAGCTACAGCTCAAAGTTTCTCCTTCTTCTAATGGCATTTAGAGCCAATTAGCAGCAACTCAGACACATTGCTGCGTCTACAGGGCAGGAGTACAAATTGAACACATTTGTTTTCTGTTCAAATTGCAAACCTGCCGCGGGGGCTGGTGCATTGTTCAAATTTACACGCCACTTCAATCATTTACCCATATTTGGCCAGTGGCAGGTGCCAATTTCCACCCCTGATGACACCAGAATGAACCAAACTGTTCAGACAAAGCAGGAGTGACAGAAATGCTTGATGTTTGAATTCTGAACAATAACTGACTACTCTAAAAGTCTAACTTTTGACTGACCTGAGCGGAGAGTCCTGCCTGTCTGCATCCCTCCTCCTGGGGTCTGCTGAGCGGCTGCGAGGTCTCCTGGGGGAGGACTTTGTTCTAGATGGAGAGTGGCTCAGTTTTGATGTCCTGTCTGAGGCACTAGCAGTTGTGTGGTGGGCATCTCTATGACGAGGAGAAGAACTGCGTTTCCTTATGGGGCTGTGAGGCCCTCGTCTGTGGGGGGAGCGGTTTTCTTTTCCCAACGATGTGTCCTTAGACGGGGACTTGGCTGGCCGTTTGTCCCGATCGGCATCTGAGCGACTTGCCCGTTCTCGCACAGGTGACCTGGACCGTCGACTCGCTCTGTCCTGGTTTGGTCTGTCATCTCGCTGTGGAGAGGAACGTCTATCAACACGACTGACTTTCTGCTCAGCTCTAAAGTTGGAGGGAGAATTAGACTTCCTTCTCTCCTTGGACTGATCAGCACTGCCTGAACACTTTTTTTCTTTTGATCTGCTCCTGCCGCGGCCTCTGTCTTTAACACCCGTATCCTTACTGCTTTTGGTCCCCTTGTCCTGCTTTGTCTCCTTGGCAGGTTTATCTGCAGACTTACTCCGACTACGACGCTTGGAGCTGGATTTACTGATCTCTGTTGCTGAGTCCCGTCTAGATTTCCTACTCTTCCCTCCTCTGGGAGACACGGGTTTACCTGAGCTGCCTCTTGGATGCTGTTCTCCATTTCTGAACCTTGCATCTCCATCTTCTTCAGATCCAGAGTTATAGCCCTGAAGGATTAAACCCATGCCAGACTGAACCTTCCCCTCCATCAGCTGGCTGTCCAGTTCAGCTTTGATCATGGCCCTCTGTTTCTCCAGATCTTCCAACACAGCCCTGTCATCGAGACTCGGATTTCCAGATGAGGGGGAAGATTCCACCTTCCTCTGGCTGGAGGAGCCAAAGAGGACGGCAGCAGAAGGGGAGGAACCCTCTTTGCGTTTGTGTTTCCTGTGTTTATGTCGATGCTTGCGTTTGCGGTCCTTGTCTTCATCAGATACATGTTTGTGCTTTTTGTGCTTGCTGCGATGCTTGTGTTTTTTCCTCTTGTGTTTGCCACTGCTGCTGCTGTGATGTTTGGACTTTTCATCCACCTTATCAATATTTCCATCTTCCTCCTGCTATAAAAACACATTAAAAGTACAAATTAATTAAGTATAATTTTATCTAGATGCAGAACGGTGCTTTAAATGTAACTGCTTATCTTTACATGTTTTATGTTCAGTACAAATAATGTTGCCTGAAATGTTATTAAACTTTGAAAGGGATTTTACAATCACTGTGTCTGAGTTAAGCTTTTTTATTTCAGTTTAATTTAGGCATGCATTTTCAGTTTGCACAAAAACCCACCTACATTAAAAAGAGAGAGAATAAAAGAATATCAAAATTTTACTATAAATATACAAGAACTTTTAGGAGGTTATTTACCACCATTGAAGACTTAAGTCTTGCTCTTGTTCATCCCTACCTCTTCCTCCTCCTCTTCCTCTGACATGTCCCCGCTGTCCTCATTTCCACTTCTTTCATGGATTTCCAGATCTTCCTTTCTGCTCAATTGAGAACAATGTAAATCGTTAAACAAAAACATGTTGTAAAATGATGTTAAAACAGCAACTCTTTTTCTTTGAATTAGCTGAAAAACTGGCAAAAAATTTGTAGGAAACGTTGTTTAGGACAGTGTTGCCATCAGCAGTGGTCAAACACTAAGCCTAAAAATAGTACACAAAAATGCTTACGTAAATATAAAAAATGTAATATCATAATCCAATTTCATCTTACTTGTACTAAAATGCTCTTTGCGGATACAGTAGAAGTTAGTCATATAGGCACAGATGTTAACTTTGAGCAAACCAATGAAGGTTACGTAATGCTCCTAATTTAATTTAAAACTGAAGTGATGCTAAGCACATGCTAACTAAGCTGACTAACATATCTACTAACTGATGTGGCATTGACACTTAGTTATTGCCAAGTCAATTTCACATGTTAGCGCTTCCTTTAATCCAAACCGCCAAGACAATTTTTCAGCTAATAGCTCCGACATGCTAAATGTCTTTAGCAAACTATGCTAACTTAAATAATAGGATCGTCGCAAATAAAACTACAAAATGTTCTGAAGGTAGTCTGACATGCACACCGTATCAGAACAAACACGAACAAATTCAACTACATACATATGGAGTAGCTCTGCGTTTAACAAAACTTGTGGACACCTGAGCTAAAGAACATTAGCCACTTAGCCCAAAACGTTAGCCGGTCGTTAGCATGTAATTTAGCTCGAACGGGTAGCAACGTGAACTTGTGGGTATTTCCGGCTTCACACTTCTTACGGTTTCCTCTAATATAGGACCTGGACGGCGTTTACACCTTACAGACACAAACCTTAATTGTTAGGAATTAAATAACTTACACGTGTTCGTTGCCATTATTCATTCTTCTGGACATGATGTCTATCTCAACGTCTGCCATTTTCCTCAGCTGAGAAGCCGCTCTTCTTCTTCTTCTTCGAATAATTAGGACGTTAACGACTCCATAGCGTCAGTCTGCCCCATGGTGTGTTGGCGGCGCACTGCAAACAGGAAGTGTACCCTGTTTTTTCCCCTTCTATTGTTTTTATTTTGTTCGCCAGGGGGCATGGTTGTATAACATTTAAATTTAAACTGTTCACATTCATTTTATCTTTGCTGTTAGTGTGGCAAAGATAAAATGTTAGTGTGGCAAAGTTAATCAATTTTATTATTTTCTTCTTCTACTATATGTTTAATGGAGATCAGTTCACCTCAAAATTTGCCTATTTACCTCTGCCCAGATATTTGAACTCCAGTGTGTACTGTTCACTGAAGCAATTGGCTTAAGTTTGTACAGTATCAAAAAGTGCATGCAGATTTCTAAACATAGACTGTGACCAAATCTTGTTTGAGTTGTTACAAAGTTTGTTTGTAAGATGATGCTGACCACCCAACATGTGCAGCGGGTGGTTTGGGGTAAAACACTTGGGGGAAAGCCAAAAAGGTTACAAAAGGACAGAACGAGAGGGGAAGAGGTGGTTCGAACAGGCTGCACCACAGGATGGCCTTGGAGGTCAGTTACTGGATCATGTGGTCTGCTGGTATACACAAGAAAAAATGTAACTTTTGGTTGGTTTAGATTTTCTTTGCTCAAGTGCAGCCCTGTTTGTCGTTAGCAAAATATCTCATGAACCACAGAACACATTTAAGAAAGTAATCATTAAATATACATCTACAACTGATTAAAGTTTGAAATCATCTTAAAACAAGATGGCTACAACAGCTGATCAACCTTATCAAGCACATAAATGACTATAACTCAGCCAATTTTACAGATTTCGGGCTAAAATTTGTTGTGGTACTAGCCCGGAGTAATCCTCAACACAAACTTTGAGAGCTAACACATCCCACATGAGACAGTTCAAAAAGTAATTTGCAAGATTTGCACAAAAAAGCTCTAACCTAATTTCTTCTCATCATAAGATGACTTTAGTTAGTTAGTAATGAACATTCCTTTAAGGAATGCTGCCTTTAAATAAATTATATATCTTACATTAAAAGTTGTGTAAATATTTGTGCCCTTCTATAAAGATTTTGAATTTTAGCGAGTGAAGACACTGACATTAATTAAAATCATAATTAAACTAAATGTGAATTCAGAGAGCTTTGAAGCAATTTTGGTAAAAAACAAAACAAAAACCTTCATTTCACTTAATAGTTGTAAAAATATTTATTGGAAAGAACTCTAAACTTTCTCAGCTTTCAAATTAAGTGCAGCAACACTTTATATCAGTACATTTTGTTAGATAATAAGAAATTTACTTTAACTGATAAGAAAGATGTTCTGCATGATATTTTGTAGATAAATGTCAGTATTTGTAAGGAATGTGCCACAAAAAAAAAGTCTGAAATTTTAACAATTCATTAAATGTTTAAAACTGCAAAAATGCGCTACATTAAGATGTAAAAGTAAAGTTTTGATTATTGACCATGACTGCTTTTTCTAATATTAGCTGCAAGAACTACTGTCATATGTCCAAAGAACAAGCTTATATGAAAGATGATCTCTTTAAAAAAGCGAGCTTGTAACTGTAAAGCAGAAAAAAAAGACTTAAGTTATATTTAGAAGCCCTAAGTCATTGAGCTAAAGTTCAGAAAGCTGCAAAGCTGATGCTTCTAGTCATTTTTGTGAAATCACATGACTTTCAAGGATGCAAAAGCTTTAAAAGTGCTGTTATTATCCTCTCTTGACAGTTTTATATGAAGCAGTAAATCATGTTATTGTGAGGCACCTGCGGTTGCTTGTTCTCGGTGGTGAGAAAGCTTGCAGATAAAGAAGCAATAATGCTGACAGGCTGGCAGATGGAGAGAAATTCTGGCAGCTAACAGATCTGCAGCTGTTGCCATTATCGATGTGCGTTTGGATGACTTTGATTTATGTAAAAGAGTCTAGAGACAAAAGAAAAAACTCCTCTGCTTTAGATTTTATTTGAACGTGTGAGAAGTTGTAGGTAACATTTTGCCTGGAGCATTTCTGATTGAAATATATAACGTAAGTGCAGTCAGCCTAAGTTGTAACTCACACTCTGGGTCTTCGATGTGGCTCAAATTTATGTGGTGAAGTTGCGAGCCGATGGTCTCACAGCAGATTAAAGTCCCAGTCACAGAGGCATTAGATATCCCAACACCGGAGACCTCTGCTACCAAGTAAATCATGACCGTTTGCACTGTGAGACTAATATTGTGTACTAAATTCTGCCATGCATCCTGAAGACCAATCTCTCTGTTGTGCATTTTATGACTCCTTCTGTGTGTAAGCAGTTTGACTATACAAAGCCAAGTCTTTTCTCTTCAACAAACACTGTAGTTTCCTATAACATTTAATATGTTCTTGTGTGTAATAATATTAGAAATACTATTGCATGGTCATCTGTAAATCTAGTCTACAAGCAGGATTGAGCAGTGTTCCTTTGTTGTGCAAAAGTGCAACACATCCAAGGTATTTATCAATAAAGTCATCAATAAATAGGTTTAAATGAGCCACTTAATTTGCAGGCACACAAAATACAGGACAGATTTTGGCTATGAGGCTTTGTCAAGTCCTTCCTTTTAGCTAATTGCTAAAATCTTTATCCCATCGTGCAGACGTTAGCAGTGCTCACATGCTGATGTTTAGCAGATATATTTTTCCATGTTCCCTGTCTTACAGGGAGCTGTTTCCACACATAAACATAAAAAATCTCCAGTCATTCAGGTCTGGATTTTACCCACAACTCATTTATTGACACAAAATGCTATCATCAGCTCCTCAGAGTGAGACTTGTTGGTTTCTAAGTTGTTAAACTGATGCTTTAAGTTTGGTGTTTTGCTGACAACATTGTGATTCTTCTGAAACCAGACATGACATTGTTTCATATGACGTATCAACAGCAGAGGGTGAGCCTGAAGAGTTGCATATGAAACCTGGTAAACAGTGTGTCGCTTTTTGCCATATTTATATAACCATTTTCAAAAGTATCACCAGCACGCTGATTTAAAAGAGTAAATTCACTTATTAAAACCATACAGATTCTTGGGAAAAATGCACTGACTTGCATAAAAACTTCTTGAATGTTTTAGAGGCGGTGTCTGACTTAGCAGCAGCCACAGTGGTGAAAAACTTCTCAAATTTGTGTGGGAGTGTCCCTGTGGTGGAGATAAGCACTGTAAAGCATTTAAAGAATAGCTAAGATCTTTTGGAGTGTTTTTTTGAGGAAAAACTAAACAATCAATGTCTTACCTGATGTAGTTAGCTTTTTGGATGACCTGGAAATAAAGAGTTTAATTCAGCTTGTCTGAGCACAGGCAAGACCACAGTGAAATGCTGCCCCTTTACAACAACTCTAATCTTGACATTTTAATGGTGCTTCATACATACTACTAATAGCTTTGCATTACATGGTCATTCCAGCAGAAATAACTACAGAAATCTATCTAATTTTCTGTGTATGTTAGAATGACAGAATCTTTTTATGGGACTTAAAAAGTGTCGACTACAGACACCATACACAAGGGGAAGATTTGTAAAAACGTTATTGTTACAGGTCAGAA
>JAOXNZ010000098.1:11581892-11593146 GCA_028566095.1 Kryptolebias brasiliensis | reverse complement strand
CTGACCGTTACAGAAGGCGGACTTTGTGCTCCAGAACTGCAGCAGCAGAGGCTCGCCACAGCAGACGCTGACGACAAAAACTCCACTCTCTGCCGAGTCCTCCAGGACCCTGATGCAGAGGATGTGGTGAATGCCTTGCATCGCCATGGTTACGGTGTATTAAACTTGTCAAAGATAGAGAAGGTGGGAAAATGACTTGGCTGTGTCCTTGCCTTTCTCTCTCTTTCAATTCTTCCAAAATTGTTTTAAGAAAAACATTCCTAATATGAAGTATTGTGGCTCACAAATAGACCGCATTAAGCATGTCCTACTTACAGTGACAGTCGAAAAGAAATTTGTCCTCTTCAAAAAATGGTTCAGCTGTTCCTTTTTGTTTATCTTTTTTTAAACTTTCGTTGAGGTCTCTCTGCTGTGGCGTATTTCTCAAACGACCGGTCTTCATGAAAATTCTTCTGACCGGACAATAAATAATAAAATAAATGTGTTTAAGCCACCTTTATGGTTTTCTGCTGCCCTCATTTTGCATAATGTTCTGTCAGAAACTTTTTTTTATCAAATGTTATTTGGCTAAACTTCCGAGACACATTTGCATAGGCACTCAGTGACAGTTTTATGCCAGGCTGTGACGCTTATTCAAGTGTGAGGATATTATACTGCATGAGTTACGTATTCAATTTTTTATGAGCCTCACTGTATTTTTTTTTTTTGTTTTTATCTGGTGGTTTTAAAGGCTGCCACGTCCCAGAATATGCAAACCACTTTCATCACGTTCTTCCCCTGGCGTTTGTTTTTGCAACTTGCGAAGAAACAGATTCAAAATATTAGAAATGCACTTCACACTTAGTGCTCTTGTTGTGTTTAAAAAAAAAAAAAGGAAAAGAAAGAACAGGTCCCACTGAGCCGAGCGACTCTGTCCAAACCCCACCTCTCTCTTTGTGTAAAGTGATATTTGACATATTGTTGTTTAAGCTTTGATTACTGTAATGTACTCTCTCAAACAGCGACATCCCTTTTAAAGAACAGCATTAAAATATAGTTTAGTACGAAGGCTCATACATAATTAATTACTGAAACACGCAGTGTTGAACTGCTGTAATGCTCTCTACTGTTGTTGCGCTCCAGGCACTGAGGGGTTTTCATCATTACATGTTTGCAAATAAAGACACTGGCCGACATGGAAGTTTTATGTTAAAGGATCTAGCGTTCCTTGAACGACTGCATATCACTTGCTGCCCTTCATGCCAAAAGTTAATCAGTTGTAAATACACTAGTTGTTTTTTATTTTTGTTTTCCCCCCTAACGTTTTATTTAAATCCATGTAGTTGAGATATTTTGCTATAGACAGACAAAGTTGACTCAAATAGTTAATGACAAAATTTTAATTGGTTAATCTGTTCTAGGGCTCACTCACAGCTTCTACCACACCTAATTTGAGGTCATCATCTGTAAAAATGACTGCGTTATAGCCGTTTTGGTGTGTTTTAATGTCAGTGGAACCCATCACGAATCAAGTTAACTAGTTGTAGATGTACATCCATTTTTCTTTTTTTTTTTTACTTTCTACAAATTTTATTAAATTCATCCAGTGGTTCATGAGTTGTTTTGCTAACAGATAGACACACACAAATACACAGGCATGAACATTACCCCCAACCTTTTGTAATAGTATGTTTTAGTGGCAGCTTTTTGCTAATGTGGCAGTCTGTAAACACATTTTGAGTTGTGATTCACTCTTCTCATGGCTCCACGTGACACTTTCTGCTCATCTACATTAGTGGGTAATGGTTTAGCTCTGGTGCTGCATTTATGGAAATGTTCATAAGGGTGGCAGCTGCGAGGCAGAACATCTTTGCACATGTTCATTGGATGCATTTAAAGTACAGGCTGTTTAACGCGTCACGGCTGTGATGACAAGTTGAGATCACACTTTAACAGGTGATGCTGCAATGACGCTGCTTAGATAAGGTCTGTACCTCGCCGATTATTTGAATATAGGTAACATGTTGGATTAAAGATTAAACACTAGTTGTGATAGATTTGTCTAAAGTCATAAAAAGCCTCTGGGGCTGAAGAATAAGGCAAATGTGAAGGTGACAAAAACTGCAATTCCTTGAGCAGACGTTTGAACTTGGTTTTGGAAATTCATCAATCAAGAGTATTTATTTTTCTATTACTCTTTTGACTAATTCACAGATTAGCACCCATTCTCCTCCTCCCTCAACTCAATTTGTGACAACTCTGATAGGTGTCATGGTTTGTGTATGCATACGATCCTACACCGATCACAGTAATGTTGGTTGATTCAGATTGATGTTAAACTCTGAGATGTCACGCTCTGAAAGACTCTCAGCTACTACCACATCAAATTTTAGCTCAATATCTGTAAACTTGTAGCCATTTTTGTCTTGGCTAATGTCAATTAGCTGTGACAGCCATGTTGAATTGGATCGGCTCCAAAAGTGAATTGGTTGTAGATGTACATCAAATGATTGCTTCCTGAAAGTTTCAATAAATCTTCCTAGTAGTTCATGAGATATTTTGCTAACAGGTCTATGTCACCACACACACAGATGTGGGCAAAAACATTATTTGCCTTTCGGTGGCGGGCGGTAGTTATAATTAATAGAATACGAAACTTTTCTTTTTTTTTAATTTCTGGTTGAATTAGAAATGTCAGTCTATCTTTATAATAAAGTTTTTTACTGTAAAAATGAAAGCACTTCTTTATACAACTTTTATACAACATAGAAGTGCACCAGGTTTTACTACAAACGCTTTGTCTACAAACTCTGAACATAAAATAACTTGCAGCTGTTCCTAAAATTATGGGAGAAAAACTCTGGCTTATTAAATCATTCATATTTTTACCGTCATCTACCTCCTGTGTTTTGAATTATCTTTGATGCTGCTCCTGTTCTCCTTGCTTGTTCTTCTATGCGTCTCCCAGCGGTTCTATTTCTTTCTATTTGCATAGTCTTGGAGGTCTTCTGTGCCATTAACCTTCATCCTTGAGAAGTGTCAGAGCTTCTTCCCACCTCTGCTCCAAACTCTGACACGGGGATCATCCTCCCTCCTCCCGCTGTCTGTTTTTATTCTCCCTCCTGCCCCTCATCTCTGCACGTCGTCTCCTGCTGTGTGAACTCTTGGCTGACAGGCTCCTGTAGGGCAGCGTGAAATTTCTGAGGCCCCGCGCTCGGGGCGAGAGCAGCTCTAATTTGTTTCAAGGTGAAGTGAGTTGAGTCAGTGTAGGAGAGCTTCATCAGACCGTACAACCTCCCCCCCTCGTTCTGCTGCTTCTGGGGGGAAAATTTGGGCAGCTGCATGCTGTCTATAAAGCCACAACATCTGTGGAAAAGAAGTCTTTGGAATGTCTGCTAGATCGACTGACTCAGCAGGCTTTTACAACCAGGCTCCTCTGCCTTCGCAGCAGCACTGAAAACGGGTTCTCAAACTAATGTAGGGCAGCGTGCAATTTCAGCTGTAAGGATTTAAAAGCATGTTCAAGGTTTTAAGTTGTCATGTTCAGCATAATGCTCCTAGCTCCTCCGAGGCTTTGCGGCACAAGATTTGTGTTAAAAGTCATCAGTGTTCTTGTAATTACTTTAATGGTAGCAGAAAGGTCGTGATAACTTATTACCATGTCATAATGAGGTCCTGGCTACTTTTGTCGTTAATTATGAGCATCCTGTAGCTTTTTCCCACTTTGCTTTTTTTTTTTTTTTTTTTAAACCCTAGCATCGTTTTTACTACTAGCAACTTTTTTTCATGTTGCCTCCAGATGTTAGTGGAGAAACAATGGGTTTTACATTCAGGAAGAAAACTGATTCTTCTCTTCCTTTTTATCATCTGCCACCCAAAGACATTGGCAGGTGATAAGGGGTTTTTGCTAGTGTGTGTGTGTTTCTGTGTCTGTCTGTTACCAAAATATCTCATAAACCATTGGTCACTTTTTACTGAAACTTCTACAACTAACTTTTGGAGTTAACCCAGTTCAGCATGCCTGCCACAGCAAATCAGGATTAGCCAACCCAAAAGGGTCTAGAACTTAGTCCGTTTTACAGATATTGAGCTAAAATTTGATGTAGTAGTAGCTGAGAGTCATTCACAACACATACTCTGAGCGTGACACCTTGTGATGTTGCATAAGATTGCACATACTGTCAAGATTGCATCATTTATCAAAATAAGATGACCTTATTCTAAAACTCTGGCATGAAAGACGGTGGGTGATATACATTCCCTCAAAAAGCGTTTGACCTTTAATTTCATCTGTGTTTCTTGCACAGTTTTTTTTTTTTAATGTGATGCAATTTTCAGATTCATTTTATAAAATACGGTAAAGCTTTCACCTAAATATAAATGTTTTCTTTTGCCTGCTTTTCAAGCAGAACATAGATAATGGTTGTCAAAATCAATGCAGGAGGGAAAACAGAACCTCTGGCTGTAAATGGTATATTTTTGACAACCTGTTATTTGATAAATAAAAAAAATATGGAGTGATTCTGCACGATTGCAAACACACCAGCTTGAAAAAGTTTTTTTGTACATTTGTTTGTTTACATCTACACTGATTCTCTATTTGCTCGCCCTGAATCAAACTCTTGTGTTGTTTATGACCCTAAATAGCCTTCCTGTCTACTTCAGGCTTCTTTGATCATTGTTTAGCTGCCCCGTGTCTTTGAATGCTCCACTTGAGTCACACTTTTCACCCCCCGTTGAACTCGCATGCAGTAAACATTGTACTCTTTTGACAGTCCAGCCATCAATACATCGGTCTGCCTTGCTTTTGATATTGACAGGCTGAATGTCTGAAAGCCGCTGTCTGTCCTTCTGTTTTGAATGATTCTGTCTCCTTGTGTTGCAGAGTACGAGGATGGTGTCTTGTCATCGTGGGTGAACAAAGAGCGCTTTCAAGGATACCTTCAGATCGATGGCTTTACGCTGTATGAGCTTGGAGAAACAGGTGGCGTATGCTGTTTTCATACATAATACGCCTCCCAAATTTCATTCTCATCTTTTAGTTGTGCTTTTGTTTGTCTAAAGATTGTTATTTTGCAACAAAGTTCATAGTTTTTTGTATTCACTGTATTATTTTCTCTAAAACTTCACTAAACATTTATCTGGGACTATTGTTTTCTCAATAGTTAGATTGTTCTTGTAGATTAAATATTCCCACAGGGCAGTGCAAATCCTCACAATATTCAGTTTACTCCTATAAAGCAAAGAAATGTAGAAAATGCTTACATATCAAATTCAAATCTGGGACTTGCTTAGTATTTTTTACTTGCTTTTTTCCCTCTCTTCACTTTGTCAGAATAAATTCAAGTCAGTGTTTTTTCTCTGAGCCTAATTTGAATTGTTTTATTTAAACTTTAAACTGTGTGCATTTTATTGTTGTTTGTTTTTGTGCCTTTGGGTCTTTTTTACTCTTTTACGACCAGGGTATTAAAATCACTCGTTAGCATTTTCGAACTGCAAAATACAGGCATTCATCATTTGAAGCGTGTCAGCACAATTGTATTGTATAATGAACTCCCTAATGTTTACCACCCCCACCCTCAAATATGTGGTCAACATGTGGCAGCTTTAAAATAAATAAAAAAATTGAATAAGAAATTAGCATTCAGAGCAGCTGTTATCAGGAGTCCATGTATGAATACCTGCCTTACTTTGGTATTTAGGCTGCGTTTAAAAAATGAAAAAAAAAGTTTCCTTGTCCTCCAGAAATAGCCCATATTCTTGTTCAAATACAGTTTTCCTTGAAAAGGTAATTTAAGTGCAAGATGGAAATACAAACTGCCTCTTAAACAGCAGTAAATTGATGCTCTGTGCAGAAAAGCTGTGCTTTTCTAATATTAGGTACAGCTTCTTCCTCCTTTACAAGCTTTTTACTGAGAACATTGAGGCAGTTGTGGATCAGCGGTGGCCCTCTAACTGGAAGGTTGGTAGTTTGATGTGTTGAAATGCTTTTAGGCAAGACACTAAACCCCCATGCTGATAAGCTAATTGACGTGTGATTCTAGTGGTAAAACATGTAGTATATGTAATAAAAAGCACTGTGTGAATATGAATAAGAAACACATAATGTATTTTGTACATTCTAAACAAGCTTTAAAAGGTCCTATTTAGGTTCTTAATATTTGATGCCCTGCAGGCGGTTGGATGCTGCTGAAATGATTTGCTTTCTTGCTGATCTAAGCCAAACTTGGTGCTTAGTATTAACATCTGTGCTTATAAAATACTCTGTGTGTCATGTTAATTGGATAAACAATGCGTGACTGATTGAAAATTTGCAGTTTAGGTTGATGTGAATGTGTGGAGAAATGTCAGCCGCCTTGTTGCTGAAGTGTCTTCAACCTTTTCAACCAAGTATCAATTTTCATGCACTGGGGCTTGGTGGAGCTGGTGGGATGACATTTTATGCTTGAAATTCCCCTATCCCACACTTCACAAGTCATAAGCAGACAGAACTCAGTGCCCACATCTAAATACCAGCATGACGGAAATCAGCGAAGAGCCTGAAACTGTAAATTAGATCTTTTATGTGCCATGATTTAAGGGACCAAAACATAGACAGAGAGATGAAGCAGTTGCATATTGAAGCAAAATCTATTTGAATATATTAGATTGCAGTTCTCTTTTCATTGAGGTGGATAGAAATATTGTATGGTTGTTTTCCAGGAGTGGAAATAACCACAATAACACAAAAACGTATTTATTACCATAATAAAATGTTTGTACTTGTGCACAAATTGTTTTTTGTTTTCCATTCTGTTTGACCCCCTGATTCTCACTGCATATTAATACGGGATTTACACACCAAACCAGTCAGTAAACATTATCAGCTGGGTAAACAATACACTCCCTAACCCAGTGGATTAGATGGGGAGCTGCTTTAGCAGATTTCAGGAAGTATGATGCGAGTTCTTGGATGGATGTATTAAATTAGATTACATCACTGCACAAGAGCGAAGACGTCTTTAAGCTTTCATCAGAAACTCTTTTTACCTCAAAGGACGTAATCGTTTATGAGGGATTCACAAATGCTTTATGGTGCATTAAAACGTGAAGCAAGATTTTATTCAGACCCTGAACCTTTCATGCAATAGCAGATCATGGCTTGGACATTAAGATTCCAGAACACCTTAACCTGCGTGACGAGGTATAAGCAAGTCAAAAGACATCGAGGCTTGTGTTTCTGTAGTTTCACCTCATCTGTGGGTCACAAATGACCCAAAAATGTATGTACGGAGGCTTCATGTAAGAGGACAACAGGCTGAGAAAATGATCAAGTTCTCCTAATAAGATTGGAAGAGAAGAATTATGTAAAAAAAAATGTGTGCAGGTGTAGCAAAGAGACACTCAAAGTGTTTGAAGTAATGAGAAATAAGCAAAGACTGAGGATTATGTTCAGCTGTCATTTTATTTAGCTAGCGGGGTCATGCTGCAGCTGATAAGATTTCTTTTAAGGCTTTTAGATTATAGTTGATAAGTTTACTGGTGTGGTTTCCATGTTCATAGTTCCGCTGTCAGTGTTTGTTTTTTTTATTAGCAAGACTTTAAAAAGTACAATTTGGATCACAGTTGATTCTTCATAGTGTTAAAAACCGCTGGAGTGGGATTTTAGATTTATTGAACTCTAAAACTGCTCAAGTGAATTTTCTACCAATAATAAAGCCCTCCACCCCCTCAAAAAAGGCAAGGGTAAAACATTTTGTCTTCCTACTTTTGTGGTACAGTAAATTATAGTATTTTTTTTAAGTTGAGTGGAGATAAAAATGGAGGTTGGACAAGTTTTTACTGAACTGAGTGTGCAAGATGTACTTTTCCACTGCGGTACTTAACAGAGGTGTTTTACCTTTGGGCTCCCCAAAAAGTATTTATTCATTTGTTTATTTTTCAGTATTGTATTGTTTTTTTTTTGTATGCTGTAAACCACAGAAAAACTGCCCTTTTTTAAAACTATATCCCCATTACTCTTTTCATCCCAGCGTTTCTTGAACAGTGCAATAATAAATAAACTCAAAGAACTATGTAGACAAAACATGAAAAGTGTTTGCAATAAAATAGCAAGTGCATGTAATAATCACATATTTTTCAATTTTCATCTTTAGTAAATCTAACTTTTAAAAATAAAATATTTTATTAAAGCGTATAAAGGTTACATTTGACTGCAATGCTACATTTGTTATTGAACTGTTACTGTAATTACTGACACTTTTTTAATAAAGTGAAGAGCACGTGTGCTTAAAGAGTAGCAGGCATTTCTAACTTCACTGTCACCACACAGAGAGCATTTAACCATTAAAGGGAATGTAAACACTTTTACTTTTCAGGCGTTGTTTGTAGGGATGTTTTTAGTGTCTAAATCACAAAAGAAACAATTTAATTTACAACAGGAACACCATTTACACAAGACTGTGTTCTTTTTCTTTTTTTTACTTCAGAAAAGCTTATCCTTGACTTTAAGCCTACAGTGATGTAGCAAAATCCCAGTACACCTTCTGACAGCACAAAGATGAATGATGTTTATGGCTGATTATTCCAGCTCCGTAGAAAAATCCCGCTACTGCAACAGCAGATCCCGTGCACCTTGTTAAGTGTTCAAAAACTGCACAGAGTTAATTATGCTTATTCCCGCAGGTGGAACTCCCATGATGCTGTAGTGTGAAGGGAAAACACAGACACACCATAAATTAACATTTCTCTTCTGCATTTTCTTGTTTCCTAAACAGTCACAGACCTTGGTGGAGTTGAGTTATTTTGAATACATGTTGAGGTGAATGTGATACCCACACTTCTTCCATGTTTACTGTTTTCCCTTCTCCTGATGCCAGGCTATTCATTCACTTTACATAACCTCTCAGCAGCAGTGAGCAGCAGGGGGCAGGCTGGCACTCCCATCCAAAAGTCTGTTGGCTTCTAGCCTCAAAGCATACCAGTTTGAATAGGAAATAATTTAAGTTTAGCCACAAGACTTTTAATTTTTTTTTAAGACCTATCTGCCATGTCATGGGTTTTGAATAGTACCTAAATAGCTCTTATACAAAAAAAAAAGCACAAACATGCCCACTTTTAATCTTTAAGTGAATAATGAATGAATCACCTGCTGTGCCTCTTTGTGCCCATTCTGAGGTGATCTCCCACAGAGCATCTAACTGGCCTGCTGTTGTCTTCGCAGCATCTTTTTGTGTGTCCGATTGTAATTTGTAACTCTTGTCTGCGACCTCAGGCAAACTGGTGGTGATTGCGATCATCGAAGAGAAGGACCCCACAGAGGAGAGCGGCAGGTACAAAGAGCACTGAAATTAAAAAGCACGGCTGTTTATAAATTGCTCCCACACTTCCCCACAATAGCTGCATTTAGGTGTGTGGCTTTCAAATAAAGAGATAAGACTTGCCGTTATTGTTTGGCGCTTCCCACAAATTGCTGCCACCAGCTAAATAAAGATAGACTGTGACTTATGTGGGTTTTCACTCTCTTCTCATTTGCTTTTAGATTAAAGACCTTGATGCAGAGGGTGGCGAAGGAATACAGAGAACATTTTAACAGGTGAGGCACGGATATGCGATGAGGTCAGAGATGAAAATCCAATTTATACATTTATTCTAGGACGGTATACTCACTGGGGAGCGCCGCCTGTCTATTCACAAGCAACTTTTTGCCGTTGTCAGGGCACGTCTGTTTTTTGTAGCGGTTCAGTAGAAAGGTAATTATGTGAAATGTCAGCTTCCAAATATAGGTGTTCTTTTCAGCTGTCAATCACAAGCCCCCTTTTATTAATGCATAATTTTCTATTTTTTTTCCCCTCCATCTCCACTTGTGCAAAACAACTTGGAATGGCGTGTTTATGATATGCGCTGTTGTTTGACTTTTTTCCTGTGCTGGAGAGAAACTGCGTAACAAGGCAAATGAGCAACGCTAAAAATACAGAGTGTATAATTTCATGGCAGGTATTTTTGCTCTTATAGTTGAAAGAAAGCTGTCGAAGGTTGATGATGCACGCGCTAGGGTGTTTAACAAAGAACTTATGAATAAAGTGCTAATTTGGTAAGAACAATTGGTGGGTCATCCTTTAACAAGAGGACTCAGGTTAAAGCAAGCATGTGCTCCGCTGAAGTGTGTGCTGCTTTGGAATAAAGACGTGCCTCTCAAAGTGCCATGATCAAAGGATTTCTGCCTCTCCAGGCATTCCCATTAGGGCTGATTGAATTACACAGATCTCTATCATCAATTACACCACTATCTGCCATGCTACCTTGTGCTGTTTTTTGAAGACGTCCGAGTTTGCGGTTCCCGCTGAGATCAGAGCTGCCTGCAGTGTTCTGACACACCTAAGCGGTACTTGTAATTACAAGTCGCCGACTGGAGTGTCGCCCCTGATGGTAGGTGGAGGCAGTACAGGGAGTGAAGAGATCACAGGAGATGACTGACATTTCAAGGAACTGATGCTGTTTGATGTAGTAATCAGTGTTGTGGCATTCAGCTCACCCACCATTTGTGGCATTTGTGTGTGTGTGGGGAGTGTGGAGGGGCACATGGTTGCATTTGTGCAAATTGGACTTGTGGGGATTCTTTTTTTTTTTTTTCAATTGGTTGGTATGTGTGCTGAAATTCTGCACCAGTTATTATTGTCTTTACTTTGATCTACCAGTTGCTGCTTGTAAAACTAGGAAAAAAAAACCCTTATCACAAAGTCACATAATCTGAAGGCTTTGACTCTTTTTCTCATTTCCTGTTTAAAGGCAATGACATTCTGAGCAACATATTCCCAGTGCCAAAATGGGTTTTTACAGCATGACTAACTATGATATGAAATGTCCAGTTTTGCCAAGCGCTTCACATGTATTATTTCAGAATCACAATAGTACATTGTTTTGTTTTTAGGTTTCAGAACTTAGCCATCTGGGTGAACTTTTAACCAGAACTGTTATCATCCATCTGTTTTCAGTGGAAAAACATTTTATAAATCAGCTGTACTCTACTGGACAAGTCAGTAGCAGCAGAAAAAGCAGCAGAAAGCAGCAAAGGAAACCTTTTTCTGCAATAGCTGCACCATATGGGATCAGAAAGGACTTTGAGTGACTTTAAACAGGCTTTGTGTCTGCTTGATGTGTAAACAAGCATTTGCTATTGACGATGTTCATAATATCAGCCAATCCAAATAACAAATATGCTAAAGCTGCTGTGAGTTTGAAAAACACTTGTTACCCTTTAGTATTAAAGCAAAAACAGAGGGGTAGAAATCATCAT
>JAOXNZ010000098.1:11563725-11581792 GCA_028566095.1 Kryptolebias brasiliensis | reverse complement strand
CTAAAGCTGCTGTGAGTTTGAAAAACACTTGTTACCCTTTAGTATTAAAGCAAAAACAGAGGGGTAGAAATCATCATTCTCATCAATAACCTGAATGAAAATCATTAAAAGAAACTTGTTAAACTGGGTTTAATGTCTGTGGTTTTCAGAATTTAATGGACAAATGCGATTTCATGTCCTGATTTACCAATTTGATTCATATATTTGGTAGTTTGTGTATTAGTGAAAAAGAAGCCATTCTTAACTGTAAAACAGGGATAAAATTTCAATTAATCCCATATTATGTAGTTATTTTCTTTTTTGACAAATGTACTTCTAATTCTCAGAAACTTTCTTTCTGCATGAAAGGTTCACACTTTCTTAAAAATATCACGGTTTTCCACCTCATTGCCTGTGCTTAAATACTATTTTAGTCCTAAGTAATAATGGGAAAGAAATAGATAAAAAAAATTCACACCAATATCACACTTTAAAGACCCCTCCACCCTGTGCTGTGCTGCCAGAACCTGTCCTTTTTTTTTCTATTTATGCCGTGTGAAACAAGCAGTGAAGCTCCATCTGAGTGTGTCCTTTGAAATAGCTTCCCGATGTGGTGGAATCAGAAGCATGACGTGCAACATGACATCCTCAGTTTCCAGCGTGGCATGTTCCACCATGCTGCCTCTCACACATTTGTCAATTTGGATCTGTGACTTGGGTGAAACAATAATGCCCCCACCATACATCTCAGTAAGTGTAACAGCGCTCAAGTTGAGCCTTTTGTGTCCTCTCACGCTGTCTTTCTGACTGTCCACAGTCAGAAAAGCAGTTTTCTACTTTTTAAAATTAGATTGGCAATCAGTCAGCTGTCAGCTGATACCCAAGGTCCAGGTATCTTGTTAAGTACAAGGACAAAAAAGTCTCACTTACTGTTGCTTGCAGTAGATTTGTCATGGCGACTAGTTGGCTCAGAAAGGTTGTTAAATTATCACTTTTTCCCCTTTTGTAGTGGGCAATAATGTTTTTGCCCTTGTCTATATGTGCATATGTTTGTCATGTTAGCAACATATATGACAATGACTGAACAGATTTTAATGAAAAAAGTAAAGTAATCACTGGATGAACCTCTACAACTGATTCACTTTTGGAGTGAAACCCATTCAAGATGTCATCCACAGTTAGGCAAGCTTTGAAAACACAATGACTACAGCGCTACACATTGATCTTCGCTTAAAACTTTGACATTACCTGTTAGTCAACACTGTCTGTCTGTTAGCAAAATATCTCATGAACCACTGGGTGGATTTTAATGATCTCTCAGAAAGTAATCATTGAATGTATACATATATATATCATTAATTTTGGAGTCAACCTAATTCAAGATGACCACAGTTAATCAACGTTAGAAAACACAAATTGCCTGTAACTCAGTCAGTTTGATGTGGTAGTAGCTGAGAGGCCTCCTCAGTACATACTCTGAGCACATCTTACAAGAGCTTACAATATTGCGTGAGATTGTGCATAACGCCATTTGCAAGAATTTACCAAAATGCCTCCTTGTTATAAAATTATTTTAGCTTAAAACTCTGGCATAAAAGTCAGTGGGAGATATGCATTTGTTTAAGGAATGCTAAGCCTTTAATTTTTCAAGTGTTTTTATAATCCGACAGTGTACTGGTGACATACATTCATGGACTTTGGTAAATTTGGTTAAAGTTTTAATGCTGTTGTAAAGTGAAGTTTTTCTAATATGGTCAAAAGATCCACATATTCTTTAGATTGCTAGTTCTCTTTGCTTTGTTGTCCGCAAAATCCCACTGATGAAGGCAGTATTTAAGTAAATACTTAAACTCTCTGCCTTTAATTGCAAAATTCAGCAGTCATTTTTAGTATACGTTCTTGCCTTCAACACCTCGCATACCAGTGAGTTTCTTAGGAAGTTATTTTTCAGATTTCTTCATGGTTTACCAAGAAGTGCCGAGTGAAAAGATCTCCAAATCCCGAAGCTGCTGAGTGGCGAAGTTTTAATAACATCGAAAAAATGAATCTCCATTTAGTTTCAACGTCATATTTTATGTGCTTCAGCCTCATATTCCCATCCACCTTCATGTCAGTTTTAGAGATGTAGATCATTTTTCAGCTTTATTTGATTCATATCTTATTGCGCTGCGGTTTTCAGAGAAGGCTTACTTTGTGATGAGCTTGATTCCCAAACTGACCTGTTATTGTCGGCAAGATTATCTCAATCCTTGACTGCTTTTTTTTCTTCTTTATTGCAGCCATCAAAGTTATTATCTTGTTCAGTCTCGTCATAACCATGTCATTCATAAAGACACATGCAATATTATTTAGTGCCCAAGGGACAAATGTCCTAGATGTAGCAATGATTCAGAATGTATAATATCTATATACAGAGGCCTCCGTAATCAGTCATTTGGTGGAAGTCACTGGCTTTCCAGGTTTTATGCAGCTCTCCTTTCCCTTGTCCACCCACAATACGCTCTGCTCAGACATAGTGCAGCACAATGAGATACAAATTGAATTCCTCGTCCTTCCTTATCATTTAGATAAATAACAGTCTTTTCTGTGGTTGAAAAAAGATGTGGAGAAGCAGCAGACTGCACAGTATGGAGCTTTGGGGATAATTTTTTTTTCTCTCCCCTGCAGTGACAAACGCAAAAAAAATTGTATTTCTTTCAACAAAGTTTCTTATTTGTGTGACATTATTATGCATTAAAAAAAAAAAAGTCTCAGTTTATACTCAAGCTATACGATCCACAGATGCAAAAGAAAGAGTTCAGGTTTTTTTTTTTTCAGGACTTATTTCACTTTTTCATGCCACTGATTTTCTTATTTTTCTCTCATCTCCAGGGACTTCCAGTTTGGCCACATGGATGGGAATGACTACATTAACAGCCTCATTATGGGGTGAGTGTCTCATATCCAGCCTCCCTCTCTCCTCTCGTGTCAGCCTTCTCCTTCTCAGCCTCATGTTACCTTCTGTCAGCCACTTATCCTGCTCTGCACCGGCTTGTAACGCCAGCCTTCGCCATTAAGGATGCTCTCTTGTGGAGAAGTCAATTACACAGTCATTTTTATTCAGTACTTTTGGCAACTTTAACCCTCAGACATCTGACCAAAAAAAAACCCCACAAAGATGCAAACACTTCTACAAAACTGCACGCAAGAGGGCGGCTTAGTGAGAGGAACATATAAGGAATTTATGAAGAGGCTGTGTGTGGCTTAAATCTGTAGTTGTCCTGTGTTTTAGTATCTTGCCACAGAGCAGCACTAATGATGCAGTAAGACCCTGCTGCAGCAGCTTTGTGCCCAGTCTGTTAGGGTGTCATGCTCGGAGAGACCTTCCATCTGACTTGCCACACTTTTAATTAGACAGAAAGCCCCACTATAGTGTTACGGGCCAGCAGGGCTCTCTAGCAGTTGACTTGTCTGTTTTGTGTCTTACAGTATCTCATTATGTGCGTCTGTTTAATTTTGTGTGAGAGTCTGCGAGCGTAATGGGTCCGCTGCAGGATGTTGTTTTAATTTGAGCATGTTATTGTTTGTAAGAGGCAGATTATAGCAGACTTGGTCTCCTAAGTCCCGTGTAATTAAGTCAGTGTGTCAGCGAGCATCGTGGAAGTTGGATTTGAAATATGACTACAAACAAAGTTCTTGGACAGAGTTAAAATTAGGCAGGCAGTGAGTATATTTAAGGATAAAGGAGGTGATTAGCACTTCTAATTTTGTATGGGTATAAACTGTATGCACTTCACTAGGTTTTTATGAGGCTGAATTTGGCTGCTGTTGTGCAGGATTAATTGCCCTCCTTTGAGGAATGAAATCCTGGCCTGTCAATGTCCGCTAATCCTCTCTCATAGGGAGACCATGGAAATAAATCTGATGGCTTTTTATCCTTCTTTCTGTCATCACTGCAATTACTGTATGACAGCAGTCTGTCTGGCAGTTCTGTTTAACTAAAGGTTTTCCATGTTAACACTAGAGACACACATACATTTATGAATACATGTGTACAGCTAAGCAACCTTAACAAACACAAAAATAGCTAAAACTCAGTGACTTTTACGGTTATTGTGCTAAAGTTTGGTGTGGTCATAGCTGATTCATTCTTATTACCTAATCCGAGCAAAGGATTGAGCAGGACCTTTGTTTAAAACTTTGACATTATCTTTTGGAGTCAACTTTGTTAGCAAAATCTTTTACGCCACTAGATTAATTTGAATGACCTATCATAAAGTTAAGATGATGTAAATCTAAAACTGATTGCCTTTTGGAGTCAACCTGATTCAAGATGGCCGCCACAGCTAACCAACCTTAGCAGACTAATAGTGGGATCTTGGCCCCGACTTTAGAAATCACTGCTTTAAACTTAAATACCAACTGTTTTTTATTTTATTTTAAATGAATGGGTTAATATTTAGGGATTTATTAATTGATTTTTTTGTTTAAAGGCGTTTTAAATTGATATTATTTGATAATCAGTAATAAAGTGAAGATGACAAAATAATAAAATTTCTTGTTTAAAGTCAATTTAAAAGCTTCTCTTTCCCCACATTACATATTAAAAATAGTATCCTGTATTTCTCTTAATATCAATATCAAGTGTAATATTTTTGTACCATGATAACCCTATTCTGATGTGGTATTTAGAAAAACCTTTACATTTCAGTATGACTCTTAACTTTTGAATAAACAAATCATCACCACCAGTCAACCCATTTCTTTTGTAATGACCGTAAACAAATGTAATCTGTATGATTAAAATGAAATGTTCTATGGCACCTGTTTTCTGTAGTGGATATAGTGACTGTAATATTACAAAGTATGTTCCTTCATCATAGTGCCAATCTCCCCAGTAGTCCCACTTAAGACACAAAGGCTAATCCATATTTACTTTAAATGGGTGCCATCTGTTGGAGTAGCCTTGATGTTAGATGAAAATATGCATTCATTAAGCGTGTGTAGGTGTGTATGTGTTGTGTGTATTTACAGGATTGCAGATCTCAGCTGGACAGAGTAGTGAAGCGTTGATGACTCTACCACACAGGCGTGTGTGTTTGCACCCCTGATCCCAACTGGGTGAAGGATTGGGACATTGATGGATATGTTTGTGCATGTGTGCAATTTGTTGCCAGGTTGAGTATCACCGCAGGGATGTGAAATGGCAGCACAGTGATGGACTGTTTTTCTGTGTGTGTGTGTGTGTGTGTGTTCACATATATCTAAGCACCAGGATACCTTATCTAAGCTAAGCTTTGGTGTTGCACAAGATGTGTGGAGGAGGGATTAGTTGTTTTATGACCTTATTCCTTATCTCGCTAAGATTTATAATTCCTTTGCCGATTTGTGGAGCTTAGCAAGCTCAGGAGTGTAAAGTGAAGGTTACTGTTTGAGTCCTCTGCTAAAATGAAGATGAGTGGACTGCAGGGCTTGTGTTTATGTCTCAGCATGGCTGCAGAGTGGCTTTCTTCTGGACTCCATGTAATTTTGTTTCAGCGAAACGAAATGAAATAGTGTAGGAATAGTTTGTAAAGAAAACTAAAGAACACAGAGCCGTTAAGACTTTGAGTTTTTCCCTGTTTCTTTCACATTAAATCGATTGTTTAGATCAATCAATCAACTTTATTTAGCACATTTTAAAAACCACAGGGGTAGTCAAAGTGATGTACAATAAAGTGCCATACAGGACAAGATCACAGTGTGTTAAAAGCCAAAGAATAAAAGTGTTTTTAAGAGATTTAAAAACAGGAAGAGAAGAGGCCTGTCTGACACTCAAGGGTAAATTGTTCCATAGCTTGGGAGCAACAAAAACAAATGCTCTGTCACCTCTGAGCTTCAGCCTAGTTTTAGGGACTGTCAGCAGCAACTGATCAGCTGGTCTTAGGGATCGTGTTGGGCAGTAAGGCTTTAGGAACTCAGATAGATATGATCATTTTAAGTGGGTTTCTGTGGAAAGGTTATGAACAATTAATATCATAACTGTTATAGATATCGCTTAGAACAGAACTTTATTTTTCTAAACTGACATTATTCAGACTGTATTGATGAGCTAAAGCCAGGATCTCACTATGCTGCACCAAATTATGAATGGAACTGGTGAGGGAGTTTCCAAAATGTCTGGAAATGCTTGCGGATGTTCTCAGTTTCCTCGTGTGATTGCAGATTTGCAGAGTCGCACATCTGTGCTGCACGGATTTTGAGCATGTTCAGAAAAATCATAAGACAAACGCCCTTCAGTAATCACAGAGTTATCGCAGGCATCTCAAATCCTTTTTTATTTAGTTTCTCTAGTTCTAGAGCTGTATTTATTTGTGAATTTACACCTAATTATGTGTAAATATATAAACTGTGTATTTACACATAAATCTATGGTTGTTTGTCAGCGCAAGTAGCAGCTAGTTGCAGCTGAGTCACTTTCTGCATGAATACTATATTTTTCTGCTGAAATAACTGTGTAATGTAAAATGAACAGCAGTGTAAAGGTTTACAAAAGAGCATTATAATGAACCACTATAAAACCTTTGAGACTGGAGGTATTTTAAGATGGCAGAAATCTGCTTTGGCCTTGGCCCTGTTTGGGCTAGTCATTAGATTGTCAGTCCAGTCAAAATTTGAATTTATTTCTCCAAACTGAGGTCATTTCAAAAAGCCATTTACAACAGCTAAGATAATAATTGTTTACAACCTTTCCATAGAACCCGTCTTTAAAAGATCTGAACTGTGCTGTTAATCAGAAGTAATGCCTCTCCTAAAAAAACAAGTCTGTATTGCTTTCTCACTGGGAGAAAGGTCTCCTTTTAATTAAAACCCATGGAAAACGTTACACTGCTTCCTGTGCAGAAAGCTTTGTTTTTCTCATCTATTCTTATTTATTTTTTTCTTGTAATATATGTGTTGCAGATTGCTCCCGTCTAATGATTCACTTTGATAATAGCACCCAATGGAACTGAGGTTAAGAAGATTAAAAGCCGTGTTTTTTGTTTTTTCCTCAGCGAGGTGGCCGTGCCCTCCGTAATCATCCTCAACACATCCAACGAGCAGTACTTCCTGCCCAGCGAGCCGACTGAGACCGTGGAGCAGCTGGTTCAATTCATCAACAGTGTTTTGAACGGTTCTGCACAGGTCAGAATCCTCCTCTCCTCTCCGCCTTCCTCGTCTCCCCTCCCTGAATTCCGTTTATGCATTCAGCTCAGAATGGCTCGTTCGCTCCCCCTTCCCCCTGTGTTGTACCATTGTAATCACACCAATAGTCTTCATTAATCAGGCATGCTGTCTTGCATTGTAAGCCCTCCTGAGAAAATATTCATACCAAGAGAAATATTTTTGCAATCTCCTTTTACATGTTTATATTATGTTTTGTTGTTTTATTTGGACAGATTATCTACAAGATTTCTCTCTTAAATCAAACCCTGAGATTACTACACGGCTCTGTGTTGTAGTGTGTGCACAAACGTGGAAAAGAAATCTGTTTTTCCTGCTCTGCACCGAAATCACCAGATGTATGAAACCATAAGTCAAGCAGTCAGAATGTTCTTGGAAACAGAGAAAAAAGAGAGGACCTCTGAGTTATTTTTTACTTAGTAAAACAAACCAACTCCCACCAAATAAACAGTAGCGGAAACCTCCAAGTTACTGCTCTCCAGTTTCAGCGTGAACCCTGGACAATTTAGCCTTTTTTACGTCACGACTGTAATGGGCTGGTTCATGTTTCATGTAGAAAGACACAGAATAATGGTGGTTGGAAAGTATGTTACAGCAGTCACTGTAGATTTTAAGGGTGTTCTTGTAGAATGTGGAGAGCATATTTTCTTCCCCTATGAATGGGGGGGGAAAGGATTTTTTGGTGCTTTTCAAATAAAACTTGTAAATCATGAAGAGTGGAATACAGATGGTGAGTTTTGCTTCGTGTGAGGGCAGAGTTGGAACTCTGTGGCAGCCCCCTACAAGTGTATTTTTTTTTTTAGATGTAGAATTTTGCTTTCAAGTACAACTTACTCCCTGCTATTGTGGCACACATTCTAACTTTAATGGTCTTCTATCGTTTCCCCATTTTCAGCAAAGAAAAAAAAAAATCCAGCAACATGCTATAAAAACGAGTCTAAAAAGGATCGTATTAAACTTTTCTTTTGTGCAGGCCTCATTCGGGCTAAGACTGGTGAGCAAAAGTTGCTTCCACAAGGATTGTCTCCTGCCCACCTTCAGCTTGTTCACAGAGCTAATTACCTGGACATCCTGATGAATTAGTGTCAGGACTGATCACTCATTTGCTGCCCAGGTGCTTTAGCTAACTAATGAGCTCAGATGGAGCAGAGCTGCTGGATAGTACACAAACTAGAGTTGCCCATGTTAAGTAATTTTATGCAGAGAGGGGGAAAAAAAAATCTTATTTACAGTATTTGGAATCTAATGAGTACATGACTATTAGGTACAACCTTGTTCAATTCTAGTTTTGCATATCAGGACATAGAAAAATCCTTTAATCGTTACCAGATCCTAAAATGATGTAAAGCTAATCTTAACTGAACGGTGTCTTCCTGCAGGCGTTTGGAGGCGACGGCTTCATTCAGAGGATCAAACGTGTGGCCTTTGATGCCAGGTCCACCATTATGGTAAGTTCCTGACACATATGTCCAGTCAGAGAATATTTCCTGTGCACAGGGCAGCTTTAAATGTTCTTTGGACCAAAACTAAATACAGATGAAAATTAAACCATCTGGCAAAGAAAACTAAGAGCTTTATTGTTTAAATTCCCTTTAACTTAACGTGTGTTTTGACCTCTATATTACAGCACATGCAATTATAATCTAATTCAACACATAAGAATACTTAAGAACAATAAACTTGCCCTCCCTCACCTTGACTGTGTTTGTGTGAGAAGTAGGTTCACGTGTTTGCGCCTCACTTTGGTTCTGTTGCGCTGCTGACCAAATGCTCGGCCCTTTCTTCCTTTCTTTCAAAAGCAGTATTTAGAGGACAAGACTGGGTGTGCAGCAGAGAGTATGCAGTGCAGGCAGTAAACACAGCATGGGAAGAAGGAAACAAGCTGCAGAGCAGGGGAGAGATGGAGTGTTGTGACAGGAGAGGGTCAGGAAGCTGAACTCGGTTCTCCTCCCACTCTTGCTGCAAGTAGCTGGTTCTTTTGGGAGAACTAGTGTTTATTTGAGCAAGGGTGTGATAGGAATGCAAACACAGCTGTGTTGTAATGCTTTTTACTTGGCACATATATTTATTAGTGGCTAAAACTTAATACCAACCTCAAAAGCAAATGTTTGTTGAGGCTATGAAACTATTTAGAAAAAAGGCAAGCGTGTATAGGGTGTATATACTGGTGTCTAATGTCCCTACGACCTCAAAAATTGTAAAAAAGACAACACAACACTGGTAAGTTAAATTAACTACTTTAGGAACCCCTTGAAATTTACATGGCATATGTTTGGCATTTCCAAGCTCAGTGTGGAAAATATCTCTGGAAGATTGAAAAGAGCACAATTTAACTTTTTTTTTTAAATAATGTGGAGAACCCTTAGGGGGAAAAAAGTATAAAAGTAGAAGTGAGAAGTTGTTTGAAGTTCCTTTTTTTCCCTGTCTTCTACAGTATTGTCAAATTAGAGATTTGTTGCCAAATCATTTGAAAAAAAGACTTCCTGTTGATTTTCTCATTAAAAAAATGGATGAACAAATATTTCAACACCTCTTTATTAGTAGTTCTCTCATGACACAATTTGTTCCCATTTCTTTATTAATTGTTGGGGGAAAAAAAACGATATTTCCTTTCACCACTTTTAGTCCTTCTAAACAGGTTCTTACATCAATTAACTTTCACTTGTAGCAGCCAGTATCACAGCTCTGTGTGTAGGTCTAAAGAGACATTTTTATTAACTTTCCTAATTCTGTATTTCTAACAGCATATTATGTTGGTTAGACCATAAAGACTGTTGGTGTGTTTGACAGTATCTTCAGACAGACTAACATAAAAGTTGAACCACTGCTTGTGTTTGAAGTTTGAGATTTATTAATTTCAGTTTTAACATGGAACACTACAAAGTCTTTAAAGGAAAAGATAAAAAGGGTAAGACTCCTGAACTTCAGTGTAAAATAAAACGAGCAGCGCAGGAGGTTGTGTAACACAATGCAAACATTCATTAATTGTAAAGTGACGTGACATCTAATTATTACTAAAACAAGCATATCTTTTGTGGCCTGCCTTCTAAGCACAGTGCAAACGAATGAATAAATAATGTGTTTTTTTTTTTTTAAACATAAAAGCCTTCATGTGACTTGCCAGCACAAATGTTTTGATCTGTAAATACTAGCTTGTTAAGAGATGTGTGATGCTTTTATTAAACAGTGACTCACTCCAGAACAGCTCAACTACCCTGAATAGATAAAATATTAGTGTGTTGGTTTTGTTAAGACTGAAAAAGATCTGAGAAACAAGAACAGAGCTTGATTGGTCCTGCTGGAGAAAAGAAAACAAAGCTGTAGGGGTCTATTGACCCCGATTTTCTCTTGGACTCTGTTGATGTTTGCCTGTTTTCTCTTAAAGACCTATCATGGACAGTGCACATCTCAAACCATGCTTGGCAGCTCCATTATGTTTCACCCAAAGGCCCTCAGACAAGCCGTTATTCTTGTTAGCACTTGGTTTGGGTAAAAACATAAGCAGATACAGTATGACGTTTTGTTCTTGAATTGGTTCTATCTGACATGGTCTTTGTGTGGTTGGATTGTTTTGTCCTTTCAGTCACCATAGACTGTATATAAAAATGGACGTTGTAACATTACTTATTGCCTTGTTGGCTAATATTTTAATGATCCTAAAGTGGTATTGAGATGTTGCGGTTTGCTTAAAATGTTGAATACTACAGTGATTGTCAGCTACTGGCTCCTGAGCTCATTCTATCCAGCCTGCAAAGTATTAAATTAATAATAAATTATGTACAATCCAATTAGTTACAGCACCAGTCAGAAGAGGGGAATGACTGTAGTGCCTTATCCAACCAAAACCCTCACTCGCAGCACGTGTTAAGGTTTGGAAACAGTAGTTGTGATGCTGTGGTCGCAAATTTACCTGGTCAGCTCACTTAAATGTGAGAGGCGCTAAAAAGCCTGTGATCCCAAGTTTGAGTCTCAAACAAAAGCTCAAAACACAGAAGTCTTTGATTTCAATTATAATTAACAAGCAATGAGAAGGAAAAATAGTATTTTTTAACACTGCCTTGGTGTACGTACTGCCCTCTTTGAGCGTGTTGTTGACATTGTAAGTACAAATGATCATCAGAGGGACCATTAAAAGCATATTTGCTGTAAATTTAATCGACTTTGAGAGCTGGGTCCCTGCAGGACTTTTATTTATTTATTTTTATTTTGTCTAGGTAATCCAGACCTAATAAGACAAGAAAGAATAAGGTCAGGGAAGGGATTTTGAGTGGATGTTAATTTATGCAGTCGATTAATGGATTTTTACTGCTGTGTGTTCACACTTGCATAAAGAGCCTTTTAGTTTTTTAAGATCGTGTCAAATTATAAATGTTTTTGTTCAATCCATCTGCGCCTTTCTCAAACTTTCCTCCTCCACGCTTTTCTTTCTTTTTGGTTCCCTTTCATCTTTCGTCGCCTCCTTTTCTCCATCAGTCTGTGTTTCGTAGCTCGCCGCTGCTGGGCTGCTTCCTCTTCGGCCTCCCGCTCGGTGTAATTAGCCTGATGTGCTACGGCATCTGCACGGCCGAGTCCGACGACAGTTCGGAAGACACGGACACGCTCAAAAGGGAGGGGCTTACTGACGAGGAGGAGGAAGAGGAGGAGGAGAGGCAACACGCCGCTGAGCTGGAAGCTCCTGAAGACGAGGAGGAGGAGGAGGAGGAAGAGGAGGAGGAGGAGGAGGACGAGGATGCTGGGGAAAAGGATCCCGAGGAGAAGAAAACTGATTAACACAGGGGGCACACATCAGATAGAGGATGATTGACCCAGTCAGATGCGGTGACATGAAACTCAAAGACAAATCTATGCGATACCGTTCTTTGTTTTTCATCTCACTTTTCCTCAAAGCCCCTCTAGCACAGACTGTTGTTCTGCCTTTCAGTTCTGTGTATCGATGTGAGGTAGGCTGCTTGGCGAAGCCTCTGAATTAAAAATAAAAGCCTTTTCAATTATGGAGTGTAAACAATAAACAGGAAAAGAAGGGATGGCTGCAAACATACCATCTTATTTATTGATATTCACTCATGTGACGTTACACTCTCTTTGATGTTACATCATTATTTCAAAAACCCTAAGATTATAGCTGTTTTTTTTGTCGTATCCCCAAATTTTTATTTTCCTTTTTAATTTCCGTTATAGTAGATATGGATAAATCTTGCCTTTAAAATCCAATAGAAGCTGACCACATTGTTTTGTTTACCTCTTCCGTATCTATTGACCCAAACTGTACGTGTTGTTTTACTAATGTTGCATAGAGTGAAAAGGAAGTGTCCAAGAAGGAAGATCTGCCATAAATGAAATGTGCTTTTTCTATCGCACATTATTGCCTGAAAAGATTTCTTCTTCTTGTTCTTTGAGGGTTGCAAGATGCCGAGACGGTCCGGAATTGTATCATGTTTTTCTGCCAGCCACATGTCAATTTGTGTAGAAGGACGATGAAAAGTCTGGATTTGTAATTTGCATCACTGTCTGTAATACCAAAATATGTTTTTTTTTTTCTTTATTTTTTATCCATTTCCACCAGAAAATGACCAGCCTGCTGAAAATGTCTTGTATAGATGGGTTCTACCTGTCAAGCAAAAGCCATAACATGCATCAACGGCTTCTGTGGCTCCGAACAGCTTTTTATTCTTCAAATAGACAGGTGCTGTCTGTTTGCATGTTTCATTTTGTCCTCCATCACTGGTTGCTTTATAGAATTTGTCCTGGCAGGTTGAAGTGTACATCCCAGTGTAGAGAATTGCACACAAAAGAGAATATAAGGACTTTTTATTTGTTTCATCCCTCTGTTGTCAATTTGTTTCAAGGATATTTAAATCCTGTTTTCTTTTCTTTGTGACTAAAGATATGTATTAGTTAAAACCCATTGATAATTGTGGATTCTACCTTAATCCACAGGGATTTTTTCAAGTATGTTTTATTTTAGGGAAAAACCACAAAACAGTCTAGATTAAGAGATTTTTGAGCTGTGGAAACATGTTTCAGTAACCACAGTAATCGAGCTGCGTTCCTAATCATTTCTTAGAAAAAGCAGAATTGACCTTTTTCAACTTGGACTATTTTAAAATATATACTTTCCTTTCTTATTGAAGGGGGTTAGGAAAGCTCATTGAATTTATTATTTTTTATTATCTCTAACAAATTTGAAACTAGTCTAAAATCTGGAAAAGGCCACCGTGAGTCTCTAAGATGATAAAATACCTGTTATTTGCAAAACATAAACAAGAGGTGCTATTTTAGCTCCAAATCCTCAACATTAGCATAACTGATGTTTTTAACAGATGAGGTGTCGTCTGTAATCTCTACTGTCTCTACTGTGAAACTGCGCTTCCTTTGCCTTCTGCTCTTTGTAGTTGCCTACAATTCTCTGCCAAATGTTATTTTAGGTTTGAATTAAGATTAGCTTGTTTTATTACAGGTTTGAAAGATTAAAATAATGAAAAAATGTCCCTCAACCGGTTTTGTTCTTGACTAGTGGCTTTTCTTACAATTAGAATCAGATCTTTGTGTACATAGTAGGTTGAAAATATATATATATTTTTTTTTCCAAGTGTTATTTTGAAAGCCTTTTTCATGTAAATAGAGACTTAACATCCATGTTTCTGATCATGTCTAAATGGTTCTAGTTACATTTCACTAACTTTGCCTCATTACTACCACCAGAGAACACTCATAAAGGTGTTTAATTGCTAAAATAACTGATTATATTTACATCTTTTTGGACTTAGCTTTTTTTCAGGCAGGATTGCACAACAGACATCATGCATGGGGAAAATGATTTGGTCTTCTGAGTTATAGAAGGGTCAAAACTACTTAAGACTTCTGAATTTATTGTTTACTTGAGAACATGTAAGTAATTTCATTTAGTTTGTCACCTTAAAAAAAATCACATAATAGATTGTAATGAGAAATGCATTCAAAAGATTGTACATAAGTCTAAGTAATGTCATGAGCTCTGTATACCTAATAATAATACTAATAAAAAAAAAGCCTTTCACTGCTTTTCAAGTATTTAATATTGTCAGTAAAATGTAAAAATGGTAAACTCTGGAGATGCAGCCACTTCACTTAAGTCTGGAGGAAAACTCCAACCTCAGCTGAGGAGAAGGAGGTTTGAACGGTCGAGAGCAACTCAGGAACTATCAAGGCACTGGTTTAAATAGACTGCAATCACCTGGAGCAGCAGCATCTTTTTTTCCACAGGTATGTAGATGATGGTTTTCATCTTCTAAAGAATAGGTCAGTGGGTTTATTGAAAGCATTAAACAGGTTTTCTATGACATGAGATCAGTTATGAGTTACAGCTGGGGCAGCAACCTGCTCTGCACCTGTTTCGCTGCTGTTGAAATGACCAAAACGTGTTGCTGAAGATTGAACTCAGAACGTTCCTAATCTCGCTGTGACACTTGAAACTTGGTTGTTCCAACAGGTTAGCAAACCCAACTAACCACGGAAGTGCTTTTAGATTGGAAATAAATGGGCTAACATCAAGCCTTTGGGCTTGCTTTTTCAAATCTCTCACTTGAGTTCTTTTTTGTAAGTATGGCTTGTAAAAAATAAATCTTACTATTCTTAGAATATATAGAATAGATAGATAGAATAGATCCCAGCTAATTAGCTAGTCTAAATCCTGCGATAAGCTTGTTGATAGCTGCCAAAAGCATTTTGCCAAACTGCTTAATAATATCCATCCGTCCATCCATTTTCTTTACCTGCTTTTTTCCATTCCGGGTCACGGTGAGTCGGTGCCTATCTCCAGCAGTCGCTGTACGAGAGGCGGGGGAAACCCTGGACAGGTCGCAAGTCCATTGCAGGGCCACATAGAGACAAACAACCATTCACACCCTCACCTAGGGACAATTTTAAGAGTTAACATGCATGTTTTTGGTCTGTGGGAGGAAACCAGAGTACCCGGAGTAAACCCACGTGTGCACAGGGAGAACATGCAAACCACCCAGAAAGGCTCCAGGCCGGGATGTGATCCTGCAACCTTCTTGCTGGGAGGCGACAGCTCTAACCACTACGCCACTGTGCCACCTGTTAATATACATCCATACATCAATTTTCTTTACCCGCTCTTTCCATTCCGGGTTGCGGGGAGCCGGTGCCTATCTTCAGCAGTCACTGTGCGAGAGGCGGGGGACACCCTGGACAGGTCGCAAGTCCCTAATAATATACAATACAACTGAATATACAAAAGCTATGTGTAAAGGTTTGATTGATACTTATCGGCTTCAAATCCAAACCTAAAACTCATGAACAAGAGATGGACCAATTTCAGTTGTTGTAAATCTCTGACCTGCAGATTCCACGTTCGGCTGATTCCAATTCTGATTTGCAACAGCAGGTACCATCAGCCTATTTGCTACTGAGCAGTGAAATGAGCTGTAGGCACACTTTTGTAGAAAATAGGTTCCTTTTATTAGTTTTTTACACCTCTTGTGCTTCCTCTGACTTTTTGAAACACCTTACAGATAGTAAAACATCCACAGTCTAAATGTAAATTTAAGCAATTTAGCCTCTTACTAAACTTACTCAAAAATAAAGTCAGATTTTTTACAGTAACTGGTCCATCTGTCATTAACTTGTATATCAATAATCTCTAACATAAATTAAATTGTATGGTTCAATCACTCACTGAAGGTCCAATTATAAGTGTATGTAAACTTACAAATAGAACTTTATGAATCCTCTTTTCCTTTGTCTTCAAACTGCCTGGCTGTTTTCCTTCCAGTCATCTATTTCTCCATCAAACTTCAATTATCAGCCATAAATGTGTTTTTTCTTTTCCCCACCAGGACAATCCGATGTAGGGTTGTCTTCTCAATTATTGCACATATAATCATATTTTTGGAGAAATAGGTTTAACCACGGCCGATCGCATTACTTGATGGGGAAACTCATTATTTCCCTCTCTTTAGGGAATCACAGCAATCACAAGCCAAACTCAAGAGACGTGACTTAACATAATGAGAAACTACAATGGACACAGCCAACTTTCTTCCTGAAGACAGCCCCACAGTGAGAGAAACAGAACAGAAAATGGTTATTGGTTTTGGAAAGTTTGTTTGGTTGATTTCTGGCCTGAAAAAGGAGGAGATGTTCATTTTCCATATGATGTCATTGTGTGGATAAATTACCACAAAGGGGGAGATAATATATTACTACCGCAGAATCAGTGTCATTGAGTGGTACTGGTGCAAAAAGTAATTCATCGCTCAATTACCTCGCTGTATATTCTGAGAATGAGTTTCATCGTGAGGCAAATGAAGGAGGCCTGCTGTCTCTTTTCTGTCGGAATACTAACAATCTCGCACACTAGACAAGGACAATTACACCGTGCTGCTCGCTCTGTCTCGTGTCGAAATGGTGAATTAAAGCGAGGTGGTAATCATCTCATTTCTGAATCACATGGGAGGTGTTTAATGCTTGAAGTTTGCCAGCAGGGTCAAGGTAAAGAGAGAAACTGTTATTTCAGTTAATACCGCCACCCTGTATTTCAAGGGGATTCTGAGCTCAGTTCATGTCACTCAACGAGATGAGAAATGGCTGATTAGCTTTGCTCACCATGGAAACCAACCCACACTTGTTCTCTGTGAGGCTTTGCGGATCCTGTAGCAAAGCCAGTATTTGTTGCATTAAAGCTGATGGATGGCTGCAGCTGCTGAAGTCCATCTGTTTTTTGCTGCCACTTTAAGAAAAATACCCTAATACCTAATTATACAAACAGTGCTTGCAAATCTGATCTCTTAAGATAATGCCTCCCCTCAGTAAACGGCTCTTTATTGTGTGTTTTTTTTTCCGTCATCCATATTCAACTATTTTCAGCAAAGGGATTTCAACTCAAAACTTCAACATGGCGTAATAGCTGCCTGTCAGCCTGTCAGTCGATAGATGGTGCATGTTGCTCTTGTTTTCCTCTGAACAGCTTGACATTTTTGCAAAGTTTTCTTGTTGGCAGTGGGAAAGTGACAAAAAATGCAAAAACGATTGCTGCCCATCAACATCAAAACAAACACAATCTTACATGAGCCAGTAATTGAAAGGAAAAAAACTGAATATCAATTTCAGAAATACTTGTGATTTCTATGGCGTTGCAATCTTTTGCATATATAAACTCCAATGAATCAAATACTCTTAATCAAGACATGAAGAGGAAAATATCATGGTGATTCTGAGAGTTTATTGTTGGAGGACTGATAACTGACTTGTAAAATCTCTAAATTGTTTTTAGCGAGAATAATGAATAATGTTAGCTCAGTAAGAACGACAGCAGCAGCTAAGGTTGGAAATGAGACTCTTGGATTCCACCGGCCACAGCTCTACAACACCTCATTTGTCGGCTGCTTTCGTCCTGTCCTCCAAGTCCCTTCAGATCACTCAGGCAAACTTTCTAAAGTGGACCAATTTGTCTGCCCAGTTGGAAAAGTCAGATTGGGTCCAGCAAACTTCCACATCTCAGCCTTTCTGAGGTTGTCCTATAAAGTCATAAAGTAAATGTGTTATCGGTCAAACTCTCTGACCACTTGATTTTGGGTCTTGTGTAACTTGACTGTGACTCTGCCGACAACGTGCCCCTAGAAAGGCATCGTAGTCATGGGAAGGTTGTGTTTGATTGACACAAGAATGTGTAGCGCCATGTTTAACATCTCTCTGCTGCCCACAGATGTCAAAATCAGTAATCAATTAAGGATTAGGATCAATTAGGATTTTCAAAATTATTTCAATTTGCTAAATGCCAGAATAATGAGAGAGAGAATGTTTTTAAGACAATTTTTATTACTTTCTTCAAAGTCAAAAGTTTAAATACACTAAGATTATTATGCCTTTAAACAATTTGGGACATTTGATGTCATGTCTTTGGAAG
>JAOXNZ010000098.1:11531551-11543255 GCA_028566095.1 Kryptolebias brasiliensis | reverse complement strand
TTAGGAAACGTGACTATATGGTGTGTGCACACACCATATAGTCACGTTTCCTAATAAAGGTACTACTAGTATAATATAATACTACTACTAGTACTATGAATGCAGCTGATTCAATGAAATACATTTTAACAGAAGTGCTTTGTGCTGGTTTTTGTTTTTTGAAGCATTAGGGCTAAATTTACTTTTTCTGGAAAAAGAGTTTTTCTTGTGTGCCTATTCTTCTATAGCAAGTACTGTATATACTGTATTTGTTACAAATGACTATAATAACCACAGTTCAATTTTAATGCCTTTTACAAGCTCTTGGGATTTCATTGTCACGATCTGCATTCTCTGATCAAAAGCCTTCCCTTAAATGTGCCGACTGTCACCTCATCTGAAACAAAGATGTTCCACACTGAAGAGTGCAGACAAATCCACGGTGGGACAAATGCACTCCTTCTGTATGAAAATGATACTTGAAAGGCGAGATAAAATATTCACCAGAGAGAAATATGGGAAGATTGCTCATAGCCTTGAGCAAGCAGGGTTCCTGCTGCAAGATAGTGAAGGAGTAGGAGAGGGAAAAAGATGGGGAGTGACTGGGGAAATGTGTGAGAGGTAATATATAAAGAGATTTATGGAGGACCAGATACAGACGGAGTAGGTTAGAGAATGACCAGTAGGCAATCAACAGCTCAATCTATAAAACTGACTTTGTTAAATTTAACTTCACTTAGAAAGGTCACGTCGGTTTGCAAATGTGTTCTAAAGTTCATAAAATAAAAGTTATCACATTCCTAAAGCATGTGCATAATAACATTGCTCATTTATGCTTGGCTTTAGGATGGAAAAAGGGAGCAATTCCCCTTTAAAAGACAAAAGTAAAAGTCAAAACAAGACATGACAGTTGTCTCGGCACTCCTCAAGAGTGTCAAACACATTCAAAAGATCATTAGATCATGCGAGAAAAGCAAGATGAATCGATTCAGGACTCAAAACTCTGGGTCACCATTGATTAGAAGACACAGGCTTTTTGCTTGCTTCTCTGTCATTGGCGGGCCGGTGTGCTTTATTTTTAGGCCCGGGCTGATCGATAGCAGGCCGCTTTGCACGAGTCTCAGTGGCACTGTGCCTCCCCGTGGAGCCGAGTAGGTCAGACCAAAGCCCTCCAAAAGGTTGAACCAATGATGGGAATCAATGGATGGGAAATGTCAGCTGGCACTGCTGTTCACCACACATGAGAACACTTTTCAAGGCATATATTGTTTCATGTGAACAGATGTTTAAGCCACATTCCTAAGTTTCATCTCAGGACAACTGAGGCTAAAGAAACTTGTGACATTTTCAAATCCTAGAGATGTCTTTATTCGTTTATTTATGTAGCAAACAAACTCAGCATTCGGCTGTCAGAACTCTGATCCAATAATTTTTTGCTGTTCTGACGGTATCATTAATGATCTCCAAATTTCTCTGCGGAACAATTATTACTGTGAATTAATGTTGAAAATTTATTTGCAATTAAATCAGGCATCTTTATAAGAGATCAATATTCTGCGGCGCAGTAACTACACAGATAATGGTGATGATAATTAGTTCTCTTTTGCATTGTAACATACATTAGGGTATTCTTATGCACATCCTAAATTAGCTGTAAGACATTATAAAGGAATATTAATCAAATCCTAATAAACTAAAGAGGCAAATCATTTTTGATGGCAGCAGAAGTTTTGTCCGTTTGATGCAATCTTCACTTTCTTATCATGACTTGCGAAGAACTGGAACAAAAAAACAGAGGATTGGAAGTTGCTGGATGAGTAGTGAACCATAGAACTTATGAACCCATACTGTCAGTACACATAGTTTTAAAAATTAATCTGTTTTTACCTATTCTTCGGATTCCAAGGGCCCAACTGGATCTTCTCTGGCTCAGCTCCTCCTAGGTTCCAGCTCAGGCTCAACAATAAACTCCTTCATTTGTAAAAAATAAGAGTGAATCTCTAGAAAAAGAAGTTACATCTGTAACATATAAAAAGACGTGTTAACATCTTCCAAAAGGTGAAATAGTCCCTCCAGGTCAGGGATGAGTCTCTGCCTCAAACAGAGGAGTTCAACTATCTTGAAGTTTACCTAATAGGTGAGGGAGGTGGATCGTCGAATTGGTGTCTCATCCCCAGTAATGAGGGTGTTCTTCTGGTCTGTCATGGTGAAAAAAAGAGTTGAGCAAAAAGGCAAAGCTCCTAATATACTGGTCTGTCTATGTTCCAACCCTCACCTATCTATGATCATGAGATATGGATCATGACATAAAAAACGAGATCCAGATACAAGCAGCTGAAATGACCTTCCTCTAAGGTGGTTTGGGAGATAAGGTGAGGAAATCCATCATCTGGAGGGAGCTCTTAGTAGAGTTGCTGCTCTTATGCATTGAAAGGAGTCAGCTGAGGTGGTTAGAGCATCTTTTTAGGATTCCTCCTTCTGCCTTTCCCTGGAGGTTGTCCAGGTATAAACCACTGTGAGGAGATCCTGAGGCAGACCCAGAACTTGCTGGAGGGATTATGTATTCTCTCTAGCAGAGAATCCCCCAGCGGGAGCTGGAGAGTGTCATTGGGGAGAGGGATGTCTGGGTTTCCTTTCTTGACCTACTGCCCCCACGACTGGATAAGTAGCAGAAAATGGAAAAATGGATGGATGGATAGATGACACAAACTGGGAGGGGTAGATGAGAAAGTATGATTAATTAACAAACAGTGAGCAAACATGGATTGATGATAAACATTTGAAGTTACCTCAGTCTTGTACCAGATTTCTGTTGCTCTTCCTCTTCTTTTTTCTTTTTAAGTTTAGATTTGGGTCACATCACAGCAGCAAGCCTTCACCTAAATTCCTTACCAACCTTCTCTTGAGCTGTGAAGCATCAACTAATTGATCTCAGTTTTGTGATTACTGAATCTTGTGCTGCATTGGACACAATCAATGAAAAGGTACTGGTGGACTGCAAAGATGAATTGGATGGTCACCTAAGAGGGGAAACAAGTAAAATGATTTTGACTTGTGTGGTTTTTGTGCAGCAATTTAATGTGTTTAACTAAAATTACAAATTTTAATGAGCCATTTAGCCATTTCTAGAGAAAAATGCTTAGAATTATGTTTTGTGCATTACGTTCAAGCAGTAGTGAGTATTTATGATACATACAAATGATCTTGTTAGAATAATGAACAATGTTTTTGAATATTTTGTGCCTTCAAGCTAACAAGAGTCTTCACTGTAAACACCAATCTTCCATCCACTCGGGTAATCTGTATTATCTGTTCAGTAAGTAGTTGCATATCAGTCAATGCCAACATGAAAAGATGAAAAACAACACATTACCCAATTAAACAGATGTTTGGAAGGAAGGTGACTTGACAGCGTCATTATCACTCTAAATGGTTTCATGCCTTTTCTCACTTACTTTCTCATTTCCATGCGAGAGTCCACCCTTGAAGTTCACACCCACCCATTCATCTGAGCCGCCTGAGCTGCTTGATGACTCAGCAGCATAACTCGGCGAAATCCCACTCTGCCATTGAGACGACAGCCCTAACGACCTGTACTCTTCTCTGAAATCAAGCTCTGATGCAAGAGGCTGTCTTTGTCTGATGGTGTCATGAGGTTTTTGTTTCAAATCCTGTTCAAAGTCATTTGTTTGGTGCAAAATTGTGTGGACCGAAAATGATGCAACTGTGAGGAAAACTGGACCAACTGCACTTATCTTTGTGGGTTTCTGGACTCTGTGTCAAAACTGTCATTTCAATGAATGGGTGAGGCTTTTTTGTACGCTTTAATGATTTTTACCCACAGTACAAATAAACAGCAGTAAGTTGAATTCTCATTTGTTTGAAAAGTTAAGGTTAAAGTGTTTATTTGTTGGAGCTTTGAATCCAGCAAAATATAACTCAGTGGATTCATTAAAAAAGCATTCAGCTGCAGAAGGTTTTGATATTTTCACTTCTGTTTATGCAAAAAAATGTTTAAATTGTCTTTTTAGTCTTCTGAAATGTTTTCACATTAACGAAAAGAAAATGCAACTCTCGACACATGGTTGTTTTTGCATTATTTATAGGGCTATAAACCAAACAAAAACAATCTGACACTTTTCACTTAAAAAGAATACTTTTATAGAGTATATATTTTTTGTTGCCAGGCCCAGCTCTTCTGTGTTTGTGTCTCTTTCTTGTTCTCTCTCCCTTTCGTCACTTAAGGCAGATGGCCGGCCATCCTGACGTTTTCTTCCTGGTCAAAAGGAATCATTCCTCTTCACTGTCACCTGCAACTTTGTCTTGCTCAAAAGAAAAAGAGAAGATTCAATGCAGTCTGCTGGTTTACTCAGATAGACAACCTACAAAACTACAAATTGTTTGATTCAGAATGTATGAAATTTTATATTGGGATTAAATTAGATTGCATGAACTACTGAACAGATTTTAATGAAACTCTCACAAAGTAATCATTGCATGCACCTCCACAAGTGATTAACTTGAAGTCAACCTGACTGAAGATTTCCACTACACCCAATTAACCTAATCAAACGCAAAGATGGCTAAAACTCAGTCAATTTTACAGATAAAGAGTTAAAACTTTATGTGGTAGTAACTGACAGTAATACACAACACATGCTCTGAGATCTTGCAATATTGCAAAAAGGTTTAGATGAATTTCATGAAACTCAAATATTTTTTATTTTAATATCAATTTGTCCACTTGAATTACATTTTAATTACTACTTTCAGGTACTCAAAATAACCCATTATAGAGCACAGACTTGTCAGCTCACCATTGTCTCACACTTGAACAACATCTGTAGCAAACTTGCGTAGGTAATGACAGCACTTTGTTCTGCCTGTACGGAGCTCTGCAGCGTCAGTGGCTCAGGTGCAGCTGTGAGAAAGATAACAGGTGATTACAGAAACATCTTCACCTGCAGGCCCGAGGGGTTGCCCAGAAAGTCTGGAGTCAGCAGGGCTGCCGTGCGTGTGGGGGCAGCAGCCGGTCAGGCTGGGGCAGCTGCTTCTCCTCCGACACACAACTCAGAACATCGATCCATGCTCCTAAACCTCCTCACGCTCATTACCGGCATTACTCTGAGCACTGTGGGGGCCAGGGATCCTGCTCCTGCTGGATGACAGAGCTAGTCAGTGGTCTGAGGAGAAAAGATAACACACCCATTTCTCAGGCCAAGGAGCACACACTCACAAACACACACTAAGGCTGGGAGGATTACTGTGGAGCAAAGAAGAGCAGGAGTCTTGTTTGGCAAAAACAGTTTGACAATCTTGCAGCCAGATGGTCCCAGACATGTTTGGTAGTGAGAACATTGTGGATTCATTTCCTGAAGACACGATGACATCATTCAGTGCACAAGAATATTTTACAGGCATTTTAACCTGGTGCTTGGAAAGAATTTACCTTCCAGTGTTTATTGCAGTGTGCAGCCGTCATACCAAACACAACAGTGGAAATGTCAACTCTTTGCAGACAAGCTTACCACAAGAGGATAGTTTAGAATGCACTTTATCCCACCTTGAATCTGCTGGACCAACAGCACAGAGACAGAACTTGATGCAAACACTCTAAGCAGATGAAATGTGAGATGACTGGCAGTGGCTTTTTATGCATGTCTAAAAATACCCCACAACTTTTTTTTTTTTTAACATATTTTCCTCAAGGAAGCATTCTCAACAGAAAAGTGTGGTTCTTAGAAGTTTTTATCCTTTAGAAACTCACCCACATATTTCCTGGTGTCCCAGAGCTGGAGACTGGCTGGTAAACTGAACAAATGTCTATCTCTTGCTGAAATTTGGGTTGATCTGTAGGACAGGCTGTCATATTTTCAGCCTCTAGTTGATGTCATGCAAACCAGCTATCAGTGTTACACTTTATGGTTATGCTGCAAATTTGTAATTGACATGAGCAGTAATCATCTCTGACACCAATAAAAGACAACATTCATAGCGATTAACACTTAGATTTATGCTCCAGGCTGCAGTTTCTTTCACCAGATAAAATGGGGGCTGCGGCGGAATGTCATTTCAAACATCTAATAGTTAACTGGCAGACGCATTAGAGATGCATTAATTCGAGACTACCAGCAAAATTGTGTCTTGCGTTCAGGGATAAACACTTGGAATGACTTCTTGAGTAGAAAATACACTTGAGGAAAAAAAGGGGTTGTCATGCCTTTTACATCTCGGGAGTGTGTGATCACCAAGTGTCACTAATACGCCACTCACAATGCATGTTAAAAACCCCTTCGTTTGATCTTGGCAGTATCGCGGTGCTCCCTCAGTACCTGCACAAAAATACTGCGGAGACGAGCAGCAAAGGTGCCCTGATGTTCCTCCACTTTGTTCAGAAGCAGACGTCTGGCATTTGCTGTCCTACACGTTGAATGGTGCACCTTGTACTTCTGTCAAAGAAGAACTCTGAATCTCACACGTAATTTTTCTTTGAGGGCACCAGAAAGGATTATGTGAGCAAGGCGGCCTCCAAAAATAGGCCGCTTATTTATATCGCGCATTCAAAGCTTCAGATATCTGTCTCTTTATCTTAAACAAGATGTGGCAACATCTTGGGATTTTTCAGACTAACTGAATGTCAGTTTGACACATTTGAGAATGACTTCAGAGAGGACAAACATTCAGATATGTAAAACTTAGATAAGAAATTGCAACAATAATGCTAAGAAATTAGTTGAGTTTCTCATATCTGACTCACCTTTTGTTGAAAAGATGCATTTCAGAGGGCAGGGTCAGATTCAGAAGTGTAGCTTTTCAGTTTGTAAAAAGTTTGTTGCTGAGGAACACATCATTTTCCTTTGGTAAAGCCACATTATTAGTCTTCAGAAAATTAATGAAATAAATGGATCAGCCTCAACATTTTAAACCTCTTGGATAGTACTGAGTCGGCCTCACTCGTGTCAGCAAAATAGCCCTGACTTCAATGAAAGAATATGGGAAAATTAACACGGGCATTGTTTGGTTGAGAAAACAGTGACAAGCTAATAACTGGTGTCATACAAAAGTGTAGAGGATTGATATTAACTAATGTAGTGTTCACCGGTTTGTTGTTTTTGAGAAAGACTTGTTTTTTAAGCCTTGAAAACTTTATAAAATTGGCCCTCCTTTGGCTAACCATTAGCCTAGACTGAATGACAACTTCTGCCCTTTTCTCAATACTCTGTCACAGCTTATAAGGTACTAACTTTTGATAACTATTTGACAGAACGTTACTTCAAAAATAACCAGACTATCCCTTTAAGGCCTTGACATACTTCTCAATGGTGCACAAACCACTGCGACCTTTACTGGCACGCGCATGTTCAAAGAGTATTTGTACCTTTTGGATCAGGGCATTCAACTCACAGCATTTTACACTCCAGCCTAATGGGTGGTGATAATGTGCTGGTCTATCATCTGTCTATTTGAAAGAAAAAAAGAAAAAAACTTTGATTTCTCACCAGCAATTCAAAGCAAATTTTGTATCATTTTGGTCCATGTGTGATAAGCTGTTCAAATGGGGAAAACCAGCAAAAATCCTCATATGGTATACAATACGGTAAACAAGCATCTATGTTGTTTTTCTTCCTCTGCGTGTGGTTTATTGACTTGCAGTGTTGTGTATTGTGCATTGGCACCACCTATTTAATCATAGATGTATTGTTGCGCATGCATGTCTGGAAGGTCATATTAATCTGGGCTGCACACAGTCGACCACGGAAGGACCTGTCAGACTCTTGTGGACAAAATGTACGTCACACAGATCTTGTGGTTGAGCAAATGAGGATCCATGTGAGGAAGATGTAAGATGTGAATGAAACCAAACGCCTTTTGTGGTTAGGTAGAACATACAGCTCTGCTTAGAGATGGTGCTGCTGTAAGACTGTTCAAATTGAGTGCTTGGATTACAACAACATTTACATTGTTGATGGGGGGTAGCTGTCAAAGTAACATCCCCATGAAGTTCCCAATCAGAGCATTGCACTGTAACCACTGAAGTATAGAGCAATTAATGTTGTTTACTTTCCCTGTCAGTGACTGGCTCATTGGTGTATAAAATCAAATTCTGCCCATTCAGTAAGGATCCACAATGATATCGACACCTATTAGAATTAACCAACAGAGAATTTAACACGAAAAGTTGCCACAGGTCTAAAATCATCTAAAATCAACAGACAATGTGAAGTTTTCAGATTCTGGCCACGGATTTTCAGAGTAAATTTTGTTGTTTTGTAAATGGCTTATTTTTATGACATTTGAAAGAGTTTGTCTAGTTAAGGCTTTCCATTTGAAAAACATTTTATGTCATGTCTTCAGCTCCCAGTGAGCCATAGTAGCAAGATGAATAGAGACAACATGTAAATCTAATAGCATCAGCTATTGGCCGTAATTTGTTGGAGAATATTTTTAAAAATATCAAGTATTGAAGATCCTCATTGTGATGTGATGTAAGTTTACATGATGGGATGCTTTTTTAAAGTCTGAAACAAATACCAAATAAATATTCATGACCTCATCAAAATTGGTCAAAAAGATGGGTTGTAAAATGGCATTGCAGGTGAGGCTTTATTGAAAGGTGGTGGGGTATCGTGAGATGGAGATAAAAATGATAACAGCACCAATTTTCTAAAATAAGAAAAGCAACAGTACTGCTTTAAGTCAAACTCCTTTTGTGATCAATCATTATCCTTTTCTTCATTTTTGAATAACTTCCTTGAAATTGTTTTTTGTCAGTCTTGTATCTCTATGGAGGCCTGTCATTTAAGTTGATGGTACCCATTTAATAACATTAATTACTATCGTTACTTCCTTGGTTAAAAACAAAAGACTCACAGCCGGTGCCAAATCCATTTAGAATTTAAGTACCCGTAATCACTAAGTCACTCTACCACTCACTTTGACGCATGTCCAACCCTCTCACATCCTATAGGAGCACACATTATCGCACTGGATAACATGACCACTTCAAAATGTACAGGTTTAGTTTCAAAATGTACAGGTTTAGTTTTGTGATTTGTAGCTTTTGACGGGGTTTATCCTTCTGAGAAGACATGCTGCATCGCTTTTGCTTAGTCTGGCAGAAATAGCATCCAGCAACATCCAGTAATCCAGAGCCAGCAGGAGGAAATGAGGCAAACGAGCCCCTTTTTCTTGACAAACTGTAGTGATTAAAGCTTTTCAAAACCCACACTTCATCTCTTAGCTTCGATCAATTCATGGCAGCTCTCATTACCATCCCTGCAATGGCGCTTTGTCCCCGACTTGCCACACACTGCTAAAATTAGCAGCTCTGCATTCTGCTGCCTGCTTGTACATTCAAACCACACTGACTGGGCTTTAAAAGTATGTCACGCCATTAAAAAAAGGCAAGCTCTCCACCGTAAACATGTAAAAATGCCAGTCTTGCAACTGCACCTCCTCTTTGCTTTGAGGGGTTTCTGCAAGCTGTTCTCAGATTTGCTCTGAAAGTAGCACCTCCTTCCACTTTTACCATGAGCAGGCAACAACTTTTTGCGTTGCTTTGTGTCTTCAGTAGAAGAATATGAAGATGGCAGGTGCCTGACTGCTGCCTTGAATATATGGGACTATAGCACCGGTGTCTGACATGAACCTGCTACATGGATAAATCCCTCGTGAGGGGGAAAGTTGCAAGAGTCATTAATCCTGTGAACTCAAGGTGGCAGCTGCACATGGAGATTGTTATGTTTGCAGAGTCTTTGTCGCCTCCTCTTAGCAATCACAATGTTCCACCTGGGATCAAAAGCGCAGCAGTTTTTTTTCGCTGAAGCGTTTGTGCTGCCTTGCTAGTTGCTAACTTTCGCTCCAAAAAATGTTGCAGTCACGCATGCACACGCACGATCAGAAGCGTAAAGAGTTATAGAGCAGAACCTTCTTTTGCCTTTTCCAAGCTGAGATGGTAGGGTTCAGAGTTAAACATAATTGAGCAAAACAAGACAGCTGGCCAGTTCGCGGTGGACCCTGGAGTAATAGCTTATGCAGAAACTCCACTGCCAAGTCTAAAAGTAACACGCCGCATGTTTATGGTTGTGAAGTTTGGAGTTTTAAATTCCAATGCGGCTCCATCGAGCTGTCTTTATCAGGCTGGATGATTTAGGAGCATTCAGGGAACAGGAGCTCGTGTCTCTCGCAGGGCCAGAAGATTGTGCAGCAGGAGGCTGGTGGATGTCAAGTGTGCTTAATCTTGGCCTCTTTTTCCGAACAGATTCTGCCTTTAAAGTTTACCCTCACAGAAGAACCACCACCAGCTTTTTTGATCCATAATTTTACTAATGAAGATTCATCATGACAGCCTTTTTTAAAGAGCTATTTTTTTGTACTTCTTGGTTTCTCATTAAATTTAGATGTATGAAATGCACATTAGGAAACAGGCCACAGTCGCACATGTACAGATAAAATCAGATTTTACAGATTTGTAGTCAGTATATATTTGAATTAATCATACAAATGTTCTCAAGAGGAACCCGGAGATCGATAAACCTCATTCTTGTCAGGAGCTGGAAAGAAATGGTTACTGATCTGGAAAGGCAGACTTTATTGATTAAGAATATATAATGCTGATATTTATTGGTAATGCATTATTACATCTTGTCATTTTTATTAGAATTTTTGCTGTATTTTGTGGCTGTCACTTTGAAAGCGCTTCTGTGACTGAGCAGCATGCCGGATTTGAAAGGACACACCTGATTTTACACCAGAAGTACTGTTCACATACAGGATCCAGTTCCATCTCCAATCACAACATGCTTACTCTGTGTGTGCTGAGGGCTACATGCATTCTTACAGCTGAGCCTTATTTCACAGAGAAACACAAATCAACATGAAGAAAGAGAAAACAAATTTCATGTTTGTGAATACAGTATAAACATGAATTCTTTTTTTAATGCTACCTCAAATGAACCTACCCAAAATGTTCTTTTTTATGGATTCTTAGTAATTTTTCCTGACCAGTAATGGGACTTGAAAGGTTTATCCTTGTTGACTACTTTATTGTGCTTCAGTACCGATTTTAGGTACTAATTAATTAATTATTGAAACTTACAATCCACTTTAATTTGAAGCAAAACAAAAAGCAACACCACTTTCACCATTACCAACAACAAAAACACAAAGCAAACAAACAAAATCAACAAAACAACATACCCAAATGTTTGTGTTTCTAATTGAAAGTGTTTTAAGATGATAGCAATACACTTTGGTCCTGGCCCCGAGCTGTTAGAGCGTCAGTCTGGTCAAAAATCTGGTCATTCGAAGAACTATCTACAACAGGTAAGGTATTAAATATACATAACCTTTCCACAGAACCCCTACTTCCCAAGATCTGAACTATCGATTGAATTCCTACACAACAACAAACAGAAGAACAAAGATCATCCCTCACTTAGAGGAGAGTCCTGTACAAACAAATTTACGTTTTAGCTACTGTATTGCTACATTTAGGTTTTAGCTATAGTTTTGCTAATTTTATCTTTTAGCTCCAGTTTTGCTCACTTTAGCTTTCATTTACTGTTTTGCTCCTGTTCTGCTTGTTTTTAACTAAAAATTCAGTAAACAGTTTATTATTCAACACGTTTCAGCACAGTCATTCAGCATTCATTTTTGCAGAAAATGCAATTTCTCTAGTTTATTTATTATTTTTTTATTAATAAGTTCTTGCTTTTAAATACAA
>JAOXNZ010000098.1:11502499-11515028 GCA_028566095.1 Kryptolebias brasiliensis | reverse complement strand
CATAATTTCTGTTTCAGGGCTGAGGCAAAGAAATAGGAAAATAAAACTTTCCAGATATAGCATGATTGCTAAAACACACCAAGGCAGACTTACTGTAGTTGTAAACTGTACTGGTATTTCTCCGTTGTGCCAAATGTATTTTTAAAGGTCGCATAACTCCAGCTTGGACTATCTTCAAGGGAAGTGGTTTCTAAGCACAAGAAATATATTAATGCATTGACGTAGACGCTGACCACCCCAAAAGCATTACAGCAGTCATTTCATGCATAGTTTATGTACAAATGACAAGATGTTCTCTGGAGTGAAACAGGAAATGAAGTCATGTTGGTGAAGGGTTAAACTGAGGTACCCTCTCATCCAAGCCTACCATAAATCGTTCATGTAAAAACAAAGATCAAGGGGACAGCAACAATTACAGTGGTCCAAAAGGTTTTCACAGCACAGAAGTTGTTAAAATTGGATTTGCACTAGCTCAAAATCAAAACATTTACTGGGTTATCAAAGGTCTGTTTGTACTTAAAAGCAGTAGTTCAGATATTTGGAAGTGGGGTTCTGCAGAAAGGTCATGGAAAATTAATCTCTTACCTGTTGTGGCCGTTTGGAGAAACAGAGTTTAATTCTGACCAGAGGCTAAAGCCCAGTTGGAGTGGGACCAAGACCAAAGTGGATTGTCGCTATTTTAAAACAAATCTAAAAAATTTCTTAGTGGCTCATGCAAACACTATTTTAAAAATCTTTATGTTGCCGTCAATTCATATTGCACCAATACTTACATAGAATTCTTTGCTTATTTGCAAATATGCTCAGCAGCAGTAGCACCTAGCTGCTAGTTACGATGCAGCCTGGGGTACTTTCAACTTAAAGATCATTATTTTTTTGTAAGAATATCCATATAATGCAAAGTTGATGGCAGACTAAAGGACTATAAAACAGCTTTTGCATGATACGCTATAATCCTTTTTTAGATTGGACTTGTTTTAAGACAGCAGAAATCCATTTTATCTTGGCCTCAATCAGACTAGTCATTAGTTTTTCAATCTGGTCAGATTTAAAGTCTGCTTCTCCAAATTTAGGTAATTTCAAAGAGCTATCTACAACAGGTAAGATATTAATTGTTCATAACCTTTCCACAGTATCTCTTTAAAATCTAAATGCTCGCTTTAACACTCAGACCCACTTTTCTTTTCTGTTTCTGATCTATTTTTTAGCTATTCTTTTATCACCTTAAAAGTGTTTTATTTTTTCAAATCCACATCACAAATAAGAGCTGGAGCCAAGTTTTGGCAGGCCACCCAAAATCCGGTCTTTTAAATAATGGCACTCCAGACTGTTTGTTCATTCGAGCCATGGCGACCTATAATTATGTTTCAAGAACATCCAACCTTTTGTGGTCATGAGCACAACAGCATGTGAAGTGTCAAAATGGTCTCTGGTGTAGTCCTTTTTATTACCTAAAAACAACCAGAAGAGAACATAACGGTTTTCAAAACAAGGTGTCATTAGTCTGTTGAATAAACGTGCCTTAAAAAAAATCTATAACGGCCTTTGCTATGGTTGAAAGAGATGTTTTTGTAGATTTTACTGGCTATTCTATGTTTACTTTTAGTCAATTGATTATAATTTACATCTCTTGTTATGCTCATTGCTGTTCACTCATCATGTTAAGGATTATGACAGCTAGTCCAATTTTCTACTCTGCCTGGATTTTAGTTCATACATTTTCTGCTTAAGCAACACCTTTGCTAAACTAAAACTCTTATTTTTTGTTGCCTGCCTTTCTACTTTAAAGGTTAACAATATACATTCTTTCAAGTAATGCTAGTTTCAATTATGAATTGGAATTTAAGAGAGAAGAGGACAAAATTGAATGAATTGAGAAGTGACTGTGCATTATAAAGAAACTAAATTTAGGAAGGCAATTCCTTAACTCCTAGAATGCAATATTTTTCAAATATGACAGTAGCATAATAAACATCCTGAAATGATGTGATGGCTTTTGGTTTTGGTGTGCCACCCTAAGATTTGCAGCGGGCCCAATCTAGTCACCCTTTTAAAAAACTTTCTCGAGGCGCCCCTTCGTAGTGAGCTGGTGCCTTTCTGATTGAACAAGAGGCAGGGTACACCCTGGACAGATCAAGAGAAAGTACAATACAACAACATGCAATACAGGTATTCACGCTTTTTGTCTTTTAATTAAAAGGAACAAAACTCCTTTAGTGGTTGGTGGTTTGCAAATGCAAACAGATGCACTCATCAGTGGGTAGCTAGATGTCAACAAAGAGTTGAAGGCTACTCTAAACTTTGAATCTATTTGACAGATGCCACACAATAATACCAATCATTACCATAAATCATCACGAGTAATTACACTAAACCAGTGCGCCCCGGTCAACCCACTAATGAAGGTTAATGTGCTTTTCAGTGCTCATTCTTCTGCCGGCATTTTATCCACAAGCACAAACTTCATTGACAACATTTTACTGCAGGAATGCCCTTGTTGTGCTGCTGCAACAATGAATGCCACACAATGATGTGGCCAACTTCTCAGTAATGACATTTACAGTACTGCCTAGTGACCGCGAGGCAAAGAAAAATATCTTTGTGAAATGTGAAGGATATCAAAAGGGATTTTCAGCAGGTGTAAAAAAGACCTTATTAACATTTCACTCCTAGCACCGAAATCCTGGAGTTAATCCTGCAGCAAGACTCACCAGGATAGGCTAATATCAACCCCCGAGGATGGCTTGAAACATAACAGATAAAAGTTGATCAAACACAATTTGACTTAAGAAACATCATTTGGGATTTTAATTTAATCAAAACAGCCAGAGCCGTGCACCCCCAGGTATGCGGCGGCTCACTGCAATCCAAAATAGTAAATCAATCTAGTTTAGTTGCAACAGAAATACACAGACAAATAAGCAAACAAGTTCCCAAGATCTACAGAGTCAATCTTGTTAGTAAGAGCATGTCAAACAGTATTTTTTAACGGAAATGTCAAATGAATACCTCAAAATACTCCAAACAGTGTTCAATAAGTCACTATTTAGGTATTTAATAGTGAAAATTCTGACACAGGCAGCAGCAGACCCTCACAACTGTCAGATTGCTCCATTATGTTTCTTAGACATGTGGTCATTCATGATGAAGGTGGCTCGGTTGAGATGCTGAGGGGATCCCATTTTGATTACGCCTCCAAAGCATCCAGGTTCTCCTACATGCGTATCACCGGGCCACTGCCCATTTCCTGTTTCCGAGTTTTTGTTATCTGTAACAAGTAAAGCAATTGTCAACAGACAGAGCCCATTGCCTTGTTTGGGTGGCTGAGGGGAAAGATAAACCAGCACAGAGGCACAAAGAAAGAACAGAGGAACATGAGCAGCCTGTCTGATCTCTGAGGAGGGAAGACGCTTCCCACTGGTGCCAATATCCACATACAGAATCTGATTAGAGAAAGTGTGTGTGTGTCTGTGTTTTACACAGCATGACTGAATTTGAAAGTTTAAGTCTGACCTTTTACCAGCCTTTGAATGTATAAACCAGTATGTTTAGACTGAAGGGTTTAAAGCCAGACAAAACCAAAATACATTGATTCTTTTACAATCGATTAGAGAACTCTGGGCTGCTCTGTGTTTCTAAACACCCCCTCCAATAGTAATTTAAAAGTTCTGTGCAGCACATTTAGGATTATCTGTTAGCAGAAATGCAACATGATTATTTTTTCTATATATTTCTGTGGCATGAAATGATCAGAAAATACTAATTATTTTGTAATGTCCATTTATTTCCCCATCTTGCACACTTAAATTGCTTACCAGAAGGAACAGTCTGCGTGCACATTAGGTGCTACAATATTATTGGTTGAATGGCTTATGAACAAAAGTATTGCTTGAACAAAAACAGAACCAGTTGTTACCCCTAAGGCAAAATGGAGTGCCTCATTGGTGAGTGGTAAATGAGAAGTTCTGCCAAGATTAAACACTCTTTCCCATTTTTTTTTCTTCTTTTATTTTTCTGGACAAGTCAAAATTCTAACAAGTTGTCTAAAAGTCTCCCTCGATTGTTTACCCATTTCAAGACTTTGCTTTATTTTTTTACTGACAATAGAAACTAAAAAACTGTTGTTCGTTATTTTAGGTGTTTACATATAAATGTTTATATAATGGCAGTTGCTAGGGAAGTGAAAATTAGCCCATTTGTTCTGATTCGTAGAAGTGCACAAACTGTTCATGCACAATCTGATTAGATTAGAGCAGCCATGTACCCATGCAGTTTTGGTATGAAATCTAGATGCACTGGTCTGTTATATCTTTAGACTGATCCAATCTGATCCATTTATTTATTAGATGAGAAGTCTGAAAGCAGTTAGCTTTCTACAGGCATCCTGTTTTGAAAAATAGCAGAAAAGTGGAAAAAGTGTAGTTGTATTTATATACAAAAATAGATCTCCTGTAGACACTTCTTTGCACAACTTCTTCTGGTGCCATTCATGCTGTTTAGCTGTATTGCTTTCTAATTAGAGACACCTGCTGCTAAGGAGGGGAACTGCAGTAGCAGAAGGAACAAACACTGAAAATGTGCTTTACCTTGATTATGAGGAACTACTAATATTCCAGAAAAGATAAACTTGAGTTTTATTATGTATAATGTTGAAAAAGCATGTTGCTGCTCTCTGCTGAGTTACTGAAAGGGTGTGCAACACATCTGCTGCTGGCAAGTTTAAAAATTTAGCATCAGTTTGCATTTTTGTGTATTGTATTTTAAAACAAGCCACGCATGTGAGAGGTCTTTTATTATTCATTAGGTAGTAAATAATTGGTTTCAATTGGTTTCAGTAAGTGACATGAAATCATTCTTTCACTTTGTTGTGTTGTATTGCCTTGAATGAAACTTAAAAGAAATCACATCGTAATATGAATAAAGAAACTTGCACTGAGTGTGGCTCTTGTCATTTTCCCTTTTAACTTCATAGAAGCCGAGATATTTCCAAACACTGGCTTTTAATGCAGAAGAAGCTGTTTATATGTTTCAGTCATCCTTGTTCTCCCTTTGTTGTGTGCACTCCATAAATGGCCTGGACACTACATATCTGCAGTTTGGAGCCTTTTGTGTTTCTCAGCTTGACATTATGAACATAAATAATAATCCATTTTTTGACATTTTTTAATCTATTCAGAATAGTTCATGTTCACCTTGTGGTATAAAAAAAAATAGATTTCAACCCCCACCTCTAGAATTTTCTCAAACAAGAGTGTTTAGCATAAAAATCATGCACATTAAAGGGCACAAGTATAGAGCTGCACCTTAACCAGTTTATCATGTAGGAAACTTTTGGTATGAGAAAAAAATCAGCAGAGACAAGGTTTTTTCTGCTTTTAGTCAGGGCTTTTAACCACAAGACAGCTTTTAAGTAAAAAAAAAAGATAAAAAACATCTACAAATAAACAAATAAAAATATTATGTAAGATTAATAAAGGCAAAGAAAACATAGTGGTGAATGTCCTTCTCTTTCATTCATTGCTAATAAAACCTGCCTCCCAATAAAGTAATTTCTTGTAGGAATAACGATATAGTGCTGTCTATTTTTCCCACAAGTATTAGAAAACTTATCTTGACCCTGTTTATTTTGCCATTGTACCATCAAAGCTGCCACAATCACCCGTTTATTGAGAAATGATCAAATTTAAACAGCTACATCGCCTTTTGTTTCCATTACTCAGAGCAAAATGACACGAAGAGTGCCAAGTTGTTTCAGATGAGTCAGTGTTATCACCAGCCTGCAGTAAACCAACACAATCAGCTGGATTTATAATGCAGCTCACAGTGGTAATGGCATTCTAATTTGTGCAAGAGTTTTCTTGTTAAAATCAATGATAAGAAGATGAAACATCTTTGGTTGGAACTTTAAGCTGTGCCCTTTGGTACTGTTGCTCACTATCACACAAATGTGCTACCATTCAGCATATTAAAATAAAAAATAAAAATCTGTATACTTTAACAAAAAACAGCAATGTAGTGCAGTGGAAACAAAAAATCTCTGTGCACCAAGGAAGCAATAATGTTGGAGTGAAGTGGGTGGGACTGCTTTACTTTTAATATATCACAGGCACAGTTTAGGGAGGACCCTACTTTTTTTATGATCCATATGTTTATGTCGGCAGACGAGTATTTCTGATGAACCACATGGGCACCACATCAGCAAAACATGAGACTGAAAAGCAGCTGAGTTGTTCACGACAGCTCAGAGATGATAATTATCAGCTGTAGGTTGAGAGGAAACATAATTAAGGGCGTATGAAACCCATCTGGGACCGAAATGTCTTTATTAATGTTAAAGGTGAACCTTATTGTTATTTCTATACGCTCTGTCTTGACACTGGGTGTTCTCCATCATCTGCTGCACTACATAAATCTCACTGACACTAAGAATTCAAATTTCACCATTGTTGGCACTAAGATCTCATCAGCAGATTTTCCTACAGTAATTAATGTCAGTGACCTCTTGAAAATCGATTGGAGAAATCCACTAATGACAGAGCCTTGTCATGAACCTTTAATAACCATCATCAGTCATTCTTTATCTGTTCATATGCCATTTATCATTGACTCAGATTTTATGATTGTTCCAACCAACAATTTGGAAATGGGGGCAAAATTGGCCCCGAGAATGTCATCAGTTTAATCAGTTCAGAAATAGAACCTTGAAACAAATAGAACCGGTCAAGGCACATTGCTATTATTTTTAACCAGCTCATGCCCTGCCAATATTGTTAAAATCACAGCTGGTGTCTTTTTGTACCACAGAGCATAATTAAAAGTTGTTCAGAAATGCCCATTTGGCAGCGCAGCTACAAAAAGGAATCCAGCGTGTGAGGTTGGAGGCACCTCATTATCGCACAGACATGAGGACGCCCAAAGTCAGACAGATTAATGGCAGTAAAAAAGAAAACAAGTCATTTATTAAATGATGGCTACCTCTATTTGAAGCTGCCAGGCATCAAGAAAACTCTCAATGAGCTTTAGTGTTGCCGGGTCGTTTGACTCCTCGATTCATCACCTGCCTCACTTCTGTTGATGCTAAAAGGTTTCTATAAGAGCAGGGAGCCTGGGGTCAACACACAGACTTAAAATAATGAAAGAGGAGATGAATGCATGTGACAATAAAACAAAAACATAAATATGACTGGAATTAGTTGCACTGTTGATATCCTGACTAGTGGAGAAAGGACCCAAATGCAGGACTAGGAGTATTAGAAGTATAGGAGTATGCTAGGAGTTTTCAAAATGCTAACCCCCCTTTAGCCTAGGCCACTGTTGTTGATTTTGTGTGGATCCCTTTTATTTGGAGAATGTCCAGTGGTTGTCAAATGGCTGAGTCAAAACTCACAAATATGTTAATTTTTTTCATTAATTAAATTTCTACATTGTTTTGTTTAACATTTATCAAATTTATATACAGTGATTAATAAGGAAAATCACAAGAAAAAGTTCTCAGTCAAATGAGAAAAAGTGGAAAACTGTTCAACACATTGAAAACCCAAAGCATTGCAAACACCATCTGTTTGTGGCAATAGGCTTTGAAACAAATAAAACAAAAAGGACATATTTACCAAAAATGTGGTTTGTGAAAGGCTATGGTTAGTGAAAAGCATATATATATACTCTGGAAGGCCTGATTTGTTTTCTGCAAACAGGTGGATCGATTGGGGATTCAGAGCAGGTGGTGAGAAGATAAAGCATTTGGGAAACCAAAAACAACAAAATTACAAGAAAACCAGGCCCAAAACTCAAGTAGAAATATAATTACTTTTCTTTAATTTATAATATAAAATAAGGAAAAGGAAACGGGAGACTAAGACCCTAAACATGACAAACTATGCCAGTCATGGCAGCTCCAGTATATGAGGACACTATAGTCTATTGTAGCGTAGTTGTACACATGTTGGGTACAGTTTGACCAGCCTATTTAGCATTTTAAAATAAGCACACAGAATATTCAAATAGTTATCCTAACTATCAATAAATTACAGATTCAATTATAAATTAATATTTGTATATATTACCTTGTTTTGCCAAGAACTATTACATATTTTAGGATCTAATGTAAAATGAGGTTTATTACAGTCTGTAAAATGTTTAATAAAAATAAATAAAGTGATTTTACATGATGAATAGAGACTGTTAGGAAGAAGAGTTGCCATTTTCCTTGTCAAAAATATTGCTTTGCTCAGTAACATACCACACCAATTAAATAGTTTTTATCTGAACCCAAAGCACAACAGACGCGTCGAGGGAGCACTAAAACCCATTACTGGAGATTTAAGAATCTCTATGTCCTAGGCCATGCACAGATTTAAAATGCTCTTCTTTATACAACACACAAATAAAAATATCTGCCATTCTACAAAAGTAAACCACTTACACGTTTGAAACAAAGAATGCCCACACAGTGATGAAGATTGTTTTTACTACATTAAGCCAGTCTCCTCTTTCCTACCTAACTACAATCAAAGATGCTGTATTTTCAACATTTTCCGTCATAAATATAATTTCAAGGTCTATTTGGTACTGAAAAAGCAACAACACTTCTGTGGCAGTATTTGTTTTTATTTCATAGAGTTTGAGAGGAAAGCATTGATAATCCAGGTGCACTGGGAAAACACAAGACAAAACTGACTGTGCTGGAAAACACATTTACATAACAATTTCCCTTTCTAAAACTGAGATAATTAGCCAATGGGATCAAGTTGGTGTTCATAGAAAACTCATATTAAATAATGTCATGTTATCAAATATTACTTTAATAACAACATCAACAAAATACAAAAACTGGTCCAGAGGTTGCTAAATAACATTTCTAATGTTTTTGTGAATGATAAAAAAAAAATGAAGTCTAACTAAAATACTAAAACTACATTTATAAAATAAGATATTTATTCTGAGCACTTTTCCCCCATTCAATGAGCTATTATTGTTTTAATTTATTAAAGTAAAGGCAATAAACAAACTATTCAGATACTAGCTAAAGGGTGAATTTCAAAGTACTTAAGCTGAGCAGCCAATTAAGTTGATGCTAACACAGACTAGAAAATACAAGCTACATCTAAGTTCTTGTTTATTCACAGGTGAGATTTACTTGTTCAGGCTAATTTGCGCTGCACTTAGTTAGTTTTTTTGGTCATAATTAAAAACAAATTGGATTTGTAGGTCTGAGCTTTAACTGCAGAACTGGACGTTCCCATCATAATTGATAACTCTTAACCAGCATTATGATTTTTATAATTTTCAACCATATACTAGTTTGCTCAAGTTAGTAAATTTGCCCACTGAAGTGTTGGGAAGCTACAAACTTTTATATCCAGCTCCAGAGCAATCAGAACTGGTGTCCTCCAGGGTCGTGTGTTTGTCACACTACTCTTCTCCTTGTATATTAACAATTTGATTTTTTAGAACTCCAAAATTTTGTAGACAGCATATCAGTAATCAGCCTTGTCCAGAATGGTGATAAGTCAGAATACAGAGGGAGGTTGAACAGCTGGTTGTATGTTAACAAGCAGCTAGTAACCAGCTAATAATAATAATTTAGCATTCAACATTCAAAAGGCAATAGAGACGCTCCATTATGTACCTGGATTTTGCCATCTTGAACAACACACTGGTGATGTGGAGTCCTTCAGGTTTCTGGGCAACACCATTACACATAACCTACAGTACATTAACACTCTTGTGAAGAAGGCCCGGCAGAGACTGTTCTTCTTCCATCAGGTGAGGAAGTTTAATATTTCACAGAACATCCTGACCCAGTTCTACTCAGCTGTCAGTGAGATTTTCTATACACTTCTATAGCTGTCTGGTTTGGTTCAACAAATCGAACATAAGAAAGCTGCAGCGAACAAGTCAGACTGCTAAGAGAATTTTTGGTTTCCCACCAACTCCCATCAATGATCTGGGTTTGTCTCAGACCAGACAAAAGTCTTCCGAAATCATCTCAGACTTCTCTCAACCATCACATGGACCTTTTGAGTTGTTGCTTCCAGGTAAGCACTTCAGAGAGCTGTTATCAGGACTATCAAGGGGCAAAACCATTTGCTCCCCTCAGTCCATTTACCTTATGAATTAATTACTTGTGTGAGCAAGCATACTTGGTAATGAATCTTTCTGATTCTGGTCTTAATCAGGAGGGAATAAGAAGCAATTTTAAAACGACAGCAAAATGTTCACTAGAAACTCCAAATGGAAACCTGGTCGATTTTATTTATTTATTTATTTTTCTTACCTAAGCTAAGCAGTGCATTAAAGGCAAAGCCTACTGCATCAACAGTCAATTTTAGTATTCCTGAATACAACCTTATCCTAAAAGTATTGGGAAACTTTTAGCTGCTTGTATTAAAATATAGACCTTTGTCCTTAAATAAGGAACACTGTGTCAGCAAAAAAACCTTTTGTCTTGATAGAAGACATGACTCCCTTAAAAGATTGCTCAGTCACATCTATGATGCAGGCTGGTTGTTCAAAGAATTCAGCAAAAACGGAGCTCATGGTTGTCTTTTCTTTGTTTTTCCTGAAAGGAATTAGACTGTTTTCTTTCCTGTGTAAATTCTGAGAAATTAGAAAACAAATTTTGGAAAGTCTGACGGAGTCGTACTTAATGGTGCTTTATCTTCTGAAACAAGTGCAAAAGACATGCTATGTATAGATACCAGCAGGTTATTTGTAGTGCAGTGCCGCAGAGAATGGGCAACTGATGTATCAATCTGTCTTGCTGAAAAATACCTATCGCCAGAGGACTGAGATGCCGTGACAAACAACAATGTGGTTTTCCTGGTTCAGCAAAAGGAGTTGGCCAAGTCTGCTGGTGTACTGTAGAACACATTTTCATTTGTTTAGGAAAAGTTTGGCAGCTGCAACACTATTTGTCATGGAGAGCACAGCGAGTGAAGAAGTGATTGAGTGGCCGGCAGTGGATGACCCGGTGCAAGCACTGCACAGGATTGAAACGGGGATGACAAAAGCTGGGGGCGGATTGAAGGGTGCGGGAGTCAAGCAGCGTGTTTCGGCTTCCCCACCTGTGACCCATCTACCACAGAGGTGCGTTTCTCAAAATCTCTCTGAGGACAAATCAGCTTCAAATGCAGAAATACATCTGAGACCAAAACAGTGTCTGCATTTCATGAGATCAGTTGCTCATCTGGTGATAAAATCATCGAACTTGTGTTGTGAAAATACAAACAGAAAAACAAGCTGATTAGGGATTTTTTTTTTCTGCTTTAGCCTTCAACTATTTGAAGTAGTATAATATTTTTAGGTTGTGTGGATTTCAGTGGGATCATGGGTTTGGCTGTTGCTTTAGTTTAGAGTTAATATGTTAAATTGGTCTGTTTCAGTTGCATTTGTGTTTTGCTTTCCTCGCACAAGGATTTAAAAATCATCACACCTGCCTACTGTTTATCTTCAGTTCCCTGGTTTGAACTCCTCATTGCTAGATTCCTGTTGTCTATGTTGTACTTATAGTGCTTTGTTATCTCCTCCCCAGTCTACTTGTAGTCTTGTTTCTTTTGTTCATGTATTTTGTTTTGGATTCTTTGGATTTATGTTTTAAGCTTGGCTCACTGTGCGATTTCCAGCTGGTCTTGATGCTGTAATTATTACCTTCAAACTCTAAAAAGAGAGTGAGGAGGATGAGGAAAAAAACATTGATTGCAGCAGCAGTCACACTGCACGACTTTCCTAGAAGATTCCTGATACTCCTTGATATTTGTCCTAGGTTGTTTTTGGTCTTGAGAGAGAAAGAGAACAACCACAGATCAATAAGTCAAGATCATGACCAAAGATTTTCTTTAAGTTTTTTTTTTCACGACAAAAGATTTTGTCTAAGACAAAAATCGAACAGTGTAAATCTGGCTTTAGACAACTTTTCTGTCTTTTCCAAATCCTTGTAGAACAAAAAAAAATAAATACTGTTCCCACGTCACATGGTTGTGTGGTCACGTGGTTGTGTTTTGTGTATTTTTGTGTTGACCTTGTGATGGACTGGGGTCATGCCCATCCCTTTACTTCACCCACTGAAAGCTTGGCTAGTCGTCAGTACTCCCCCACAACCCTGAACGGTAAAAAGCAGGTATGTAAAGCGAACGAATGACACAACAAAGCACAAAACTATAGAAATGTTCTAAGATTTTGTCTTTGATCTGAATAATTTAAGACTGAGTGTCTACCAATACCAAGTCTCAGTTAGATACCTGCAGTTTTCTGCAGAACAGTGTTACAAACTAAACAAAGTACAGTTATTAAAATCAGTGACACTGTGTCTGCTAGGCTGCACTGCAGCTAAAGTGTGTGCATTGCATTTTTGTCCAGAACTATTGTAATTTCGTATGCTGTTTTTATAATTCTTACAGAACCAGACACTTTTGGATCATTACAATGAGTACTGAGACTAAGCAACAATGTTGGGCAAACATCAGAACTCCAAATAACTGTGATTAACCTCTTAGGACCTGGTGTCCACATATGTGGACATCACATTTTG
>JAOXNZ010000098.1:11476295-11501300 GCA_028566095.1 Kryptolebias brasiliensis | reverse complement strand
ATTTGAGAGAATTGGTGCTTAAAATTATCTTTGAAATGGTCATAAGGAAGTTTCATTAGATAACTTAAAAGCTGAAAATCTTTTAAAAGCTAAGAAAAAAAATTATTTTGGAGATTGTTCAAGCTGTAAATTGATCTTCTCATCTAATGAGGTCACATCTTTTTTTAGTACTGTTCTCCCTCAAACCCCACAGTGGGTTGTTTGTTCCGGCAGGTATTGTGACCTAATTATTACGTTAATGTCCCAAAATCAATCTCTTTCTAACCCCAATCAGTTAGACTTGATTCCTAAACTCAACGCAGAAACTGTTTCTAAAACAGAATTGAGTAATTGTATCAGCAAAATTAAAAATAAGTGCAAGGGTGAACAAATTAAAAGAAGTATGTGAAAAAAATAGATGTTGTAACATGGTCTCTGCTTGAATCACATTTCTATGGATACATTCACACTGCAGGTCTTAATGGTCAATTCTGATTTTTTACTCAAATCTGATTTTTTTGCGTGGTTGTTCACATTAGATTTTAAATGCAACCTCCATCAGACTCCAGTGTGAACAGTCTCCAGTTCCTGAAATGACCCACATGCACAGAAGACGATATGACGTCACACTCCGCACGGTGCGTTTAGGGAAGAGAATATGAATGCTGTTAGTGTTAACATGTGTGAATTGATTTTGAAGTTGCTGTCCAATTGGAGCCAACTGTACATCCAACTGGTAAAAGATAATAAGAGTGCAAATGTTAACGATGACCTGTTTTGGAGCTGTGGCTGCTACCTCTATGCATGTATGTTTTATGTTTTCGTGAATGTCAAATCTTCATTATTAAAGATTATTAAAGTTTAAATTCTCAAAATAACAGGTTCAGATTTTTATTGCCCATTACAATTTCTGTTCTTAGCAGCTAATGAAAATTATAAATATAAAATTTATATTTGGTACAATTGACTTTAACCCATTGGTCTGGCCCTCTGCAATCACATTGATTAAATAATTTCGGATGTTTCTACCTTTCATGGCAGACCCTGTAACCTTCCCTCTTTGTTACACACTCAGACCTATTCAACTAAAAAGACAAAAGCTAAATTTCTGATTCAACAATTTTTGTTGCATCATATCTGCTGGTTTAGTCAAAGACAGGAAACAAAAGATAATAGCTGTGGTCAGTTAGTGCTAATTACCAAATGTTAGAGATAATTGGTCCATTTTTGAAACTGGCAGTGTGGGAAAAGACAAGCAACCAGAATGTCGTTACCATGGAAATGACTCTAAAGTACAAGGCCTTTTGCTGTTGAAGGTGTCACTCACCTAACACCATTATAAATGGCTACAGAACACTCATTTCTGTCCGCCTTTCCCCTCACATAGTGAATTATGGATTTTTTAAAAACAATAACGTGACCAGCTTTATGTAATTTTATTTGTGATAAAACCAATTCATTTTTCTAGTGGATTACAAATTGAACTTTATTCTCTCTTTCCTTTCAGTCCTTTTGTATTCTTCCTTCAATAGTGCACAATGTTTACTGATGATACTTTTTTGTTTATCCAAGCATTCATAGATGAAAAGAAAATATCTCAAATTGGATGTTATACTCTCACTGAGTTACACTGAAAAGCAAGTTAAAAAAATAATTTTTGCATTTGCTAAGGGTAAAATGTGGGCAGACACATACTAAAAGTACCACAGAAATAATAAAAAAATCCTTCCTTGGTGTGCAAAAGGCAGCTGCAAGCCAACAAAGACACCCTCCTCTTATTTGCATGACTCTCTGGCAATCAGGAAGTTCTGGAGAGGAGCGCACAAGAAGGAACTGTGATTTGATCAATCAACCACAATGCACTGCATGATGAATATGCAGCTGAACATGGTGCGCCTCTCACGAGACGGATGAATGAGGAAGTTTTTAATTAAGACTCAAATAGTCTGAATTCAACCACAGACACACAGCCAGAACAACAGGAAATAGGAAGTCTGAGCAATAATGAAGATAAATTGATGTAAAATCAAAAACTGAAGTCATATGTCTGCACACAAATGGGGAAACATAGAAAAACTAAAAATTTGCACCAAGATAACAATTAGTTAAATTCAAATTGAAAAAAAAGAACATGTTCCTTATGTATGATCATACATTCTGGTTATAATGACATGCATAAAACATACAATAATCATAGTACATGTCAAAGCTTTTAAGACTATAATGAAACTGGAGTTTGACTTATACATATTCATTGTTTTTACACACCAATAAGATGGTGATGCCAATCAGTTACTTATTAATTTATTCCAAAATACAACTTTTAAATTTACATAACTCAAATACACTGTATTATCAAAAATATTCACTTATCTATCCAAATCATTGAATTCAAGTGTACAATAACTTCCACGGCCACAGGTGTATAAAATCAAGCATACAGACTGCTTCTACAAACATTTGTAAAAGAATGGGTCGCTCTTAGGAGCTCAGTGAATTCCATTGTGGTACTGTGATAGGATGCCACCTGTGCAATAAGTCCAGCCATGAAATTTTCTCACTACTATTTATTCCACAGTCAACTGTTAGTGGTATGATAACAAAGTAGAAGCGATTAGGAATGACAACAACTCAGCCAAGACGTGGAAGGCCATGTAATCACAGAGTGAGCTCAGAGGATGCTGAGGCACATAGTGCACAAAGGTCACCAATGTTCTGTAGAGTCAATAGCTACAGATCTCCAAACTTCATGTGGCCTTCAGATTAGCTCAAGAACAGTGTGTAGAGAGTGGAGAGTAGGAATGGGTTTCAATGGCCGAGCAGCTGCATCCAAGCCTTACACCACCAAATGCAATGCAAAGTATTGAATGCAGTGGTGTAAAGTACGCCCCCACTGGACTCTAGAGCAGTGGAAACATGTTCTCTGGAGTGACAAATCATGCTTTTGTGTCTGGAAATCCAATGGATGAGTCAAGGTTTGGCTGCTGCCGGGAGAATTGTACTCGTCAGACTGCATTGTGGCAAGAGTTAAGTTTGGTGGAGTGGGGATTTTGGTGTGGGGTTGTTTTTCTGGAGTTGGGCTCGACCGCTTAGTTCCAATGGACACTTTCAAGGATTCAACGATTCAAGGATTTTTTATTGTCATACCAGCTCACACTTTCATGTTTGTGGTACGAAATTTGGACTCAGTTCCCAATTCAAGAAGCCTAATAAATAAATAAATACATAAAAAATAAATGATAAAAGAGTATAAATATATGTATATTTCATTTACCCAACTTTGCAGGAACAGTTTGGGGATGGCCCCTTCTTGTTCCAACATGAATATACACAAATCAAGGTCCATAAAGACATGGATGAGCAAGTTTGGTGTGGAAGAACTTGACTGGCCTGCACAGAGTCCTGACCTCAACTCAAAAGAACACCTTTGGGATGAATTCGAGCAGAGACTGGGAGCCAGGCCTTCTGTTCAACATCAGTGTCTGACCTCACAAATGCGCTTCTGGAAGAATGGTAAAAAAATTCCCCAAAACACACTTCTAAATCTTATGGAAAGCCTTCTCAGAAGAGTCAAAGCTGTTATTGTTGCCAAAGGTGGGCCAACATCAATTATAAACTATGGATTATAAATTTGATGCCACTCAAGTTCATACGTGTGAAGGGAGACGAGCAAATACTTTTGGCAATATTACTTGCACAGAGAATCCAGGAGTTTAGTCCAATACAAATGGTAAACAACCTGAGGTTTGAAGATGAGAATATTTTCCTTTAAATCGGTCTGACACAGTATAAAGAATATGCATGCTCTGCTGTGAGGTGCACAGGAAAGCAAATTTTGTTCTAGCGCAGTAAAAGGTGCTGCATGTGTGCCCAAGGAGCAATACTTTGTGATTTAAAGCTGCCTTTAACGAGGCTCATAATACACACTACATCATTTTTTTGGTTCAAAACTTGCTCTTTCCAAACAAGTCCTGCTTCCATTGAGAGCCCATTAATTCACTGTTTGCCCAATGAAATTAAAACTGGCAGTCATTGTCTGGGTTTGCTCATTCATAAGGCGGATCTGATTGCGCTTCAGGCCCTGTCAGTGCTGCCGCCTGATAAGAGGCTTGTACAGCGATTGGGCTGATTGCAGAATAATAACCTGGCTGCCATTGATGCTGAGCCTGGTGTGCAGTGATCAAGCTGAACAGCAAGGTTGTTATGGTGACAGGAATAACTCGAAACCATCCTTCAACAGTAGCTTAGTATTAGAGCTAATGATTAACCTAAAGTATTATTGTTTTCTTTGAAAAATACGAATTGTCTTTGCACGTAATGTCAGTTTGTGGAGGTAAGGTGCTCAGTGTAGATTCTGTCAGTCAGCACTAAAAATAATTTGATATACGTTTAAATTCCGACAGTTGTGCTGGGTGGCAGCAAGAGGGTTGACCTCAATTAATCTCCTATTGACTTAATACATTTCAGCACATTATGATTTCAGTCACAAGGAATTGTCAATTAGCAATATGCCATGAACCATGAAATAAAACACTTCATCATATAAACGAATAGCTGCAAAGCATAAAACATTGCCTTGAGGCACAACTTTCTCTTTTAAACAAATTAATATTGGCCTGCTAACATGCTAACTGAAGGTAGTAAATGTTTTTTCTAATAATGCTGTTTTAATTTGCAAACAAGGACAATGGAACAGAAATATTAAAAAACAGCAACGAAAATTGCTTACATTTTCACTAGCTTTAACTCAGATGTATTTGTCATGGTTGTTGTGGTAAAGGACCCGGAATCCAGGAAGAGAGCAGCAGGCAACCCTAGTAAATTTCAGGAACTTTATTTATATATGAACAAAAACAACTGTGCAAACTAAGCACTGAAGTGCAACACAGACGTAAAAACAAAAGTCAACACAAGGCTTCAGCCAAGAGTAAAGGAAAACCAAGACTAAAGCTACACGGTGGGAGCAAATGTCAAAATAAGGTGCAGGTGAGCTCATTATAAACGTATGTCAGTGGAAAACAGGGCACAAATTAAACAAAGAGAACATCGGAAAACTTCTCAAAAAAATAGAGGAAATAAGACACAGAATTAAATTACTAAAACTCAAAGGTATAAAGCAAACTCTGAAGATCATTGAGGTCGAACTCTTATGACTTACTTCAACTAGCATTATTATTGACAATTTGACCATCTTTAGCTGAAATAACATTATATTCATTGTCAAACATATTTGAAACTTTTTACCTCTTTAATGGCACCTGTCGCTGATCTTGATCTGTTTGTCCAAACTAAGTTATAATTTGCCAGCTCTTAATCACAAAAAGAACAGCTTGCTGTGATTTACTGTCAATGGAAGCAAGCAAGATAAATAGAACATTATGTGCCAAAAGTTATTATTTAAAAATAATAGATAAAAAAAAATGTGTAACTTGACAAGAAAATACAGACAAAATTCAAACTGATTTTGCAGTTTCATGTATTTATTTAGAATCCCTGACTTTTCCAAAGCCATAATCTGGTTTCCCATTACAAAGTTTTTCCTGCACAAATATTATAATACTCATGCATGGAGCGCCCCAGCCAGCACCAGAAGCACTACAGCTAGCTGCTACTGCCACTATTTGCATTTGCATATAACCATAGAGTTCTATGTAAATAACTGTGTAATGCAAAATGGATGGTGATGTAAGTGTTTGTAAAATAACGTTTGCATAAACCACTGTGAAACTTTTGAGAGTGGAGTTGTTTTAAGAGGGCAGCTTTGGATCAGTGGTGAAGGAGGTTGTTATCCAATTGGTGGATCCTCGGTTCAATCCCCAAACCTTACAACAAGGACCAATGACACTTGGGCAAGACACTGAACCCCCACTGCTCTCGATATGCTTATCGGTGTACAAGTGAGAGCATAAAAGTGCTATATAGAGAGAATGTAAAATATGTATTAGAAAAGTACTGGTTGAGTGCATGTGTGAATAGGAAACATCAAGAGTGCTTTGCAGAACCTGGAGAGGTTAAAAAGGTGCTATATAAGTGTGGACCATTTAGTAATCCACTTTGGTCTTGACCCTGCTTGAACTAGCCTCTTTAATCCAGTCAGAACTTAACAATTTTCTTCAGACTGATGCTTTTCAAAGAGCTATCTACAACAGGTAAGATATTAATTGTTCATAACCTTTTTTACAGAACTCCACTTTAACAAATCTGAACTACTGCTTTAAATGTCAGTCAAGTGCTACCATGGAAACACAGACAGATGGTACTTTAATAAATGTTGAGTATTCTTTTTTACCTTTTTAATCAAATTTTTCGTTATACATATTTATATATTTGCAGTAATTTCTGTATGGTAGTTTATAATTTTGTGTAAAGTTGGAAGATTTTTAATGAAGTCAAAGCACATGAATACAGACACCCCACAGGGAAATAAGTGATAAGTGGATGCTGCAGGGGACACAGAAAGGTTATGAATGTCATTACAGTTCTCTGCGGACTTTATGGTTAGCTCATTCAGAGCTGTTCATAGTCGTGGTTCAGCAAAGCTCCTATCTGGCTAAAATGTGTCACACTCATAACAATGAGGTGCGGTGGTTCTGGCCACTTGTAATGCTGCAGATAATCAGATAGGGAAGGGACACAATGAGAGGCAGTGAACCTGACAGCATGAAGAGCCTGGATTAGACCACTCTATGAAAACAGAATCACTCCCGACACTCACAGGCTTTTATGGAGACAACTCACAATAAGAGACAGAAAAAAGAAAAAAAAAAAATCATTCGCAGTCATTTCTCTTATCAAACTGCTTTTCATTTCCGAGGCTTGCTATTGAATTTTCTCACTCAAGCTCAACATGGGTGATGGAGAGGGGGTTCTTTTCATTGTTATGTGTCATCCACACACTGGTCTGGCCCGGAGGTTAATAATAAAAGTTAAAAGAGTGTTGCATATTAATGCCTAAATCTATTGAGCCATACAGGGGAGCAATAACTGTCCTTGAATGGAAGACTGCTGTCCTAAAATAATATGCATGACTTGATGGCCTACCACATGCTAGGGAGGAATTACAGTTCAGGTAGGGTTTTACTTTGATTCATCAACAGAAAGTGCTTTACTTTAAAGTTAATTATACTTTTCAGTTGAAGATCAAGCCATTGCAAACCAGTTGTTCACAGCTGAAAAGAAACCCTGTCAATTATAATACAAATTTATTTTTAGAAGTTTTACAATTAATCCTAATTACCCCAGGATAAAATGCAATGAATCAAAGTTAATTTCCATCAATGTACAGCAAGAAATGTACAGGTGTTTAATACATCCTGTGTCCTAATTAAGGAGCTGTCAGGAGCATTATGTGCCTATTATAGGACTTTACTATAAAGAATCTAATTCTAACAAAAGCTCACATTTGCTATATTCATTTAAAGAGTAAAGTGGCTGCTCTTATACTATTGTAAGGCTGAATCAATATTGGATCTTGTATGTCTATGTTATACAATATACTGGAATTTATTACTTTAAATGGTCAGGATTTCTTTACTCACTTTTAATATACAGTCTGTTGGTATTTACACATTACATGCCATCAACATTAATAAAGATGGATGAAGGCATTTCGTTAACCTCTACTGTCCAAAACGTACGCCAAAATGTATGTTTTTTGGGTGCTGCCATGTTGTATTTTTGAAGCCAGAATGTGCACGCTAGCGATGTGGGGCTGTAAAAATTGTACTGCAGCCAGCCTATTAAGTGGTACTTGTTCTATGTGGGTTAAACTTCCAGGTCCTGGTCCTGTGTTTAGTTATAATTTACTGTTTATCAATGTTTCATATAGATAAAGTGCTGAAAATGTCTGCCTGAAAACAAAAAAAAACAAATCTTAAACTGAAAAACATAATGAAATATTGTTTTTTTTTTATCATTACACAACAACAAATCTAAATGTGTGTTCACACAATTACCACATGAAGCATCTTTGCTTTCTACAACTCTCTTTTGTCAAAAGGAAATGTATAGATTTACTTCAACAAAACATTAAACATAAAATTAAGTGACATTTCAGTTCATACCACTCCCTCTAAGACTCACTGGAAATGGCAAAGCTAATTCTCCAGATTCTTTATTCAGCTCCTCTGTTAAGAGACATGTTTAGAAAATCACTCTTTATTTCTTAGTTTGTGCTGCAAGAACTTCTTATCATCAGTGCTCTTATTTTAATTTTTCTGTTGCTTTCTTTATAGTCTGGACTTTGTGTTTTGAGGATTATTTGTTTCTGCCATTTTAATTTAAGATACTAGTTCTGGATGCTAGTTTAGCTTAGGTCCATTTTAATTCTGGAAAAATATATCTTCTTTTTTTCATTAGGAACAGAACGTAAATGAAGATGTGGTAGCAATGTAACCACTGTCTTGTACATAAGCCTTCTTGCTAATGGCAAACTTGGGGACACAGTGCCTGGTTAGAGAGTTAAAGATAGTTAATATTTTCACTTTATTATTATACAAACAAAATATCAACTTTCATACAACAGAAGCTTGTGGTACACCTGTTTTGTTATTTTGTTATTTCATACCATTAAATTTGACACAATGTTTCCTACTTGTCTAATTGATAATTCACTGATTGCTCCACACTTGTGTCCTGTTCATTCCCTCAGTATTTATCCTCCTTGCTTTGTGTTGGTTCAGCTGTTCTGTCAACTCCTTCTTTAAGTTCTGTTAAAGTCTCATTTGCTATAAAACTGACCATCTTTTGCCCACTGTCTGCTATTGGATCCTCCTAAACATTCTCTATGGGACACAGGTGAACACAGAATTGCACGACACATCTACACTGTTTCAGTTATGAATGTTCTGATGATTCCTCACGCCCCATTATTGGAGTTCATTTCATCTATAGAGTTTCTATTGCAGTACTGTCTGTACGGTGCACTGCCATTTCTACTTTTTCTATTTTTATACTTTGTCACAGTGCAGCTCTTGCAATAACAATCTACCTTGAAGAGGAAGTAGAGCCTGTCGGCCTGGACAAGCGCATCTTGTTTAATCCGTTTGATGCTGTATTTTTATTATTTTCTCCTCTTAAAATGCATGAACCTTAACTAACCTTCAGCAAGGCTATTGAATATAAAAAGAAAAATTAAACTTAAATACTTACAATTTGGTCCACTAACTTCATTGTGTAATTGTGTCTTTGTGATGTTAAGCTTTTTTTTATCATACTTTTTAAAGGATATAACAGAACACACAATAAACTCAATGCTTGATCAAATTTCTGTTTCCCTCGTGTCAGCCAATTTAGATAATCCTCTATGTCACTGATGCGGCACCAGTGACGGGTGTTAATATGCAGTGAAATATTACAGCACATTCAACGTTAATTAAACCAGGGCTGTGGGTCTTTATCAAGCTCAATATCCATTTATCTTTCAACATTTTCTACTGACAAAGATCAGTTTGACACAGGCTAGCTGAAACATAGCAGCAGTAGGATTCTGCTGTGAGCTGCTTTTTTGAACAAAAACTTTAGGACTCAGAAAAACAAAACAAAACAAAAAACATCAGAAGAAAGGGAACTGATAGGATCAGTATTACATTAAAGAAGAAAAAAATGAAGGGATATTAGTAAAAAGAAATGTTACAGACAATGAGCTATATTGAGAGAAGATAGGAAACTGTAAATCCACTGCAAACTCCCCAGATCATTCTGGGAATTGAGCTCATCTAGAGGTCACTTCCAACCCTGTTATCCATGCAGAACTGCTGACTGGGCTCTTTTGGTTAGCAGCTGTCCCTTTGGCCACTCCTGATGATATCAATATGAAATTGGCAAAGTGTTGGGGATGTTAAAAACAACTGAGCAAGTAGAGCACGTAGTATTTATTACCACTCCTGTTGTTTAATATGTCCACATCCTGTTTGATGTAAAAGTGTAACACAAAAGTGTTAATGTTACATTTCTTTTAAGGCATATCTTGAGGCCAAAACTAGTATAAACTTAAACACTGACTCAGATTTTAAGCATCCAAAGCTGAAAAAACACTGTAGAAAAATGAAAAAAAAAGTTTTTCCGAGCCATTGCACTTTATTAAATGTGCTTTCAGGTTGTAACAGTTTGATTTTAGCGCTTATTTTTACTCGTGAGTTTGTTCAATAGTTCAAAAACTTTCTGCAACCTATAAAACTGTCATACTCCAGGATATAAACAGCAAAGATTTTAGAGATTTTCTTACCAGTTGGTAAAATAAAATAATGCCGACATAAAATGTATTTTCCAAACACTTTTGGATCATTTGCTTGCAAAAGTTGGCAACAGTGACTGCATTTCTAGCAGGCATCTAAAGGCTGTTTTCAAGAACATTCACCTCTTTTTTACTTCTATGGCATTGAAGTGCCTTCAATTTATATTTCTGCAGTTAGATTTTAGCTCAAACATTTCCAACTGGATCATTCTTGTCTTATACAATCATTTCTTCCCACTGCTGAATTATTGCTTTGAGTCACTGTCCTGCAGACAGGCCAAAGATCTTCTACTCAAACCTTATTTTCTGACCCTGGCTTACACATTTTGCTTTGAATGCTTTGGAAAACTCTTCTCATTTCATTATTTCTTTTATGCATAAATGTCTACAGAACTAGATGTGCAAAGCACCACTTGTCCCTTCCCAACATGCCAGAACCACCACTGTGTTTTACTAAAAGTGGGGTTTTTTCTTAGGGTTTTTATTGTGCCACCATCAAACAGACCGAGACTCTGTATTCCCCCTAAAATTTCACGTTGGTTTTCTGAGACCATAAAACATAATCCCAAAAATACAGTGCTGTATGACTGAACATTTTGCAAATGGTTACTGCACAATGAGACAGTTGGTTAGCCCCGTTGCCTCACAGTAAGAAACGTCTCAAGTCCAAAACTCAGCTATATCTGCGGGGAAATGTTCTTACTACGCGTGAGTGGGGTTTTTCTGGGAACTCCAGTCTCCTCCCACCAGTTCAGAAACATGCATTTTAGATAAACTGGCAATTCTAAATTGGGCCTAGGTGTGAGTGTAAATGCGTGTTTTTTGCGTCCCTATGATATGACCTATAATATGATCAGTTCACATACAATAAGATACTGCTCAAGACTAAAATTACTTGAGCTAGAGTTTACTGTACAATGACATGATAATCAGCACCTAGATGTGTTTGCTGTCTCTTAGTCATGCTTTTAAAGTCTAAAGGTTTTTAATATTCTTAACACAACAAAAGCTGCAAACTGACATGAGCATTATCATTTTCAAGAAAATACCATAAACAGTACAAGGTATGTAGACAGCTTTTTATGTAAGTTTATGGTTTTTATGCTGAATATTGGGGGTACTGCAGAGACAGAACATTTTGCCATTACTTAATATTACTCTTGTGCCGTTTTTTTTGTCAAAAGGCTACCTTATGTCTAGTGTTTCAAAAAGGATGGTTTACTTTGTGATTTTGCTGGTGCAGGAATGATGTCAACTCCTTTGCACTAGATATAAAAACAGGAACCCAGAGTTAAAAACAGTATTCCACACTGCTATTAAAAATGACCTTAATAAACAGGTATTTGGTGTGCACTTTGTAAAAATTAAAGCCAGCTGATGGCTTGCCAGAAGAACAAAAAAAAAAAAAGCTTTACCCCTCCCAGCAGTTACTCAGATGACCATTACTGCATGTCTGCTGTGTAAAAATCCTCCCAGCCAGAGGACCATTTGAAATTAACAAGAGAGATGATATCTTGTCGAAGCTACAAGGTCAAGACCGTAACATCATTTGTTTTGCCATCTTTCCCCTCAGCATGAATCACTTCATGCTCCCAGTCCTCTCTTCTCCAGCTTCTGTCCTTCAAACACATACTGTCAGACTGGTGTAATTGCACCATGACAGGGCCCATTCCTCATCCCCATCAATCACTCCAACTGAGATGTGAGCTTCCTCTTAACATGCTTACTGCCACTCTCCCTCCTCCCTTTTCCTTCCTTATCTGCCTCAGTGTTTTATGTTTATGGTGATAAATAAATTCAGTGCTCAGCTGCCTTCGTTCAAGCCAGAATTTCCTGGCCTGCTGTAGTGCCTTGAGTGATACATTGACCACATTGGGTTTGTGACAGATTTCGCTGGTAGGCTACCTCTCTGTGTGGTCTGTTTACTGCTTCCTGGACCATGATTAAGGAATTAATACATGAACCAACAGAAAAGGGAATTGAACTAAAATGAAATGTACTTGTTAGTTTAAAATATCCTCAAAAAAATTATCTTAGAAAGACGTTTAATCTGAGCCATAATTCCAGATTTAATTATGCTGCAGCTCAGGAGGTGGGGTCAGTGTTTGCACAGAATCAAATTCAGTAATCTCAGATCTGCAGGAAAAAGAGAAGAACTCTGGCTCTGACATTTATAAAAAAGCTTGTTCTGCTGACCCAAGTGAATAAGTCGATTTACAAGAAGAGGGATCTTTATGCGCTCAAATTCAAACATGTTTGCATTGTGAGGCTTTTGCTCCACCCAGAAACAGATCGGTACTGTGGTAGGTTCATTGGCAGGGTGTTCTATTCATAGCTTTATGCACAAATGAGTCATGGGAAATCTTGTCTTCAGCTACTCCAATAGTAAGACTGTTTGCTCTGCGAGATGTTTTGTTTCTCATTTAAAATAAAGCCAAACAGATATGGGACGACTGAATTTGTACAACTGAATCCCACTCACTACAAACACAATTCTACAGCAGGGCGTGAATTTAAATTGTGTTTCGTTGTGTTGTCCTAGAAAGAACAAAATCTAAATTTAAACTCCAATGCGCTCAAACTCTTAGAAAGGTTATGTTCAAAAGAAAGGATTTCTTTATTATTTGCTTAAACTATCAAAATAGTAAAATGTTCTACATGAATGCTTGTTTTTGTTACCATTAATTGATTACATTGTTTAATCTATTTACCATTAAAAAAGTTACAAATGCTATTCTTTGTTGCAATAACAGGAGTACACTAAATAAATGACAAAACAAAAAAACAACATTTCTAAGAATTGTTTTTATTTTAAACATTTTTTGCTGATTTATCTTCATGACTTGTCGGTATCATTTTACAATTGTGGTACCCTTATAATTACATTAATAATGTTTAATGCAGTTATTAACCTTTAAATAAACCATTAAAAAGTAAGTAAAATGTAATTAAGTTACAGTGCATTAGACAAAAAAAAGAATACTGACTCTTTTCTTGCCAAATAGTGCGCCAACATTTATCTGTACTTTCCATTGTCACTGTTTACCTGTATTCTTTAGATTTGAAATTTTAAATAACAAACATCTGGAAGTAAGTTACCTACACTATGAGCTTTGTTTTGGCATGAGTTATCTAGTTAAAGTAAGCTGAGCAATTAGCAAAAACTTACATTTAACTGAATGAATTAAAGTACAGTACTTGAGCTTGACAAATAGTGAGCCTGCTTTAATGTATGAACATGTGTTTTACAACTGTTTTTAAACGCTTAATGATGCTTTACAAAAATGTTTACAAACTCATGAATATCCTATTCTTAAAGCCCTATTAAAGTGATACCAACTTGTTGTTAAGGATAGTAGTAAAACAATCCCTACTTAATCTTAATCAACCAAATATTTAAACAATAAGATAAGACTTATGCCTCACATTTGCCAAACTTTCTAACAAATTATAAACACAAGTTTTAAAAATTTAGAAGTTTTGCTTGTGTAAAACAAGCACCTCTTGCCTGGGTCAGAAAACCCACCAGTACCAGAACTTGCTGTTCCACCGCAGGAGTTGTTGCGCGTAGGAAGACTAGCAGCTGGTTTAACAGAAAACGACCCCAAAGAGACTGAAAACTTAAAGCCATGCCTCCTGTTTTAAATTCCAAAACACTATTGACTGCATGTGTTCTCATTTATTTACTCATTTTCCAAACTCACTGAGTCCTGGTCCTACTCACGGGGTGGGGGGCAGAACTCGACTATCAACAGGCAAGAGGTACGCTCATTATAACCACCAAGAAAAGCAGCATGAAATGTTCATGTTCTGTATTTCAGGTCTATTTTTACTGTATATTGCCAATTTACAACAAAAGTCACCTTAGGGCAGTTCAGCACAAAAAACAAGTTCATTCAAGTCCAGCCAAATCAGTCAAACTAAGGAAAACACAAGTTGTTGGCAGCAATAATTGTATGTACAACCATGAAGAGTTAAGAGAGAAAAGAGAGCAGCAGAGTGAAGAAATGTGGTCAATTTGTCCTCCAGCAGTCTAAGCCTATAGCAGCATTACTAAGGGATAGCTCAGGAAACCCAAACCAACCCTAACTATAGGATTTATCAAAAAGGAAAGTCTTAAGCCTAGCCTTAAAAGTAGACAGGGTGTTAGCCACATCAGAGAGGAACCTCTGCCACCCATTCTACTTTTACAAACTCTAGGAACCACAAGTAAACCTGGAGTCTGTTCTGTTAGGAAAATATAGAACAATAAGATCTTTAATATAAGATGAAGCTTGGTTGTTGAGAATTTTGTATGTTAAAAGCAAGATTTTAAATTCCATTCTGAGTTTTACAGGGAGCCAGTTGAGAGAAGCTGAAATTGGAGAAACACGATCTCTGCTTCTAACTGTCAGAAAGGATTTCTGTTGTCATTGTCATAATTAATTTTTTTTAAATATTCTGCTTCAAGTGTGCCTACAGACAATGAATGTAAAAGCCAAACAGAACAGAGGCTTTATGTCTTCTTTTTATAACATCTTTACAGCAAATTGACTTGTTTTAAGTCAAGCAGGTCTGAAATTGCTGCGATTTGAAGCAGAGAAAATGCGAAGCTGCCTTGTAGATTTTATTATATACATCAGAGGTAAAGACAAAGATGAATTTTCAGTTTGGATCAGCTTAAACTGAGCATCGGTGGTTTACTTTCACATTTACTCATCCCCGTCTGAAAAATCAATCATTTGTAGGTTACATCTTTCCAGTTCGTCCTGCACAAAAACACTTTTAGAAATGAAAACACACACTGAGGGAGAGACAGGCTTTTTGTCCCCACAGAGTATTGATAAGAAGTCTGCTTTTAGTGTATGTAACCTTCCGTTCTGCAGACTTTATCGGCAAACACAAACAAATCAATTCCTTCAAAGCTGGAAGCCGAGAAGCCAAAAGGGAACAGTTTCATAAGATTCTCACTATGATCATGAAAAAACAGAGATGTTTGATTGCTTCAAGCCTTCAGAAATTACACTTTGATAATCTTAGCTCTATAACTGTCAGACATTCAACGATTTAAGCTGTTTCTCCAAACTGAGTTGTTTAGAACAAAAAATAAACTAACTGTTCATAAACTTTCCAAGGAATTATCTATGGATTTTTTTCTTTGTTGATTGAAAAATTTTGAACCTGAAAGATAATCTAAACAACACTCGCCGACAAAAGGAAAAAAGGCAGGCAAAATGTTTTTCTCTGTGTGTGTGTGTGTGTGTGTGTCTTTTCACATTTGTCTGTTAGCAAAATAACTCATGAACCACTAGATGGATTTTAATGAAACTTTCAAAAAGTAATTACTACAAATACATCTGCAACTGATTTACTTTTGGAGCCAACTCAATACAACATGGCTGCCACAGCCAACTTAGCTTAGAAACCACAAAAATGGTTAAAACCTAAATGATTTTACAGCTGTTGAGCTGAGATTTGGTGATATTTGCTGAGATTCATCCCTAACAGATACACTGAGCACTATTTTTTTCACTATTAGTTTGCACTATGCAAAATATTTCTTTCTTTCCTTGATAATAAATATTAGAGTCAACCCTGTTTGTCTGTTAGCAAAATATCTCATGTACTACTAGATGGATATTTATTGAAACGTTCAGAAATTAATCATTGGATAAACATCTACAACTGATTAACTTTTGGAGCCTATCAAATTGAAGATGGCTGCCACTGTTAATCAACCTTAACAAACACAAAAATGGCTATCATTCAGTCAATTTTACAAATATTGAGCTAAAATTTGGAATCGTAGTAGCTGAATCATTAACAACACATACTTTGAGTGGGAGATTTTGTGAGATTGAACATAACATTATTTTAAAGGTTTGGTCATAACAGTTACAACTCTATCATTTCTTAACATAAGATATTTAAAACTTTGGTATGAAGGGTGGCGGCAATATACTTTCCATCAGGTCTTCAATTTAAAAATTCACTAGCTTTATTTTTACAGCCATTAGCAAGAGGTTTTATTTCCGTTTTCTCACAATGTCCCATTCACATGCACCCCCATGTAAAAATGAGACAATCTGAGGGTAAATACTCCTCATGTATATTTCACAGGTCTGCTTTTGTGCTCAGCAAGAAAGAAAGAAAGAAAAAAAATATCCCATGTTCTTTTCAGACTGTGGCGTTGATAAATGGTTGTGGCCACAAAAACAGCGGTCGCACTTGTTCAGAAGAGTCAAACTGAAATGCACGAACAATTGTAGCTCCCTCCTGAACTGAAAGCCGTGACATTTTCCTCCTCACAAAGAGCTGAAGTGAAACCTCAGATCTTTAGTGCTTTCGTTCAGTTTCCCTCTTTAGGCTTGAAGGGGGGGCAACGAATGGCTTTCAAGCTAAACTTTTCTACCACCAAGACTGTAATCTCTGGATGAGAAAGAAACAATAATAATAATAATAAAAAAAAACTGCAGGGAAGAAAATCAATATTTTCATTTACAGAGATGTTCTGGAAGTAATTATGATGCCCGTATGTTGGAAATATTGCTGCTATGTTTGCTCAAAGCCTCTGGCTACAGAGGGGAAATGAGGAATCTGACAGGAGGAAAACTGTTAAGCTACCATTACAGTAGCTGCCTCTGTAATCTCACAGCTCATTATGATTTAAATGCAGACCACCTTTCTGTGACGTTAGCCCACACAGTAGCCAAGCATGGCATTATCCTTTTATCTCTGTTCCTCCAGCTCCGTTGTGCAGAGGTAGCAACCCCTTCAGAGGCAGATTAGCGAAATGTTTTGGGAAGTTTGAAGGCTGAAGGATGCATATGAAGTCAACGCTCTTCACCCCCATCATCAGCACAGGTGTTCCACTCTTGAGTTAGCCTACGTGCCGCTCCGGTTTTAGCGCTTCCCATCTGTGGCTTCCGCTCCGCTGGGTCTGAGGCTTCAGAAGTATGGCAGACTGTGGCATTTCAGAACAGGTTAATGGACTTCTAACCCCTCATCACTGATTAGCATGATTAATCAGACAGCAGAGCTCTCCCTAAATCTCCCCTCCCCCCTCAGATCACTGGCTTTCTCTTCCTGCCAGATGGTATCAATGCAAAGCTGAGAGCAAGAGGAAAATCAAAGGTAGGTTGCAGACACTTCAAAACCAAGAAAGCACAGCAGTTATCCCCCGCTGTTCATGAGACACATTTATAGGTTTCATGCGCTCTATAGAGAAAGGAGAGAAGGAGAGAGTGCAAATGACTTCTGACACTTCCTGAAAACAACTTCTGCAGCTTTGTGGCACCAATGCAGAAAAGCACAATTTTCACCTGAATATGCAGACAAAATGCTTCTAGAATCGAAGTGAAAACATTAAACTGTTTCTCTACTTTTTGGGAAATTAGCTTTTTTCTTTCTTGTCAGACCCTAAACACTGGCAGTCTTTTTTTCTCACCTTTATCATTATTTTTCATTTTCACAGCTCTTCGAATATCTTGGGTACATGATTACTAATGTTGAAATAGAAACTCTCGCTTCCTATATGCTAAAATTAAAGCTACTTATCAAAACTGGAATGAGCTTAAGCATGTTCTAACTGACCGACGAACAAAACTATTGACTCGAGTTAGATTCTTGATGACTTGTGTGTGTTCTCGCCTTCTGTACAGCATTCAGGCATGGTCGTTAATGAAGACAGAACTCAGCACAATTGAGGTCATATGGCGTGGTTTTTTGAGAAAAATGGTAAAGGGTGGGTATGAATGCTTAAATGCAGTGGCAAGAAAAAACAGAAAGAAAAGGAGTGAGTTGGACTGGAGGTATAAAATCTCCAACAAAGATTTGCATGAAATAACAAACATGTTATCCATCCAGAACTTCTGCCATGAACAGCATATAAAAAAATAAAATAAATATGTAGGGCATGTAAGCGGCTGGTGAGGCTTGGCTTTGTGCGGGAAGCACAAGTGGAACACCCCACCCTGCTTCTTCCTTAGGTCACTAGGTTGCTGCATGGCAGTGACTGCCTCTCCAAACAGCCCTTAACTCATGAAGGGTCGGATGGGGAATCCATGACGGTCTGTTGTCCTGGTCCAGCAAAATGGACAAGTTCAGCCAAAGTGATGTCTCTGCTGCCACTGCTAAGTCCATGATGCTGCCACAGCCCTGCACAGCACCCCTGGATACTTGGAGGATGAGGTTTGTCACAACGCAGATCTCCTCCCAAACTGTCAAACTTGGGGTGCCCTTATCTAAAAGGACACCCATGTCCTGAAACAGCTCTGTCTGGTAAGCTGAGAGGAAACTGATTACATCAGATTTGTTACGGACTGAGCCCCAGACCTGTACGCCTTTTGAAAACATGGAGGCTGTGAAGCGCTCCATTTTGCCTGGGAGCGCTGGTCCTGTGGCTGCCAGACTGGAGAAGCAGTTGGGATGGAGGGGTCTGCGAGCCCCAGAGCTTCGCCGTTAGCTATTTCCAGCCCAGAGTAACCCTTGACATGCACCCTGTGGCGAAAAGGCTTGTCCCAGTACTGCTTTATCTCCTATATGCACGCGGGAACAGCTGGCATGAACTGTTTTGCTGGTGTCTGACGAGAGGACAGGATTTTTCCGTCATATAAATCCCTGTCCTTGCCTCTGTCATCTTGCAATGCTTGCTACTCAATGGCTAGTCGGGCTGCTTTCACGCATCATGGAGGTCGACCTCATGAGGCACCAGAGAGGGCTGAACCCCATCACTGATGGAGCTGCCTGGTTGTGACACTGGGGAAGAGGGAGAATGGTGTCCTTGTCACCATCCTTATTCTCCCTCTTGAGGAGGTCCAATTTCGACACCTCGTCCTTCTCTCCACCGAGTCGAGAAGCTGAACATAAAATGGAGAAAACTCCTTGACAGGGTTCTCCAATTCTCCACCATATTCCCCCAGCACACACCTGCAGTGCCCATATCACCACCAGACTTACCACCTCATAAATGCCTCAGGATACAGGGGTCGCAACCTGCCGGTGTCAATACAAAATCCACGGTGCCATAGAATGGCAATGGTCCCATGAGCCAAGGTCAGCCAGCGCCTCCTGTGCGTGCTTTACCCCCGTGCATATGATGCAGAGGAGATGGGGATCCTTCCCTGAGACAGTGAGTCCGCAGGAGGCTTGGCAAGGATGGGACCTGTCATCCTTTGCCTTGCCACCACAAGTTTTCCCCTGAGAGTGACCAGCTGTAGCCATTCAGCTAGCACACACCCTTGACAGCTAGCAACAGCAAGAAAATAATCCAATTATTAAAAAGGAGGTCTGCGACAAGGCGAAAACCCACCACTCAAAAATCTTTCTTAACAAAAAATTTCTAAACAGGTTCCAAAAACCAGAAAAACTCAACGTTCAGGACTAACCTTGACAGCTGAGCCAACGAACAGATAATGAGTAATCCAGGCTAGGACAGCTGAGGAGCTATTCTGATCTTCACATGGAAGAAAGCGAGATTGCCAAGTGTAGGGAAGGGTGCTTATAAAGAGGGTACAGCGCCCTTGTGCCAAGCACGTATTGGTCTGTCAGTGATAGATGTGGTGGTATTGGAGCTTCCATAATTGGTCACGCCTTGAAGGTGCCTACCATAGTGAGATACTGAGCAAGGTTTGAAGGAAAACCATGTAAGATAGAGTATAATACATACATATTAATCAATGGAATCACTAAACAATAACAATCATGCAACTAGTGTAAATATCTCTCACTTAAATATATAACACTAGTTATGGTTTCTTGAAGAAAACAAAATGATGCGATCAGTTACATCAAACTTTAAATCAAGAATTATTTGCACAACACTGACTGGAGGTGTGTCTATTTTTTCAATGTTGTGAATGCAGTTTACCTCCTCCCTGCACTTGGTTTTCTTATAGGACTTAGACTTTGTCCACACAAAAACATAGTTTTTCCCAAATCATTATTTTTATTTGTTGTTTCTAAAATGATCCTTTTAAACATGGCACTATTTCTAGAAACGTCTTCACCCACACAAAACAAAACTTAAGCATGCCAGGTATGAGGTGCTGTAACACTGCCACATAAAATTCACCAGACAGGACAAAAGACATGGAGCATACAGCTTGCATGCTAGGTACAAACTGTAAACACCAAGATTTTTGAAAGTTTTCTTGAGAAATAAGGTTTTGCAGCATCTGCAGCACAAAACCAACCATGGAATCCACTATTATGGTTGTTGTTGCCTCTGACACAGTTGGGGTTATAGGTTAGATTACCAGTGGAGCTATGATATAATTATTTTTATAAGGTTGGCTTAAACAAAAAAGCAATGGTGACTTTCCAAGATTTATTTACTCTAAAAACTGTTTTCCAAAAATACCACTTAGAAGCTACTAAAATGCTGTTTTCATGTAGACACAAGGCTAAAAGGATAAAAAAAAACTTTTGTGGATTCACAAAACACTGTTCCTGTGTGAACAGCCCCCATTCAGCAAACTGAATAGGCAGTCATTTTGCGTTTTTTTTTGTTTTGATTTAATAAAAATTTGTATTTTAATTTCACCAATTAGTGCATACAAAACAAACATTACAACATAGCAGACAGACATATTAATCTACAAAATAACCAATTAGATAAACAAAAAGAACAAGCAACCATTTAAGACAAAAACAAAACACAGAACATAACCAAGTGGTGTCACAACTAAAATGGAATTGTTTAACACATGTGGTTAAGATCTTTTTTTTTTTTTCCCCTTTTCTTCTTGGCAGTTATTTTCTAATTATTCCTTGTTTCAATTAATTTAGGGTCACACAAATATTTTGGGTAAAAGTAAAGGAAGGAAGGAGAGATAATAACCCAAGAATGTTTTATGATCCTACTAGTAGGTTCTCCCCCACCCCTTCACCGCCCCTGATGTTTGTTTCCGTAGTGACATCAACTCACCGACATTGAAATGACGTTTAAAATTGTGGAGTATGTTTTATTAAAATATTCAAATTGATTTTTATCTATTGATGATTGTTGTTCCATTGATATCTGTTGTGTGAGAAGATCAAGCCATTGTGATGTACTGATCTTTTTCCTGTTTTTCCAGTTAAGCAGTATTGTTTTCTTGGCAACAGTCAGGGCCACAGGCAGAGGTGTTTGAAGTTTATATTTGATTCTTCTAGATGGCCAAGTAAGCAGATGGAGGGGGATAGCGGAATGTTATGGCCAAAGGTTTGAGAAAGTTTGGTAATTATTTCTTTCCAGAAACTTTGCATTGTGTACAGAGCCAGAATGCGGGAAAATGGTCATCAGTTGTGTTAAGTGTACAGTGTATGCAAATGTCTGATTCAGTTAGTCCCATGGCGAACATCCTGTGCTGTGTAAGGACTGTTCTATGAATTATTTTATATTGTATTAACAGTATATTGGTGTTGTTGGACATGGTGAAAATGTTACGGCAGACACTGTTCCAAAATTGATTATCTGTATGGATGTTAAGGTCTTTTTCCCATTTATCAATTGGAATTTGAATTGCATTATTATTTGAAGATATGAGTTTATACAGTTTTGAGTGTTTTGGGCGACTTTGGGAGACAATTTTATTGATGCTGTCTCGTAGTATTGGTTGTCCTAAATAAGTGTTATTGATGTCTATTTTTGTTTTGATGGATTGTTTTAATTGATTACATTGAAGAAATTGTTTCCTATCAATATTGTATTTGTCAATAAGTTGTTGAAATGTTAAGACGCTTTGCTCATTGAACATGTTGTGGAGGTATGTGATGTCTTTTTCCTTCCATTTATTGCCAGACAAGGGTGATTTATTTGCAGTAAAATTTGGATTGTTCCATATGGGCGTTTGAGTTGTGGGTGAGAATAGTATTTTTATCTTATTGCTCTTCCACCAAACTGCCAGAGTTACTGCAATCGCCGGATTTTTGAAACAGTTGTGACATCTAATTGTAGTGCTAATGAATGGTAGGTCTTTTATTAAAATGTCTTTGCAAACAAATTGTTCAATATCTAGCCATGGGTGAAGATGACGGGTTGAGTATATCCATTTGATGATGTATTGTAATTGATTAGCTACAAAATAGTGGTAGAAATTTAGTGCTTCTAGGCCGCCTTGAAGTTTTGACTGTTGTAATGTTCTTAGTTTTATTCTGGGTTTTTTATTTTTCCAATAAAATGATGTTATATTAGTGTCCAAAGTAGTAAAAAAAAGGTTCTGTGGGTTGAGTAGGGATCATGGTAAATAAGTAATTAAGTTTTGGTAATATCATCATCTTAATAGCATTAATACATCCTATAATGGAAAGGGGTATGATCATCCACCGTTTTAAGTAATCTTTTATTGTTTTCAAGAGAGGGATGAAATTGAGGTGAAACAACTTTGACAGCTTGGGGGAGAATTGTATGCCTAAATATGTGATCTTACCAGTAGATGGTGGTAAGTGAGGAATCTGTAATGTGTGAAGATTGGTATCTACATTTATTGTTAATGTGGTAGATTTGCTCCAGTTGTATTCTGAAATTTTGGAGTATGTATTAATAACTTTAATTAATTCTTTAACTGATTTGTTTGAGTTTTGTAGGAATATGAGTATGTCATCTGTGTATAAACTGGCTTTATGTGTTACATTATTAGTATGAATACCATTGATGTTAATGTTTTGACGAATAGCTGCTGCTAATGGTTCAGTGAATAGTGCAAATAGTGAAGGTGACAATGGGCATCCTTGTCTAGTACCTCTGTGAAGTGTAAAATATGTCAATATTAGGTTGTTTGTTATCACTGTTGCTTTTGGCTTATTGTAAAATGTTTTAATCCATTGAATAAATGACTGTCCAAAACCCAGTTTTTCCAGTGTTTTTATGAGAAATGTCCAGTTTACTTTGTCAAATGCTTTTTCTGTGTCTAAAGAGAGGATAATTGTTTTATAATTACTTTGGTGGGATAGATGTATGAGGTTGAAAAGTCTACGTGTATTATTTGAAGAGTTTCTACCTTTAAAGAATCCTGTTTGATCTGGGTGAACAAGAGATGAAATAACTGATTCAATGCGAATTTTTAAAGCTTTGCATCGTGTTCTCTGTGTGGTTTTGTTCTGCTTCACTGAGAAAAGAAAGGATGTTTTTTAACTAATGGTCTCACATTTGATCTTTGTCCCACTCTACAATATAATAGGGTGGGTGGAGGATTATGATAGCAGTGTAGCATTTTGGCATTGTTAACGGTCCAACAGGAAGCCATCTCATTGCATCTCTGAAATGAAGACAGCAGCTGTAATGTTCTCGAAGGCTCGGAGTGTCCTTTTCATTTTAGCAAAAAATGCAGTCTTGCATTTTGCATTATTGATGACTTGCGCTACCAAAACTAAGGCTGTCGCTTTGTGTTTTGCTCCACCGTGTCAGCAAAAATCCTATTCAACACCTCTTGCTGAGTGAACCCATGTGGGCGAAGGGTTTATTTTCACTGATGTTAGCCACCTTATTCTCCTCCGGCCGAGGGAGGGCTTACTGTAAGTTGTTTGCAGTCATTTCCTCCCCACTTCATTGGCTGGCTGTGGTTCTTTTGAACGTTGCCCAGCCGAGGCTTTGAACTTTTTCTGACTTTGAATCTGCCCCAAATCTAGGAGGAGAACAGCCCAATTCCAAGCTCTAGTTAACTCACCAGTGGCAGTTGTGGCTAATTTAAATCTTCGTCTGTCACAGAGTAATTCTACACCCCCCCACATACAAGGGGGGGGTCTTCCACTGCTCTTTTTTACTTGCTATTTAAAATTACCTAAAACATTAAAGATTGTGGTTTTGTAACAGTAGTTTTCTGCAATCCCTTTGTCAGCTTTTCAAGTTGGTCATTACTGCATATCAATTAATAATCATATTCAGATGCCTTTATGACCTCTGACTCACTTTGTTTAATCCTTGACTCCATCATCACCCTCCACGTTTTATCCTCTGTTCGTTGCATACCCTTGCAGCTACACAGTCACTATAATTACAGTCAAATTATTGGAAAAGGTGAACATCCCTTGGGCAAAAACGAGATGTTTCAAAAGCAAAAACTTCAACAGCTGTTATGTTAAAGGAATAATTCAGAACTTTTGAAGTGAGGTTTTGTGGAAAGTTTATGAACAATTTATATCCAACCTGTTGTTGATCTCTTTGAACAACTTTAGTTTGGAAAAATAGAGATTAATTCTGACCAGACTGGCTCGCTAACAACTAGTTAGAGCATGGCAATTACCAAAGTGGATTGCCACCATCTTAAAACAAATCCAATTTTTAAAGATATTTATACGCTATTATAAAACAGCATTCAGTAGAACGCTTGTTTTTTTTTTATTACATTTTTTTATGTCAACTTCACAATAAATGGTTATTTTCATATTTATTTAAGGTATTCGTCATTTGTAATTAGGCTAGCACCTATCTAGCTAGCACTGCTGTCACTGCAGCCTGGGGCACTTCCAGCAGGAATATCTCTGTCAGAAAAAATGTGTTTTGTGAAAATATTTGAAGTGTAAATGTTTGTAAAATAGCATTTGCTTGATCTGCTATGAATTTATTGAGATTTAAGATCAGTCAATTTTGGCCACACTCAGATTATCCATTAGCGTGTGAATTCAGTCAGAATTTAACTCTGTTTCTCCAAAATGATGTCGTTCAAAGAGCTATCTACAACAGGTAAGATATTATTTGTTTACAATCTTTCCTCAAAACCCCTCTTCAAAAGATTTGAACTATCCTTCAAAGGCAGAATGTAAGGAGGTGAGTTATTTCCACAGAGAGCTGCTTTACTCAGGCAAAGAAATTGGTATCTTATGTTTCAAAGACT
>JAOXNZ010000098.1:11446930-11459328 GCA_028566095.1 Kryptolebias brasiliensis | reverse complement strand
TCCCGGATGACTGAGAATCTACACCAGTATATTGGTATAAACTGTTTAACCACCACATCTTTACTGCTAATTATAGCCACAAAAACATGTACACCTTGGTTTTAACTTACTTATAAAACCTCTGCATTGCTCTTTGGAAAGTCTCCTGAACATCTACTATCGCTCAAGAAAAAAAAAGACTATTCAGTCAACTCTTCAGTGACAATATATCTTTTTTTAAGTTTCTTTTGTTTAGGGTCAGACCTACACTGTTTGTTAATAATAATAATAATAGTAAGAAGATCATAAAAAATGGTAATTCCACTTCTTATTAAGCAACAGATTTCAGGTCATGAAAACAACACAAATTTTAGATCTTTAATGTGTTATTTTCCTTACTCTCAACTTATAATTCAGGCAAAGTCGCCTTGATGAAACCTGCATTATTCATGGAAAAGACAAAAGACTCAACCTTCATCGTTGTTGAATTTTAGCAAAGCATTTCTAGGGATTCAGTGAACCGTGCTATCTGGAAATTGCTCTGTAGGTTTGAGGTAGGTGTGCATACAGTGATAACAACAAGCTTTGAAGCTCCATCAGTGAAATGTTCTTAGTCATTGCTGCCCCATTTCACATTCACACATGCACACACATGCACACACATGCAGCTGTAAACCCAGCTTCAGCTACAGTACCAGACAGACAGACTGACAAAAACATGACTTTATTAAGTCCTGAAGGGCAAATTGGTTGTCATAGCAGCCAGGTATGTTGAGAAAGCAGAGGAGATGGCATAAACAAAACACACACAAAAAGAAAATAATGCATAAAACATGGTGGTTGAGAAAACACTGACCCGCAGAAGGCAAAACTCTAACAGCTTTCAGAACAGGTTGATGCTCATGACTTTTTCATGCTACATTCTAAACAAGATAATGAACATGCCATGAACTGTATGACAGACTCTGAAGCAGAATGTTCAGGTTCTAAAATCTGTTGCACTTTAAATAATTTAATATTATTGTTAAAAAAAGGAGCAACTCGTGTGTCAAGAGACAAAGATGGATTTGGACATTTTATTTGCATTCCAATCAGGCAAACAAATCGTGAAATTTAGTCAAACTCCTTCTCACAGCGATGAGAATAATAAGAGCAAGATGAAAGGCAAAGACGAGGCTGCCGATTTCACCCTGTGAGGTAAACAAGGTAAATATGTCCTGCTTCTCAGTCTGAAGTCATCAAGACTGATTCAGCAGTTACAACCATTAAATAAAAAATTGCACTTCTGTGGCCTGTATGTAACGGCAGGTTAACGATGGGGACAGTAAGAAAGATGAGCACCATTGGAGTCTTTCCAACATCCAGTACGTTTGGGCTGCCGACTAAATTAGCTGCCACAGAAAAAGGCCCTGAAGCACATTCAGCTCCTCCTCTTCACTGTGGTCCCTCCATCGTCATGAAAAATAAAACAGATACAACACCCCCACGTTAGGGAAGCTTTCAACTCCTACTCAGCGTCTACGTTAATATTTCATGGGCTCCTCTTACTTATTTTAGCGGGAATAATTGATCTGGAATGAGTCCTGCCATGCAGAAATGAAAAACTCAGAAGAGCTGAGCTGGTTACAGGGAACAAAAAAGGTTCTGTTCAAGTTCCGCTGCTTTCATTTTGTTTTGTGCTGCAAAATAATATCTTAAACTACAATTTCTAGTTTGCTGAAAAAAACCTGCATTCTGAAGAGTATCTAAAAAAATGTTAGATACAGTAGCTTATGTGATAACTAGTAGACAGGTTGCTTTAAAACTTATTTTTTGGTGTGCAAATATGGAAACCCTATTAAAGCAACAATCTCAGACAAACATGGGTCATTATTTTTTGTCATTTGCTGTCCAGTCCATCTTAAATAATCACCAACGTTACACATAAATAATGTTCCTCAGCACTGTCTTATGGACTCTTTTCATTAGAGCTGGGCTCCTATTCTTGCAGCCATTGCAAAAACACAATTGATTCTTTCTCAGGGATAAGGGCTAAGGTCAGCCAGGGCCAGGAGCTGTATTCACTCATGCACAAAAACACCTCCAAAGGAGCCACACCTGCAAGTATCTTACCCTTTGTGAGTTCCCAATGCACAAAATGAAAGAAAGAGGTCTCAGGTGATGTGTTTAGATGACTGGAGAGACAAAGTTAGGTAAAGTAAGTTCCTGACAACGATAAGAGACAAAAAAAAAGTCCCTCTAAGGAAAATAAAAAGGTTACTTGGATTGCCATTTCCCTTGTTGAGAATATTTTGCTCCTAAAAGTGTTCTGTGTTGTCATCAAAAGATTTTTCGTTGAAGTGATGGAAGAGGTATTCAATATGTTTCTGTGTGTGATGCTGAGTAAAGGAAAAAGAATACCTTAGTGACAGGTAGCACTGAAAGCCAATGGAAGACCAAGACAAATAAAGTCAAATAGCCATTTGTCATGCTGACAGCTGAAATCCCATCCCAGTAATTACACCTGATGCCTGGCCTCAAGATCAAACCGCTCATTTCAGCACAGGGACAAATGATGTGGAGCCAGGGATTGCTTTAGGGATCAATGGACTTCATCAGGAAGCAAGTTAAACTGAAAAACAATAAACAATCGGTTCACATCCTACAATATATTTGCTGCATGTGATGTTTCTTGACAGCGGCTGGTCACCTTTCTTTACGATATCGGAGACAGGAGGACTTGGAGACAATCGATACCTTGGTGAGAGGACAATCCCTCTCTACAATGTTTTCTGTCGCAGAATGAGCCGACCACATATCATATTGAAACCTCATCTCTCATACATTATGGGTGTACAGTGTGTCACAGAGCTCAGGTTTTTCCTGAAACTGCTTTTAGGTGTAATGATAGCTTTGTAAAAATGTTGCAATAAATACCGGAGACTGAAAGATAAACCAAAACCCTCAAGTATTTCAGGTATTTAAAAGGAGTAGTTTAAGGTTCATTTGATTTCTTTCTAACATCGTATTTCAGCAGGAGGCATTTTCATGGGGGTCTGCATCTTTGTTTGCATTCTGACTGAAGGGCACAAAGCTGCTTGCTCAAACACAACCATCAACAATATCATTTCTTTTAAATTATTACTGTGGTAACACTGATCCATCATTTTATTTAGGACTGCTTTGATACGTTTCAATTGACAGTTGTGTTGAAGCTGTCACCCTGTGAGTTTGGTGGATTCCACGCTGACATTTGAACTGGGAGGCTCTAAAGGTAGATTAAACAGGCTTGTTCAAGAATATGAGCTTGCCATTTTGTTCCTGTTTAAAATTCCTGATCTTAAAAGATGGCTATTGATCCTGCTGTCCAAATTCTATACAGTAAAGACTTGAGTTAGACCCAGACCCCACCTTCAGAAGCTCAGCATAAATCTAGATGAAACACAAACTGTTTATCATTCAAGGTTAAAGAAGACACTAAACTTAAGGCTTGCACCAGTGTTGTGTCTATACATGACACACGGCCTGTTACAAACATACAATTTGTTTTATTTTTTTGGGGGGAAAAAAATCCCCCAAAACAGCAGTTTCATAGGCAAAATTAGTAGCTTTTGCAGCACAAGGTGAATCTTGAAGTTAGCTGAAAAAAAAGTCAAAAAGTAGAATGTCTACTAAAGGATGACATATTGCTGAGGTTTTCCTCTGTATCTCTTCTGGGTTTTCCCCATTTTTCAAAACATTTGCATACTTCTGTGTTCCTTTCACAAACATGTCCTCTGTTGATAGGCTACAGTAAAACCTCTTTGGGTGGTGGACTTCATGTGTACAGGAAAGTGAATGAATCTATTTTTGGGTACCAATTTTTATGTTTTCACATTCTCCTTCAAAAGCAAATGCTTGTCTGAAAAAAAAAGTAATACAAATAGAGTTTGAAGGTGTCTGATACGTCTCATATTTCATTTCACCACAGTGAGTTTCTCAGGTTGCCAGGGGGAAAGTGCTGACACAGTGTATCTTTGCCATCTGCTCTGTGTCCTGTGAGATTCCCAGTTTGTTCATACACTGGCTAAATCTGTAGGATGCTATGACATACTTCTGCCATGACCTCTAAAAAAATTTTATGGTTTACTGTTCATGCTAAGTGTTTAGGGTTATGAGTAAAATGAAGGACATGTTTCAACATAAAAACAGATGCTGCACCAGTTATGCTTGGCTCAGCTTCAGAGGAATCCGTATTTTGGCAGGATGGTGAGTCAAGAGGTTAAGGACCAGATGGACACTCTCTGTCCTTTCAATATGAAGAATTCTCAGTTATTGCTGGGAAGGACTGCTCCTGAACACCTGGTTTGCCTCAAGCACTTCACGGGTAATTTGTCATACTCAACTCTAAGTGGTCCAACATGCACATTTAGGCTGTACAAACCTTGTTTTGATATAGGTATTTTTTTTGTACACTGTGTCATCTGCATTTTGTTTAAGAATGTACTGTTGTGCTAATATACCCTGAAATAGGACAACAATAAGTTATGAAACTGGATTACAGAGTTACCTTGAACCCAGACAAAGCAACAAAACAGCTGTTTAGTAAGTGCTCAGAAAAACAGTTGTATCAAATTGTTGGTTCCCTGTTTTTCACCTTTAATATATTCTCTTTTGGAGGAAAATCAATTATAAAAGGGCAAGAGAGTGACAAGACCACAATACAATGCAGTCACTAAGTTTAAACAGTTATTAATTACAGCAATACTGAGACAATATTTTATGTAAAAAGTGATACAGTATTCTGTGTTTTATTGGGTTGAAATATGTTTGCGTATAACTTAAGATAACTTATTTCTAACTTGGAATGGAAATTACTTTTTAGGGTATAAATATTTGTTTTTAAACCGTTTTTAGGCCAATTTAAGAGTGATCCCAACTCCACCAAACTTGTGCTAACCTGGATTAGCACAAACACAAATAATAAAACAGCTAGCTTAGTTTTTGAAAAGCTTACAAAAACAATTTGTCTACTAATTATTTTAGGTTCACTGCCTGAATTTAGTGACTAAAGTGTAAAAGAAATACAAAAATTTGTTTAAGTGTAAAAAATATACTGAGACAAGTTTCATTTTTAGTAGTAGATTTGGTTTATTTTTTTACTGTATAGCTTGCTGTTTCATTATTTCTGATGGTTTTTGCAAAAAGGAAATGTTTGCAAGCTGTATCTGACTTTTTATTTGAAACTAAGACACCTTTTGTTAAATAAGTTCTTTCCCAAAGTTATTTGAAGTGACAGTTCTGATTTATTTCCTAGTTCAGAGGGTATTCACAATGAGGATTAGGCGTTACAGCTTTTTTATATATAGATATTCAAAGTAGCTAAACTAGAACCCTTTAGTTTTTGAAGAAAATAATATTTTGCCATGATGTCATTCTGATTGAAGGCAAGACTGTCGCCACAAAGAACCAGACGCAAACTGAAGAAAGTAGCACAAAGGAGGAAAACTTTTGTTGGATCTTTGTTTGTTGTTATCCCCAAAGGATATTTCATCAAGTATTTGATAAACTTAAGTGAACCTTGTATAGTTTACGCCCACTTGTCTATTTACATTGTAGCTCCTGAAAAAAGAGCTGTCATTTCTAAAGCATTTCCTTTACTTTGTTTTGACAACAGAGGCTAGATAAAGAAACGTTCCTTAAAACTGAAATGCGTGTCCACTTTGAAATATTTTTCACGCCTAACTGTAGAGTCAAATGTCTGCTCCTAGTAACTTCAGCAGCTGTCTTGTGATTTTTAAAAACATTTATTACTCAACATAGGTTCAGTGCTTTAAAAAGTGAGTTGAGGTAACACTAAAAATGTTTGCGCATGGAAGCAAAGACCATGTTGATGCAGCACTAGCGTGACCCGACCAATGTGGTCTAGAAGTTTGAGTTTGTCAGTTGTTTATCTCATGATTCTTTAATATGACCCCACTCAGACCACTTAAGCCCAAAAGGCGAATCCATACTCTCCTCTTGCCCTTTTAAAGTGCGGCAAGGGGCATTCTTAGATTTTGGCTGCTTGGCCAGTAATGACAAACTTCTATCTATGTTTCTGCTGACACTGCAACACTGAGGGTAAGTGCTCTTGTTTTACCATGAATACCGTTACTCAGTAGACTATTGTTTCATGTATCATTTATTATCTTTCCTGTCACTTTATTTGCTTTTTGAATAGCATTTTGTTGATATTTGCTTGTAGATTCTCAGAGAAGGAGGAGCATGTTTTATTTCAACTGTTACTGGTGAAAAAATGTCAGTACTGCCATATGATTGTGCTGTTGGAGACATAAATGAACCCTGCAGGGTAACATACTGAAGCACAGTGTTCGCTGCGCTTCATGTTCCCACACTTCTCCCTCATGTGATAAACATTTGCTCTGTCAATTAAAACACATTGTAGTCAGTTGGCATGCAATCTAATCTGAACCATCCCTTTGAGGCAGGATTTACAGAGGTGTGACACCACCATCTTTTCTTCAGAGGGATGAGGGTGAATGGCATGAAGGCAAACAATAGCGGCGAGAGCAGCGAGACTGGCGCAGAGGCTAAATGCAGCATTGATTGCTGCAAGTTGCTCTGAGTAGTTTTGATAATATTTCAATAAACACTGAAATGACAATTACTCTCTGAGGCCTACCACTTGGTTGAATTAACAACATTTAACATTAACATTTTAGTACAAAGATTTTAGGTCACATAAAATGTAAATCATTCCAGTTCCTTTAAAACCATTTCTTCAATGAGATAATGTTCTGAATATTAATAATAAAACCAAAAAGGAGCGTCCAAATTCACAGCAGACACACAGTTCATGCTTTGAGCAACTTTCCTTCACTTCTGACCATTGACTGTCAACAATACATAGCCTGGATGCTTGTTTTCCCACACTCCTGTGTGCACACAGCTCTGCCCACTCAGCTGGCTCAAAAGCCTTTAAGTCATTGCCAATTACTGAACCATGAAAATCTCCAAGAACCGCGTGGTTAAATAAACCACACACACTCATTCCAAACCAATGGATCTGTGGCGCTGGACTGGACACTTTGTTGTACACGTGTCTGCACTTAACTTTCACTCAGTCAGTGGTGTGTCCGTGATTTGTAGTTTGGATGGCATCCATGACTGCGTTCTGCTTCTGCACTGATCAAATAGCCTCGCTAATGGCTTGAGATGATGATGACACTGGCTGAAATGCCTGTCAGTGTATTTTTAACACGGCTTAATAAAAGACAACAAATGTTTGCATCTTGCAGCAATAATTTAAAAAGAAGTTTAAATAAAATATAAGGAAATTTCTTTGTGTTTTTAATTCTATGTGTTGGGCTACAGACCATTAGATTTAGCTGCATTGAGTTTGGCAGCATGGCTGTTGGTGTGGTGAAGTCTTATAATACCAGGAAGAAATAATGAATGATTGATGTTAAAAAAAGCCAAGCTTTGACAGAGAATGGGATGTAAGAGGTAGCAATGAATCAAAGATTACAGGTTTTGACCTACAGGGAGGGACTTGAGATCTCTTATCTTGGGTTTCAGAGCCAAATTTGTACTTTGTGACAAGAGATACCAAGACTGCTGGTTGTTCTATTGATTTTCAAGTCAACGGCTAAACGAGTGGCCTGAACAGCTGACAAAATTGTGGTCTTCTTCTTCCCCAAGTTTCTCTTTTATGTCCAAATTGCACTACACTTTTCAGCGTGAATGATGGAATCAGAAATCTAATAAAGCCACGACACACAATTGCTCCTCCGTTACATGTTCTCTCAGGAGTAGTCTGCCTCGGGCAAAAACATCACAACATGCAATTTCAAGAAATTACTTTTCTCAAAAATGTTCTTTGCGGGTAGTGAAAACCAGTTTATTTGCAACAGCCTTCACCTTGTCAAGAACTCGCATCATGACAAATACCAATATTAAGCAACCAACATTTAGCAAGTGCTTTAATAAACGAGTTCTCTATGACCAGCAGCGTTTAATGTCAAAAGAAATTTCAGTGTGCTACTGTAAAGCATTTACGTTTTTGTTGCCTTCTTGTTACCAAGCTTCACTAACTTAGGTCTTCCAAAACAGGGATGTATAAAATCACAGATGATGATGTTTGTATTTTAGCAAAAACAAGCTGAAGCTGAAACTTTAGAAAACTACAAAACTTCCTTCAGTCATCATCCTGCTGTCATATTACCATTTTTGGACAATAAATTAATACAATGATAGAGATGTCCACTGGTCAAAATATACATCTCCTATAATATAAACTGCAAAATTGTATCTTTATTTAAAAGTAAAAGTAACAAATTTTGGAGCTTGATCAAGTTTGTGCTAGAATATTTTATTCATTCAAATGAGAAACATAATTATATTTATAATATGTCAGAGTTAAACAGCTTGTTGGCCTGGCCTGGGTTGTTGGCATCACAACCAGGACGCAAAAGTGTTGTCAAAGCTTCTGTGTAAGAATAAAGCAGTTTAAGCTTTCTGCAGAACCACTTAATCACACAATTTGAAATGTCAACCCAAAAATCAGTGATATTTTTTATATACAGTATAGTCTATAGAAGTTTAGCATAATCCATCTTTTGGAAGAAATGAAACACACTGTAAAATTCATGATTACTTTTTCATTCATGTAGAACCCTCTGAAAAAGAAGGAATGGCATTTTTATGCATTTGCTTTAGAAAGCTATTTAAATTTCAGGACCTTTTTTTTTTTACCATGTTACTTCAATTAGCCCTGAAGGAACAAACCAAGAACTAACTTTAAAAGGGCTCTTTCACATTTTTGTACCAGCTAGATATATTTTAACATGCTTGAAGGAGAGTGAACTGTAAAGGTATGCAGTGCATTTTTTTTTCCTTCCATTATTAGGTATTTTATTTGATTAGATGTCACTATATCAAAAGTTTATCATGCTTAAAGCTAAGCCTGGAAAGTTTGTTAAGAGCCTTGGCTTGAAAAGTTGAATAAATTTACCTTTTTTTGGAGAAGCAGCATTCAGCTTCTTTGCATTGCAAATCTGGAACAAACTTCTAGAAAACTGCAAAACAGCTGAAACACTGAGTTCCTTTAAATCAAGGCTAAAAATCCACCTGTTAAGAGTTGCTTTTGAACCATAATAAATGGAACATTGGCCAACATATTTGATGTGTATTGTTGATTTTGATGATGGCACTTGACACAATGTGATGTTTGCCATTGGTTTCTCAATTGGTGACTCTATGTTGCTTTCATTTTTGTGTTTTTATGATGTAAAGCACTTTGAACTGCCTTGTTGCTGAAATGTGCAGTACAAAAAATCTTGACTTGACATGACTTTTTGCTCCCTCTCTGCTGTGCTTTTCAAAGCCCCTCCCTGCAGAGAAAGCCAAAACTCATGGGCAGGCTAGAAAAATGACAACTGTACAGGTTGGTGTTTCTGATCCTGGTTGTTTTTATTCAGTGGATTCTTATAGGCCTCCTCATCATATTTCCAGACAGAACACTATGAAATCAGTTAAGTTGTAAAACTTTTTTTTAAATAAAAAACATTTTTAAAATAAGTCTTATTAGAGTGGAAATGCTTTGTGTTAGAGGGACCAGGACCAAGAATCTGTTTGAAGGTTTCCTCACAGTTCCTTATACAAAGGTTTTGTTCAAATTAAACAAACAAGAATTGGACCCCTCACATTACTGAGAAAATTCTAGACAAACCTTTATCATTATATCTCATATTTTTTACTTTAATGTGGGTTATTTGGCAAGAAGGCCTCTTATTATTTGGGTGTCAAAAGCCAAATCTCAAAAGCGATGAGTGCTGGTAACATCACATGGCCACACATTGTATGTAGCTGGTAGTATCATATTTTAGAGTCCTCTAATGTAATCTCATTTCAAAGAACTGGGAGGCCGAAGTGCTTATTGAAGAAAGCAATGGCAGTACATCAGTCATTCTTGTTTTCTTGCAACAGTTTGTGACGTGACCCTTCCCTGACTCTGCTTAACGTCAAAACAGTATAGAGAGATTGGCCATAAGAGTCACTGCAATCACACCTTACTGACAACAATGGGTCATAACTTCACCAAATGACTGTCCATTTGGACCAACAGGGAAAACCAAACTTCAGTGCAATCTTTAACCTCAGAAATGGATTTTGCTGTCGATGTGAAACATCACAGATTGCTGCTGCACTCAGCAGAGTGTGACCCAAAGCTTAACTGGTCAGGACAAGATCTAAAAATATTCTAGATAATGGAATATTTTGTCAGGGATAATGGGATTATGAGGGCAAACGCAGCCTGGCAGGGCAGGATAAACATTAATTGTTAAACTCAACGGATCTGCCATGATGGTTAATCTGCCAATGAACAAAGTTCAGCTGTAATGTCGAGCTTTAGAGATCATTATTTGCCTCCTTACTTGTCATTGTAATGCAATGAGGCATTGCAAGTAAACAAACTGAACCAGACACATTGCAGAGCATCGAAGCAAAGCAAAGGACACACCTCTAGCTTCAATGCCTCGTCCTCGGCTGTCATGTCATCCTTCTTTCCTTAATGTTTCTTTTTTAACTTATGATTAGAACTCTTACATAAACCATGCACTTAGATAGCCTTTCCTAGGTGCTGAGATTCTTGTGCACCCACAGAGGGCCCCTGCTTGCTGCCAATCCTCTAAGCTTGTGGAAAATTACAAACACACACAAGGTCACAGTTGAGCCGAGCCAGCCTCCCACCAAGCCCATCTGATCCAGTCTGAAACGCAGCAATTACCTCCCTCTGTGTGCCTCCGTGTGTGGCTGCAGCTTTTTCATTATTTATTTGAACAAATAGGATTACGGTTGGTCTGCGGTGGATTGATTGTGACGAGGGATGAGAGGCTCAGGAGAGCTCGGGTGTGCCGTGGCCCCGGGTTCTGCTGAGCCACTCTGCTGTGTCAAGCACACAGATGATATCCTGTCTTGGTTTCAGCAACTCCCCCACTTTTCCTGGACAGCGAAGCATTGCTGCGTTGACGTATATGCCATCTTGCTCCACTGCATTCTCTCCGCTGATTGATGGGGAAATGTGCTGGCTGGTTGAAGAATACCACTTCTGGAAAAATATATGTTTATAGGGCCATAAAAAGCGCCTGTCTGTCACGTCCTCTGAAGCATAGCACTCACATTTGACAGCACATTCACATCTTGAGTAATGAAAGCTTTTTTAGGTGCTCTTAAAAAGATTGTCACTCACAACAAGGGTGTTTGTTATTCTGTTAAAAATAAATCTAAGTAATGAAGCAAAGAAATGGCATAATGGAAGTTTGAAATCACTCCGAGATGAATTGCTTTAGAAGTCCTAACTTTGCAACAGAAGGGGAAGCAAAACGAAACATGGATTACTCGAAAAAAAATACAGAATATCCTAAATGCCAATGCCTTCCAAATACTAAGCACATTTTTTATATAGTTATGAGATGATTGGTCATGACACTATTGTCAATGTAAGGTCAGCTGTGCAAAATGTCATGTATCTGAAATCAATAACTGGAGGTCAAGAGAGCAAAAAAGAAAACCAGCAAAGCTGGTGTTTTGGGAAGCATTACCATAAGCGATCATTTTGATTCAGTACAGACTGTGTGATCCCTAATGGCTAATAGTTCATCCCCAGATAAAATTTGACCTGGCAGCTACCCTCCAAAAATACCCTTTTTTAAAGTGATGAAGCTCCAGGTCTCTGAGGTAGACTTATCTTCTTGTTAAGATTGATTGAAAGTAATTTTTTTACCCCAAGAAAACCAGGGAGGAGTGTGATAGATAGCTCAGCCCCTCTATCTCCCTGATGGCGATATTAGTCCTGATTAAGATAAATGGGCTCTCTCTGCCTAACCATGCAAATGCTCACTGCTGGTGCCATTTATCTGAGAATGTGAACCTGCAGCAACAAAACGCAGACTTTTTTCTTCACTCAATCTTTGGTGAGAAGTTATTTTTGCCAGTACAAATCACTCGTTATCAGAGCAGAGATACTCTTAAGCTCCTTTCTCTTGGTGCCACCTGTATTGTGTAGATCAACACCATTTTCGGTGTAAATTTACTGAAGAGGCAGCCAACTACTGTGCCTTCTTTTGGGACACTTACAACTGATTGATTATTATCTGGGTAATTGCCTATAAGGCTGTTCTTTTTTAACCTTTTTTTTTTCAAGAAATACCAGTGTTAGCTTGAGTTTTTCAAATTTCACTTTGTTTCTACTTATTTTAGTTGTTTTTATTTGTTTTAGACAAAAAAAAAATCACCCATAGATAAGTATAGATTAAGAAATAATGTAAAATGACCTGTTTTGGTCCAAAAGAATCTCTGAAAACGTCTATAAAACCACACTCTCAAAAATTTAGACATGTAAAATGCATGGTAAATCATAAGTATGTTTCAGACTTTAGAATTATGAAACAACAGCT
>JAOXNZ010000098.1:11435242-11446830 GCA_028566095.1 Kryptolebias brasiliensis | reverse complement strand
TATGAAACAACAGCTGACTGAATTTCATCAGGGTTTTTCAAATGAAAGTTAAAAAAAATTGCTCAGGGTTTACAGGGTTAATATACTGTATGAGCGGTCATGACTGCGTGACATCTGCTTTAGTTATAGAGGATGTGAGGCAAAGCAGGAAGAAGCTTTTATCCTCAATTGTATGAGCAACTATCCAGGCATACAGTGAAGAGGGCATTTAGTGGGTTTTCCCTGCAGGCTTCCTTAAGCTGCTGTAATTGATGTTGATTAATCAAATCAGCTGTGAAGAGGGCAGAAGGACAACCTTATCAAGCAGAGGGTGTAACCTCCATGTTATAAAGGAGCCTAATGAATCAACGGTAAACATGCTGGATGTGCTAACAGACCTACAACTAAATAGACAATAAATACTAGATATGGTATATCTATATTAAATACTAATGGTAAAGTCCATTGGGAAATTTGGTCTCACTTGTATATTTTTAAAAAGCATGCTGCTATTAATAATTTTCTAGTTTGTCTAAACATGGCAGGACAGCTAACCTCAACTCTTTTGGTCATGCTGAACAAGTTAAAGGGATAATATTATTTATTTTGATGTGGTGTCCTGTGGAGTTGTTTTCAGTGATCAATATCTTACCAACAGTAAAAATTACTCAGGGCGTTATCCGTTTTGAATATCAGCTAGAGATTCTCTCAGGAAAGACATGCTAACCATTAATCAGATTGAGGCTAAGACCAAAGTGGATTTCTGTCATCCTAAAACAACCTTAACGCTTTTATTACAGTTTATTTTAACATTTTTATAAACCTTTACACTGCTGTCACTTTTGCATTAGATGTTGGATCATTTTGCAACAAAGATTTCACATTACAGACCACAGTTGACTCAGTATTTAGTATAAATAACCATAAACTTCTATGGAATTAACCATTTAATGCAAAGTGATGGGTTTGAAAAGGTTTATTAAACAGCAAAAACATGAACCGCTGTGGGACTTCTGAGAGTGTAGTTCCACTTTGGAACTGGCCCCACTTGGACTAGCAATTAGCTCATCTCCTCCTGGAGAACTTCAGCCCGATGTTCCAAACTGATTGGTTTCTACTGCAGGTACGATGTTGATTACAAATAGAACACCACTCTACAGAACTACACTTTTAAAAAAAATTGAACTATTCCTTGAGGAACATGTTGTTAAGTCATTCTTTGGCTGTTCTTCTGCTGCCACCACAAGGTTGACAGTTGGGTTTTGAGTGAAAAGTCAAATTTCCAAGAAAATCGATCCCGTTTGTCACAAGCTGTAATGCCTCTGGTAAGTATGAAGAAATTTCAGCTGCTGCTGGAAAGGCCATTAGAGGTCAAGAAGTAAACAAGGAGTTTCCTGTACACAAGATGGATTGCCTGAGCCATGATTCTAAAGGTCACGAAAAGGTAACTAACAAAAGGCTCTGAGCAGAGATCTGCATAGATAGCAATTCGTCTTGTCCACAAACCTGATTTGTAGTATGCCTGCCGGCTTCTGAGATGCTGATTGACTGCATGCATGGAATACATCCTCAAAGTTGAAGCTACACACCACATCCACTACATATCTGTTAAGCCTGCAGTTGCGCATCTTCTTTACACTTATAATTGAGCAAGAAACCAGGGTTTCACTTCTATATGAAAGAAAACACAATGTTACATTGGAGAAACAAATTTTGAATGAATGAGTGCTGTAATGCAAAATAATTTTGTTGTAGCCTGCTTCACTGCATTTTGCATTTGATGCTAATTTGCTACTTCTAGCTTTCTAACATACTGTGATGGACACACTGGTAGTGTGGCAAACATTAAAAGCAGAATATTAGCATTATGAGCATGTAAGCAATTAGCTTTAAGCACTGCACTGCTTAAGTACAGTCTCAAGGGAACAGCACGTCTATAAAGGCCTAATCTTGATTTTATTATGTCACTGTGGGATAAAGGCCAGATCCTTCTCTAAAACACTTGCATTCCCAGTCATCAAGCATATAATTCTGTTAAAACCTCCTCTCTCTGCTCTCCTCTACTATCCCACCCATCTGCAAACACTTAGTTTCCCGTTTACTGAGAAGTCCCTTCCTCTTCCCTTGAGAGCCATGAATTCTTAGGTTGACTCTTTGGATTGTAAAATGGTTTAATTAGCCTGAGCCACAGGAGCTCTGAGAGCAGAGGGCAATGTTATGTTTCAGTAGAGGTGAAGGCATGAAATGGATCAAACTACCCATGTGAAGTTTTATATTTTAAAATGGAGTCATGCAAAAACTTTTAATTGAGTAAAATTCTTCGAATTGTATGGTAACAACACAAAAAAGGGTACTTTTACAACATTATATATAAGACTACAATAGCAGATTGAAGTTCAGCCTACAAACAGATCAGACCTTCTCTTTAAGGAATAGTTCAGCGAACCTTAAAGTGATGTTCTAATAGTTAACAAGAGTTAGTACCGTGTCAGCCATGACATCAGTCAAAGAGCCTGGAGTATGGAGAAAGAGGCAAAAGTCTTAGCCCTTTACACTACACAAAACCATCTGAAATATCACTTTAGGTCCTTTCCACTGTCTTAAAACTTTTTTTTAATTGAAGTACTTTTCATTTTCACAATAAAATTATATACTCTTTTTGTCATTGTTTTTGCTCTCCTAAAATCTGTAAGAGCTTACATGTGATTGTAACTAACAGTAACTACTATCTACAACTGTGTTTAAATATTTGAGTCTTTATGTAATGATTTATTTAAAAAAAGCCAGTTTAAAAATACAGCATTGATTCAAGCATGCGTTTAACTTGGGAGCTCAGCAAAAAATAACAAAAAAATGACCTTGGTGTCCTCAAAGGAAGCTGCAAACCTGGCAATATTAGAAAATTCTTGGGAAATTCATAGCAACATTCCAGCCTGGCTGCATAAATTTCCATTTTTTTTTTGACCAACTTCCTTCCCTCCTTAACGCGGGCTGGGCAGCTCAATCAGTGATGCACTTTGACACATGATACTCTGTGCACGCTGAGTGATGCAGAATTGAAGCTGCCAATCAAGAGGCAGGGGCCCGGAGCTAATCAATCCAAGCAGACCATGGTATGATGTTTTTCGTTTTTTTATTTCTTTCTTCTTTTCGGGGCTTGAGGAGACTGACAGCCTGTTGGATGGTTGACTTCACTCTCTCCTGCAGCCTTTGTGAATCATAAACCTATTATAACACATGTAAATGTCGCTTGCAGTTTCTGTTTAAAAGGCTGCCTCACCACAGCTGCCAAGTTTACATAAAAATGAGAAGTAAATGATACGCATGGAGTGTTATTAATCTAACAACAGCACAGGCTGTTTATATCATGCCAGGAGCTGTTGGTTACAGAGGAAAATATGCCTCTTATGCAGAGATGATGTTGAGATCTCTGTAGATTGCAGTGAAAAATATTTATAAGTAAATGGATATTTTGCACACTGGTGCCATGAAATGTCACCATCACATGCAGTAGAAGAGCATTCAAGTTTAAGTTTTTCTAAAAAGAAAAAAATTACATAGAGAAGTGTTCAGTTCAGAGAACTGAAGGGAATTTGATTACATATAATCATATTCTAATTATAATTTCATGTTTTCGGCCCCAAAAAGTAAAAATTATGTTTCAGAATCTTTTGTCATTATGTGCATCTGACTTGCTTTTAATTCTATTTGCATATAATTTTAAAAAAGAAACTTACTTTTTAAAGCTAAAAGAATTTAACAGCCACTTGGAAGTAGATGAAGATGACGCAATAGCTAGACTCAAGGATGAACTAGGCATCAAGTAAACTGAAAAATATGAAATAGGCAGCCAATAAAATATAGCTCTAATGTGCTTTTGGCTACCAGTCCTTACTGTGTGGCTTTTGGCCCATAACGATGAGCCAGAAGGGGCTTTCTTTAGATGACTTTCTGTAGTTAACAAATAGTTACTCTTATCTTGTAGACCACAAGATATGTTAAGATGTAGTCAGTTGGCATGCAATCTAATCTGAACCATCCCTTTGATGTTAAGATGCTGTTAATCAGTCTGACAGACTCCAGTATAGAATACAGCAAGACGAAGCAAACTATAGTGTAAATAACTAGGAATTTTAAGTAAAAAAGGTGCCTAACAAAGATACAAAAAAGTTGCTCAAAATGACCAACTGTTAGTGCTGCTTTAGTTGCTAGTGGCACTGGCAACAGAGTTTCAGCCACAGTACACTGCAGGTAGTGCAATTTTTGTTTTTGTAAAACAAAAAGTCCTAAAATAAGAGGCCCTACTTGGTGTAGCAGTTTGGACGTAAAGAGTTAGCCTCTTGCTCTACAATGACTTCTGCCTAGCTTGGACCAAAGTTGGTGGGAGTGGGGAGACGAAAACGCCTTTGAAGATTCCCCAGGGTCTAAATTTTGTTAAATTATTTCACCATGTCTTTTTCTGACCCATACTAACTCAAATAAAATTCATTTTTGTATTTGAGGCAGAAGGACATGGGATTAAAACAATCCCTAATTCATCGTCACCAATGGCAGCTTCAAACAATATTAGAGTATCAGATGAGGGGTTATAAGCAGGCCTGGAGAGTACTTTATTTACTTATTGAAAGGAGTGCAAAAAATACAACTCAAGGTTGTTTTCTCAAGAGGTTTTTGGATAGCTCCCAGAGAGCTATAACAAGAACTGGATTTTGCCTGCCAACTAATTTCTTACAGTCTTTGCTCTTTTTCCATTTTCTGGATGATTCTCACCATTCCCTGTGTGAAGTTAGTTGCTGTGGTGAAGCCACAGCATATAGAACAGCTCCGTAGCGTTAATGCAGCTTTACCAGTTTTGTCTAAACTGACTTTATTTCCTTTCTGATGGAATACAATTTCTGGTTAAAGGACAGTTTTCTTTTTTAACAAGACACAGGCGGTAAAAACCAAGGTTATCAGAAGGAATTGATAATTCAGACCTTATAAAAGTCATTCACTATTTGTCTTTGAAAATGAAATTTAAGACAGAATATCTGAACCAGTACCATCATAAATACAAAAAGCCTAGATAAGGATAAGGTAAAGAAAATGGATGGATGGATGCATGGATGAATGAATTAACCCACCTTATTACAATTAATTTGAATTAGCTCAGCCTCTGGAGTCAAAGTGACTCCAAACCCTTACAGAGCACATGTTTAGCTTAGATGGGTGTTATCTTTGAGCCGAATAAGGACATGCCTTTAAAAGTTGTTCCCTGTGAGCGGAAAGTTTTTTTTTTTTTTTAAAGAAGCTTTAAAATTAATTAACAGTCACATCAGGAGATGTCAAGGGATTTACTTCAAGGCTCAGGAAGGCAGATCTTTTTTTATTTATTTTTTTCCAGTGAGGCATCCCTCAGTGAGGACAAGCCAGTGTTCATAATTCCATTTTTCATCAAAGTGTGTTTTAATCTCAAACAGTATCTTCTCAGTATGCTGCAGACACATCTTTACCAGAAACCCTCTGTCTATATCATTTATCTTACCCCCCCTGGTCTTGCACAGGCAATTTCAGATTTAAAGAAAATATCAATTTTCTCCAACCAATTGAAAGGCAAGTCTGCTTTCTATGCATGGTCAGTTTTCAAAAGTACACAATTACATAATTTGCCAGATGAAGCATTAGGCATTTCCAATATGTTAAAAGTATGACTTTAAGAGCAACATGTTGCATTGATATGGAAAAAAATAGTAAGAAAAAAAAACAACACCACAGTGCCTTTGGGTGAGGCTTGCAACCTAAACAAAGCCGGGAACATGACTGCTCGGCCTTGCCAGAAAATTATGCAGGGAACATTCAGTTACTGGTCACTCCTAATACTGACTCCTTTGAAGTCAGAGTCTCTGTGGTCTGCAAAGCTGCTTCCTCGGGCCAGGCCTGCAAGCTCTGCTCTGTGTGTGCGAGCCAGGAAATTATGTCAGCCTCACAATAGGGACACGCAGAAAACCTCAGAGGACACATGGAAACAGAAACAGGTCAGTGACTTCTGTGTATTTTCTTTTCCTGCATCTATGCTCGCAGTAACAAAACTAGCAGGCTAATATTTGCCTTGTGTTTTGTTTGCCTCTGTTTCTTTTTGCAGGATTAAAATACAGTATAAAAGAGGTAAGTGTCCCTTTATCAAATTTTACTTTAGTATCAGATAATTAAAACTTATAATCACCTCAATACTATTGTATTCACTTGAGCCACAATGAAATGTTCGATTTCTACAATACATTACTTTAAGCATTAAATAACATTTTGCAACACGTTTCACACAAGACATTATTGCAAAGAACCACAAACCAACACAATCTTTAGTCTAAATACTCATGGACATCTACACAAGTGACCAGCTTTGATTAATCATGAATTTAGTCTCACTTTAAGTCTGTTTTATCCTTTTGCTTGTGTTTTTATATTTTGTTTTGTTCAGCACTTTGGGTTTCACGTAAATGAATAAATTACTTGGGTTCTATTTATTGTTGTACCTTGATTTATTCATTGTTTTGTTGTTGCTGTTTGCTTGAAGCATTTCTCACAAGTTCATGTGAAGTTTAGTTGTTGTACATGTAATTCAGTTTCCAGTGACTTCCAACTGACTTCCAAAACTTGTTGATGGTATTTATTTAGTATTACCTATGGGGAAAAAAATAGATGCTACAAAATGTAGATTCTTGCTTGGAAATCTAATGAAATGTGTCTAAAATTGACAGTTTTGACGAGTCGAGGTGGAGGCAGGAATCAAAGTAGCTTGAACTTGAATAATAGTAACTATTAAGATGGTTATATTCCCATTCAAAATGTTACAATGACAGACCACTTGCTTAAAAGGATAGTATGGTCATTTTTTAAATGACGTAGTTAGTACCCTACTAGCCATGATAGCGGTCATAGAGCATGGAGTATGGAGATTCATCCAGATTAGCCAAATGAAGGCCCGTGTTTTTTGTTTTCAGGCTTATAAAACTTACTCAAAAATGACATAGTACTGGTGTGAAAGAATGGCACTTTAGCTCATTAAACCTCTACACTTTTGCACGAGACATTTGTTCAGTTTGTTGCTGTTTTCTCAACCAAACGTTCTTATTATGACACAAATGTGTGTGTGTTGAGCGCAGACTGTTTATATGCAGATGGTGCTGAGGCTGCTGAGTACATCAGTCTACCTGATCACCACATCTAGTCAATTCAAATGTTTGCTCAACTCCTGGTGGACTGATGCATTCGTAGTCTCAGCACCATCACCATATAACGGTCTATACATACATTCGAGCAGTAACAAGGATGTTGTTTGATTGAGAAAACAGTGACAAACTAAACAAACAATATGTAAGTCCTTGTTTGGCTAGCCATTAGTCTAGCCTGGATGAAAACTTTTGCCCTTTTTTTCCATTCTACATGTTCTGTAACTGATGATACTGCAAAAAAAACATTACTTCAAAAGCCAAACAGGTGATTCAAACTTGCCTACTGGCATGCACAAACAATGCTTCAAGCATTGCTAAGAAGAAAGAGGAAGATGTGGTAATCACAGTATGTGGCTGCGTATCCTTATAAACAATAAGAAACAGAAACTGAGATGAGAAGTGTTTTTTCAGCACGACTCAGGATTTGGAGAAGAATTTCCTGGAACAGATGACTGTCGGTGAATCCGTGAGTTGGTCCCGAAAGGCCACGACTCTGAATTCTTCGGCTCTTACAAGAACACAAGAAATCAATGAGACATTTTGCTGTGAACTTCAGATGAACTTGCACTTGTTTGTGGTTTTTAATTAGGGCCAAATCGTCTCATGAATTTATGTAAAGACCTAATACACAGCACCGCGGATGAAGCTGGGGGAATAAGGAGCGGTGACGCTTGCTGTGGAAGAGGTCTGTGCTCTCCTGCCAAAAAAACTGCATGATGCGAAGTTTGCAGCTGCATGCTTTTTTTTTTCCTTTCTTTCTCTGCACTGTCTCATCTTTTAGTCCCTTTTCAGAGACACTGCAGTTTCTCGCTGGATGCTGTCATGAGTGACACTAGAAACTCATCTCCTATTCCCCCTGCTTCACAGAGAGACACGTCAGCAGCAGAAGCTGACAAGATGTAGAATCCAAACTATGAGATGCAAGTTTGCCCATTTGAATAATGCACACATAAGAGAACAGATTCTCCTCCAGACTCTTTGATGTGCTTGCCGTGAAAAGATGAGTCCTGACAGCATCAGATTAAGCCCCAGACTCTCCGAGAGTAGAGCAAGAATATTGGGAAGGAGAAAAATAACATTGCTGGTGTTGTAATCTCACCCTGCAAAGACCTAAATCACAACACTGGTGGTAAACGATGTATCAGTCACAGTGGGATGTTAAATTTGGCACCCTCGGAGAAAATCACATGTCACTCTCTGGGATTGGGAATTAGTTTAGAGGGCTGTTTGTTGGCTTCTTTACAGAGTCAATGTGTCGTGTTTCTCAAACTGATATCTGCATGGCTGCATCAGCAGACAAGAAAACAGAACAAAATCAATTCTTGCAGAGGAAACACTACGGTGGCAGGAGTAAAGTGGACTATTGTGATCCTCAGGTGGATGGGGAGGTGGGGGGTGTTTGATGTATTTAAACAGCTTATGCCATTTTCATCCCTTTTCCTGTCACCTCTCATAAAACTGCGCCCTTTTAAAATTCAAATTAGCCTCCAAGATGCTGAGATTAGCATCTTGAAATATTCATGGGAACTTTCCAAACTTGGATTGTACACCTGAGGGGTTGAGCAGGTACTGTATCAACACAAGCTGTGTTTATAAAGGTCTCGCAGGCACTTGGGAGCAAACAAACAAATCTTCAGCGTTGCAAATGACCATCCCCCCTGGCCTCCGTTATTGTCAAAATGAATATTCATCTGAATACAATGCCATGGTGTAGTGTCCTCAAGTTGATTAACAATCTTTAGAACAGTTTCAGAGCAATTTCTGTTTTGTTTTCAATAATTTTAAGCATAATTTAGTTGCCAGATCTACCCAAACCAACTACTGTGACTGACAGATTGTCATAAAAAGACTTTGAAGACCAAACAATTTGAATTTTCCTTCCGCCTCCACCCAGTAGGCCCAGTGCAGGAGACTGGCATGCTGAGCATCCCGAGGCTCTTTGGGGGAAATTGAAATTTTCTGCAGGGTGTAAAGGAAGGAAGTCTTTCAAGAGCCCGGTTCTCACCTCCCTTTGCTCCCAGCATGCCATATTTTTAATAAGGGACACAGCCTGTCACTGCCAACCTCTCCTTTCAACATGTACAGCTGGAGGTTTGTAAAATCGTAACAAGGAAAGCTCGAATTTGCAAAGCTTCAAACAACTTTCAGAAACAGCAGGAGAGCTAGAGTTGACATGGAGACACTGGTTGAGTCTTGTCAGCCAGTGGTTTGGTCAGGATCTGACGCGTTCTTCGTTCCACTTTTTCCTCTGATGAGAGATGCCTGAGATGACACTAGTCAACTAGGACTGAACAACAACTTGAGGACTTCCAAAGTCCCAAAGGGACAATAGAGCACTAAGAGCTGCTAATTCATTAAATCTTCAGTCTGGTTCTTTCAGAGAAATATGATGTATTTCATTCATACTTTTAGAGTTCCAAGTCATAAAAAAACAACAGAAACGCCATAAGCTTAGTTACTGCACTCAACAATTAGAAAATGTTACTGGTTTTCTAACTTGTAAAAAGGTTTTAACTTGGAAGATTCACATTCTGACCTCTTAGGTAAATGGAACACAGCAATAATTAATCTGGTTTCCACATTGTGATGATCTGGAGTTATTCTAGCAAGTTTGAAAGAAAAAAAAAATCTTCAAACAGTGATGTGCAGCAAACAAACGCTGTTGTGACTAAAAACCTACTTGGAAAAGATATTTTCTCGACGCTTTTCTCTGATGCCTTAGTGCAGTACAGTTTGCTGTTACAGTTTCTTGTTGACCTGAGCCTAATGCAACATTTTGAATCAAGCAAAATAAAAAAAATAAAAAATTGCTTGAGTGACAGTAAATTTGAAAAAACTTCTCGCCTCCTCCGCAAGATCAGAAAGGGAAAACTGGAAAGGAAAAACAGCAGTCTTGACATCGCTGAGATGAGCTGCAGCCAGATGTGGTTACAACTTGTGTTCAACAAAAATATAGGAAAGCTTTTATGTGATCGCCGAATAAAAGATCAGATTCTACAGGAAAATGTTTACCAGACTCAAAGGTATAAATCCATAAGATATGGTGACTAGGCATCACGTTTTTAAAAACTTGTTTCTTACCTAATTTAATATTTCAGTGGAGATCATTAAAGTGTTGTTTGACTGATTTTTAATTCTCAATACCAAAAATGGAACATTTCATGCTGAGTTGTTCTTTTGCCAATAGTAACCCGACATATTTTATTTAAGTTTCAAAGTTCTCAGGCGTTTTTGTGAAGCCTAAAATAAAATCTTAGTATTTCAGAATGAGTTAAGTTTAAGATTATCATTACAGTTTACCCCACGGAAGGTTTTTTGCATTTCCTCTCCATATGGAGGATTTTTTTTTCCCCCCTCAAAGAAAAGAGTGTGTTTCCTGCAGCGATCCAAAAAAGCCAACTGTGTTCCTGTTGCGAACCTTTGCCTTCAAGCTATGGTGAGGAAAAAAAAAACAAAAAAAAAAACATCATGCAACACTACTCCCTGAGGGATACCGTGCTGCACAGCATGAGTGTGGAATTGGTGCAGCGACAGCAGTCCTTCATTAAGGGGAGATGCTGCTCAGAAACCTAATATACACAGACTGACTTTAGCACATGCTGACTGTTCAGACAGACAAATGTCACACATTTCACATAAGGAAGGTGTTTCTGAATCACCAGATATCTTCTGTTGTGTCAGAAAATGTATTTCAAATGACGAGAAAATATGTTGTAATGAGACATTTTGGTCAAACTGTAGTTTATTTGATGAGATTTCTGTCGCAATGCTTTTTATATTCAGACCTGTTTGATCAGTCAAAATATGGGCTATGTCTAAATAATGGATAAAATAATAAACAACACTTAGTGTCGTTTTTCTTTTTGGCTTTATCTGGTTAAATTCATTATTCAACATTAATTCCATTTTTGATGGTGCACTTCTTGATTTTGGAACAACTTTCTCCTCCATTTTTCTGGTTCCCTTGGCAACAGCCACTACAACAGTAGAATTACAAGTAGGGAACATTTGGCTGTCATATTACATTGTCTTTTTTTATGTTGGCTCTAATTTGACTAAACTCTTGAACCTACAACTCTTCTCGTATGAAGCTTGAGTCATATGAGTCTTTTTAATTTCCTGTTATCAAAAGACAAAAGGTGTTTTTGTCTGTGTCTGAGTGTGTGTGTGTTTGTGTGTCTGTTAGCAAAATATCTTATGAACCACTGAATGGATTTCAATGAAACTTTCAGAAAGTAATCACTACATGCACATTTATAAATGATTAAATGTTGGAGTTAACAATGTTTAAACTGGCTACCATAGCTGACAGAGAAATGGGCAGATTCAATGAAGTTATCATTATGTTTTTAAATGTTATGTCTGTATTATATTGAATGCTCTCTGTTATAGTGAATG
>JAOXNZ010000098.1:11417837-11435142 GCA_028566095.1 Kryptolebias brasiliensis | reverse complement strand
GATCTTGTTGTGTTTTAATTGTGTCTGTCTTTTTGCTGTTTCTCTGGGTTTGCAGAAAGTGTCTTTGAACCTGACAATAGCTATTCAAACTTAGCAAACACAAAAATGGCAATAAGACTGCCAATTTTATGGGTATAGAACTAAAAATTTGGTGTAGCAGTAGTGGAGAGTCATCCTCAACACAAACTTTATGTGCTTGCACAAGATCTTTGCCTAAAACTTTGCCAATAACTTTTGGAGTCAACTCTGTCTCTCTGTTAGCAAAACATCTCCTGAACCTCTGGAGGAATTTTAATGAAACTCCCAGAAAGTAATCCTTCAGTGTACATCTACAACTGATTACCTTTTGGGGTCAAGCCAACTCAAGATGGCTGCCACAGCTCATCAACTTTAGCTAACACAAAACTGACTATATTTCACTGAATTTTACGGATATTGAACTAAACTTTGATGTGATAGTAGCTGAGAGCCTTTCATTGTTTAGAATATTTGATAAAACTTTTATAACTTTATCATTTCTCAGATCTTAGTTTAAAACTCTGACACGCAATATGCATGCCTTCAAAGAAAGCAAGCTCTTTAATCGTATCCGTTTTAAATTTGCAGAGTATTATTTTACTCTCACTTTTTGATACATTAGGGCTGATTCACAGCTGTGTATAAGTAGTTATTCTTCCTTGGTGTTAATGGCTGTACCGGCTGCCATTCTACACTATTTACTCATCAATAAATAATACAGAGCATGTAATGAGGATAAGGATGGTATCCAGTAACCCAGAAGCACGACACTATTGTTGGAGTCCAACCTTGGAACTGCTATTTTTAAATTTCCTTTTCTAGCCTGCCTTTATTTCCACATCTAGTTAGTTTTATCCTCTATTCATATGATTTTCTTTAAAGTACTTAGTTCAGCAGTAAAAGTGTTGTTGTTAAGTTTGTCATTTAATGCACGTATTTAGAGTTAGTTAGTTAGTTAGTTAGTTACTGAAATAAAATAGTTTTCTGAGATTAGGTGTGAAACGTACTTGCAGAAAGACAGGAAAAATGTACTTCGGTGTAACTAACCAATCAAGGCTTAGCATTTCTTGAGGGTATGCATATCGCCCGCCTCTTTTCATGCAAGAGTTTTAGACTAAGCTCATCATCTTACGTTGAGAAGGGATGGAGTTACAGCCATTTTGTAAATGATGTCATGGACAAACTCGTGCAAAGTAGTGCGATGTCACGACATGTGATAGCGCTCAGAGTATGCATTGTGAACGACTCTCAGCTACTACCACACCAAATTCTACTTTAATACCTGTAAAACTGACCGAGTTATAACCATTTTTGTGTTTTCTAATGCCAGTCAGCTGTGGCAGCCATCTTGAATGGGGGTTGACTCTAAAAGTTAATCAGCAGTAGATGAACATCCATCGACTACTTTGTAAGAGTTTTATTAAAAATCTGACCCCTGATTCATGAGATATTTTGCTAACGCTGCAGACAAATAAACACAGACACGAGCAAATGTGCAAATGTTGCCTTTCAAGGCAGGACATAATAAAGTTTGTAAATGTAAAAAGCTTTGTTGACACTTTTTACACTGATTAATAGCCTTTGCTGCCATCAAACGTTTAGCTGCTTTGAATAAGTCGTTTTTCTTCTTATTAATTTATTTTTTTTTTGAGCTTTTGCCAAAGTGAAAATAGAAAAATATCGTCTCTTTTAATAAGATGCATGGGTGGACGAGAGCTTTGCATCTTTGCAAAAAAAAAAAAGAACGCAAGTTTTCCTTAATACATAATATTTATTCAGCTGAAATATCAGAATGAATATTTTGGGCTGAGACATGAGGCTGAGCTCCTGAAGTCACGGCTCCCTCTACAGTTTGTACAGTGGAAATTTTTCCATCCTTCACAGGAAAACAATCAAACAGACTGTGTTGAACAGTCGGGAGGACACAACGGGAGACGCGACGGGAGATCACACACACACACACACACACACCTGCGCGCGCGCGCTCTTATATGAGGTGTGTGTGAAGCAACAGCGGGTCCGAGCTCCCTTCTCCAAAAGGGACGTGTTTCCATGTGGAATAACCGTCGTTTCGGGATGTATTCTGCAGTTTCCTGCGGACGGGCTGGAAAATGTTTCATTGTTTCAACACTTGAGGAGTGACGACAAGTTTCCTCTAATCCTGTTGGGTGGAAAAAATAAAGAGGAGTTCTTTTTTTTTTTTTTTTTTTTTTTTTAATAAAAATTCAAAAAGTTGAGTGCGCTGGTCCGTCTCCGCGCACAGAAGCAGCGGCGAGTGCGGCGTTTGTGTGACGGAGGAGAAGCGATGTTCTCCGCGGAGATGCGCCGCTCGCCGAGGTTCCAGCCCGCGGATGCTGCAGCTCGGCCGGGCTGCTCCCGGAGCCTTTGGGTGGCTCTGATTGGACCGGACACGGACTGGGGCTGACTCTGTTGTCTGTCCGGAGAGGGAACGTGCAGGGGAGGAGATCAATATGAGTTACTGGCAAGGCTGGAGATGCCAGTCTTTACGAGCAACCTGATTACAAAGAGGACGGACTGAGGACAACATGCGGACACGAGGATTTATTATTTTTTTCTCTCTCTTGGATCTAAACTGAAACCACACCAGAAAGATTTTTGTTTTTTACTTTCCCTCTTACATGTTTTGTTGCCTTTTCAAACTGATTAAAACAGCATGATGTTTTGCACTCAAGTTTTCTTCTTCCTTATACGGACTATTGGATTTTAATTTTGCTGTAGTTTAATGGACTTTTGAGCCTGGAACATTACAGCAACACATATAAGGAAGAAAACAATCAGTTGCTTCATTTTATAATATTGACAAATGTACTGATATCATGCAATATGGCTTATATGTGGGTTGTATATTTTTTACCCACGCTGTTTGCCCTGGGCACAGCTTTCTCTGGGGTCTTCAATGCCACAGACAGAGACATTTTTACAGATGACTTGCTCCAGGTCAAGTTCATACAAGACAGAGTGACGGAGCAGTGGAAACTCCGCTCTGCCGATTCTCACCCCAACCTATATTTTAACCAAGTGGATGTGTTGCACTTGAGGCAAAGGTCCTCCACCACCCATAGTCACATATTTAAAGTCATTCGGGCGGCTGTGCTCACCATGCTGTCTAATGTCCCTTCTTACATGCCCCCTGCGAAACATGAGGAGTTTACAAGCAAGTGGAATGAAATTTATGGAAACAACCTGCCCCCCTTGGCTCTCTACTGCCTGCTGTGCCCAGAGGACTCTGCTGCCCTGCAGTTTCTTATCAAGTTTATGGATAGGCTGGCTGAGTACCCAGACTGGACGGTGACCAGCGCTCCAAACGATGAGGTCCCCATGGCGCACTCTCTGACAGGGTTCGCCACTGCTTATGACTTTATTTTTTCCTTCTTGGACGAGCGCAGAAAAGATGTTTACTTCAAGAAAATTCGCTCAGAGACAGAAGCACTGTATGAGCTCTCTAAGTACAGAGCATGGGGGAAACAGTATCTCCAAAATCATCAAACCACTAATGTTTTAGCTATTCTGACTGGTGCAATAGTGGTGGGTTCACACAACGACCCCAAGTCAATGATGTGGAAACAAGTGGCAGTGAACTATATGGAGAAAACTATGTATCTTCTGAATCATATTGTTGACGGGTCTCTGGATGAGGGAGTAGCTTATGGAAGCTACACAGCCAAGTCCATCACACAGTATGTCTTTTTAGCCCAGCGTCATTTCAATATAGACAACATGCAGAACAACTGGCTCCGGGAACACTTCTGGTTTTATTATGCCACCCTACTGCCGGGCTTTCAGAGAACAGTTGGCATTGCAGACTCCAACTACAACTGGTTTTATGGGCCAGAAAGCCAGCTGGTTTTCCTCGACTCATTCGTCATGAAGAATGGGACGGGGAACTGGCTGGCTCAACAGATTAGAAAGCACAGACCCAAGGATGGTCCCATGGGGCAGTCCTCTGCCCAGCGCTGGGCCACGCTACACACAGAGTACATCTGGTACAACTTCCACCTCACACCGCAACCTCCCCATGACTTTGGCAAAGTGAGCATGCATATTTTCTCAAACTGGGGGGTGGTTACGTACGGAGCCGGGCTTCCCAGTGGCCAAAGTAATACTTTTGTCTCTTTTAAGTCTGGCAGGCTGGGTGGGCGAGCAGTCTATGACATTGTCCATGACAAGCCTTACTCCTGGGTGGATGGTTGGAACAGTTTTAACCCTGGTCATGAGCACCCAGATCAGAACTCTTTCACATTTGCCCCTAACGGACAAGTGTTTGTGTCTGAAGCACTTTATGGCCCAAAATACAGCTATTTAAACAATGTGTTGGTGTTTAGTCCGTCTCCTACCAGCCAGTGTAACAGTCCATGGGAGGGTCAGTTAGGGGAGTGCGCAAAGTGGCTGCGCTGGACTGATGAGGGTGTGGGTGATACCAGAGGGGAGGTGATTGCCGCCTCCTCACATGCGGACACTATGTTTGTGAGTGGAGAAGCTGTGTTAGCTTATTCCCCCGCCATGAGATTGAAGAGCGTTTTCAGAGCCTTGGTTCTCCTCAACTCTCAGACATTGCTGGTGCTCGACCATGTGGAGAAGTGGAGTGATTCGCCAGTGACGTCTCTCAGTGCTTTCTTTCACAATCTTGACATTGACTTCAAATATGTTCCTTTCAGATTTATGGACAGGTACAACGGCGCCATGATGGATGTGTGGGATGCTCATTATAAAATGTTTTGGTTTGACAGCCAGGGTCACAGTCCTGATACCAGGATACAGGAAGCAGAGCAGGCAGCAGAGTTTAAAAAGAGGTGGACGCAGTATGTCAACGTCACTTTTCAGATGACAGGCACAGTCAGCAGAGTAGTTTACGTGCTGCATGGGCCATATGTTAAAGTGTCCAACTGTAGATTTATAGATAGCAGCAAAAATGGTGTGAGGCTTTCTTTAACCATAAATAACACAGAGAAGATTGTCTCTGTAGCTACAAACTATAATGATATCGGAGCAAGACTGGCTTATTTAGGATTCGGCGGGCACAGTAAAGTTGAGGATAGATATCAAATCATTAGATATGGCCTCGGGACACAACTCATCCCCAAACAAGGTAACAGTGATAGTCAGCTGTTTGACATTGGCTTTACAGTTAATGTAGTTGCAGGGGTTGTTCTTTGTGTGGCCATAGGATTTTTGACCATGCAGAGAAAGTTTTATGTTTGTTTCAGCCGTCTGATGCGCTACGCCCTCCTCTCTGTGCTTATTCTCTGGATAGTCGAGCTGCTGTTTTTGTCTAACAGCTGTGATCAGCTTCTCTGTGGGGTAAAATGGAAAGGTGCGGATGCCAAAAGCGAAGTAAATAAACAAATCAGGCTGTATGAGCAGCATCATCTCCCCCTCCCCACTATTGTCATAACAGCTCTCCCTGGATCAGGGTCAGAAATACTCAAGCACCTTTTCTACAATAACTCAGACTTTGTTTACATAAGGGTTCCCACCGAACATGTGGACATTCCTGAAACCGAGTTTGAGTTTGACTCTCTGGTTGACAGCTGTGAGTGGTCGAGAACAGATGCCGTGCACGGGCGGTTTAAGATTATCCAGGGCTGGCTGCATTCGCTGGTGCACAACACCAAGCTGCACTTGCAAAATATTCAGCTCTTAGAGGGCAGCAGGGTCAAACAGCTCCAGAGAGTAAGCCCCTCTAGGGACAGGAAGAAAAGATCCAGGAGGAAAGAGCAGCCTGCATCTGAGCTTAAGGGCAAATTGAGGACCAGCCTGGACAGAGATGCGGAGTACGTACGGGAGATGAGACGGCATGTTGCAGAGTACCCTAACGCTCGGGTGGTCCTCAACATGCGAAGTGGGAGCTGGACACTTAAACTGCCTTTTATTCAGGAAGTGGTGGGCCCTTCTTTGAGAGCAATCTATTTAGTAAGAGACCCACGTGCATGGATTTATCTCATGGTTTATAACAGCAAACCCAGCCTGTATTCTCTCAAAAACATCCCACAGCACCTGTCCTTGATATTCAAGGAGGATTCTGTCAGGGACGGGTGCCCAGCTGTGGCCCCGGAGTTTAAAATCATCCAGAGGCTGCTGTCCCGTTCTGAGACAAACCCTGTTTCGATTCTGGCCCATTTGTGGCTAGCTCACACGGCAGCAGCTCTCAGGGTCACTGAGAGTCTCCCTGAGGAGTCATACCTCCAGCTGAGGTTCGAGGACGTGGTCAACTTCCCCCAGGAGACGGCAGAGACAATACACACTTTCCTGGGGGTGCCTGTGTCCCCTGCAGCCCTCAATCAGCTTATATTCACCACCTCCACAAGCCTGTACAATCTGATGTATGAAGGGGACATCTCACCAGCCAATATCAACATATGGAGACATAAAATGGCTCGAAAGGACATCAGATTGATAGAAGATATTTGTGGAGGAGTAATGAAGAGGCTGGGCTATGCCAAGTTTGCCAGTTAACTGCTGCTAGTCAGCTAATATAGAGCTGTCATGTTTACTGTAGCTGCCAGTCAGATATATATTTTTCTTTTATTGCACTGACATTAAAATAATAATAAAAAAAAACATGTTAACAGCCGAGAAACTTGGTAGCATCGCTGTGTCCAAGTGTTTTCTCTCAGCAGGGGTGTGTTTTAGGACTTGTACAGGTTATTTTATCCAGATGTCTATGAGGGATAAATATTTTCTTTTATTGTTGTTGGGAGGAAGCTTATGCTACTGTTTCCCCTTAGCAAATGCTCGTGTTTACTCGTAGCACTCATTTATTGAGTGAGATTTTAAACCTTTGTTGTCTTACATGCAGAGGAATATCACTGAATTTCAGGAGAAATGTTTTCAACCTTCAGAAATGCAGCTGATTTATTTTGAATAAAGTTTCTTTACTGTCTTAGTTGAAGATGCAAACTTAGAGCTTTGTTTTCACTGCTAAATTGTGATATCAAAAATGTTTGTGCATAAATCATGTTGGTATTTATTCACTTTACAGAAATAGTTCGGATTTTTTTAAGTGACTTTCTATTGAATTGTTATGAGCAGGTATTATCTTACCTGTTGTAGATAGCTCTTTGAATGATTTCCTTTTGGACAAATAGAGTTAAAATTTGACTGGATGAACGAGCTAATGGCAAGTCTGAGAGGGGCCAAGACAAAAGTGGTTGCTTTCATCTTAAATTCCAATCTCAAAAATTTCATAATAAATGCAGTTTTTTAACCATTATATTCACAATAATTTTGCATGTAACAGTTATTTACATAAAAGTTTATGGTTATATGCAAGTGCGAACAGCAGCCGCAGCTATCTGTTGAGTAACTGTGTGATGAGCAGATGATCACATTTTTTTGTCTTGGTCAGATTAGCCGTTAGCTTGTCACTCCAGTCTGAATTAAACTCTGACCTCCAAACTGAGATTGTTCAAATATGTATTTACAACAGGCAAGATATCAATTGTTTATAACCTTTCCACAGAAGCCCTTAGTTCCTTCTTTTTTTTTTTTTTTTGTTTGGAGAAGAATATTTACTGGATTTGGATCAAGGTGTTGCTGCATTATGAAGCTCACAAGGATGTTCTGTAGACCAGTTTGGCTTTCAGAACCTATGAGTCCTTTTTCCCTTTAAAATTGTAAGACAAAAATGCTGCAAGCCGAAGGGAAAATAGACAAACAAGAAAACTTTATTGATAGAAACATAAAAAATGATTGTATTTTTATTACATGAGTAGACAGATTTTATTTTAAAGCTCAAAGATGTCATGGTGGTTGTGTGGCTTAGCACTTTTACAGGGACTCCTTTGATTGATTGTATGTGGGAGTCTGCATTTTCTAAAGCTACTTTTTACTGTATGTGCTAAATTAGCTTAGAAATATATATATATATATATAAAGCTGATGATATAAGTTCTTGGAGAATGTGAGTCAGAAGTATTTATGGGTTCCAAAGACATATATCCCAAAGGATCGAGAATGAATATGAATATTATAATGACTCCCTTTAGCATTTATTGAATCAGAGGGAAGTGCTTAATGGGGATCAAACTGGATAAAAAGAGAGAAAACTGTCAGCTCTGACACATTTCTGCTCAATGAATTTTTAAAGCATTCCCTTCAGCTACTCATATTCATCTGCGAAATGCATAACTGAGGGTGTATTTTATTGTCGTAAAATCTTCTTTATAAAGAACCAGAGGAAATGCAAACAGCCCAAGTTTCCATTTCCTGAAGTGTTCACTTGGATAACCAATGATGTTTTTTTTTTCCAGTAAAGAGTACAGTGAGCCTTGCTTTGAACAGGGGCTGAATTAAAAGTAAAGCCAAAAAAAAAAATGTGAGAGACCATTTTTTACTCTGTGATGTTAAGCTGCTGCTTGGGCAAAAATGTACGCTACTCAGTCTCGCTTCAGCATTTTTGTACTGTAAATGGATCATATGTAACATGCAGATGGTGTGCTCCTTTATGAAGCCACTTCTATCCATAAACACACAGAAAACAAACAAAAAAGGGGGAAAAATGGTAATCTGTTCTGTTTATTTTCTTCTCTGTGAACACAGAAACCTTCGGCTGGTTGGAAAGCCCGTTTGATGTTCGTGGTCTTTGAATGTGTAGACTTGGCAGACATGCTTTCACTTTGGTGTTGCAATCCTGTTACCAACTCTGTTTTTGTATTTGCTCGTGGGGATATGGTTCCTTGCTTCTGTGGCCTTGAATCACAACCGTTTCCTTATAAAGGTTTGCTGTGGGCTCCGGAGCGGGAGGTGGCGGTGATGTTAAGAAAAATAATAAATACATGAATATATTTGCAACCAGTCTTTGTTTGAATGCCCTGAATTATGTTGCTTTGTGATAATGTCATGTTTCCTATGATTGCACTGCACCAAACCTCATTGTGAGCCAGCTATTATCCATCTTCAGAAAAAACAGCAGATACTTTAAGTTTAAATTTCCACATGCTTGTAGCCACTAAGAATGCTCTAACCAGCGAGTGCCATGTTTGCTCATGCAGATGTTTCTCTCCTGCCATGATTGCACCCTAACACCTCCATATTATTAGAAATGAATAACAGAAGCATAATTGTTTATGCGGCTGATGTGTGTGACGAGGAGCAGGCAACAATTAAAAAACATGTCAAGAAGTTCTTACGCTGTGCTCCAACTGGAGAAAGCTTTGAAAGCGCAAACACTGTGTCTCATGTCTCAGAGTGTTGAGTTAGTCATCTGTTCCTGATCCCTCCTGTAACAGTGGAATGCTTGGCAGAGTCCTCTGTACCTAATCCTTCCGCAAAAAGGAGCGTTATTCACAGAAAAACCTCGGGCAAATGTTTTGGAAGAGGGATTCTGCTACAGTGGACTTGCACTTGCTGGTTGCTAAGTAGCCTGCTCTGATTAATTCTGATCCACGAGTGATTGGGAACATTTATGTGCATTCATTTTGGTATCAGTGTTCAGTTTTACCTCCCAATTATTCAGCTTTTAGAAGGAGGCGTGATATGACAGCTAATAACCTCAGAATTATACACTTAGGAGGGGATGTCCACCTTCCTTCATTTGTGAGAATTTTAAACATTATCTTATTATTAATATTTACTCAAAGCAAACAAAAATCAATGGGAAGCATCAGTATTATTTTCTGTTTAAGAGCTAAATATTAAGATTCACAACAACAGACCGTAAAGATTACTGAGGTTATGTTTTACAACATAAATCCGAGAACTACAAAGTTGAATTAAATATAATTAGAGCTGAGTGGCAATTGGTTGCCTAAACAATTTGCTTGCTTTCAGTAATTTAGATATGCACTTGGAAATTCACGACTCATATTTGCAGGTGAGATGATGTCTTACTCAAAAAGATGTTCTGTGTATATTCCACAAATTAACCACAACATTGAAAGGAAAAAAATAAAAGGGAAAAATTGTAGAGGGAAATTTTTTGACTCCATAATTAGCATACCTTGTGATTGTAATATTTGCCTAATTTTACTGCAAAGTCTTTATATTACGTTTAGAGATTAAATTATTGACAAGTATTTGCCCATGTTAAATAACCTTTGAAAATTAGGGGTTAATTAGTACATAGTTTTGGGATTATCATGGGGATAAAACCCCTTAACAATGACATCTAAGCTGTCAAATAATGCAAAACTACATTATTTTTCCTCTGACTGACAATTCAATAGCCATTAACTATACATTTTAAAATGATTACTTTCTAATATGACAAGAATGTGGGTATCAAAGACTCATTTAATGGGCAGAATTGATGTTTAATTGTCCTTTGTTACAAAGTTATAATCACTTTATTATTTATTATTGGATAATTGATTATTTAAAAATAAGACTCCTGTCCTCCAGCAGCACAAAGATTAGTGCTTAATAACTGATATGTAAAGGACTTGTTGAACAAGATTAACACCGGTTGCAGTTTAAAAGGTTTCATTTATAAAGGCAGCAACAGAGAGGGAACACAGATTATCAACTCAGATTATCTAAGAATAGAAAAAAAAAAAAAAAAAAAAAAAAAGCATTGAAACCCTGGGTCCAAATACAGAGTTAAAGCTGATGCAAAGATTGTAGAAAAAGTTTCTATCGAATCAAAGGAGAAACTGAAAAGCCAATGCTCTGAGTTGCAAAAGCAAAAAAGTGCAGGTCTCAACAGGCATGCCTCTAATCTTTCACAGGGCAGTTCAGGCAATTAAGCCTACAATTATGCACCACCCAGTGCTTCTTGCACTGCAACTGCAAAGTTATTGAAAATGCAGAACAGTCACTATAAAATGCCCAAGATAAAGAAAAATCTCTAGAAAGACACAAACAGCCTAGCAAAAAGAAGTGACACAACATAGCATGCACACTTGCCAACCAAATACTTTCCAAAAAAGTCACAGCTCGTTATAACACATCAATGTATTTTTTGCAATTGATCACAACATTTTATTTCTGAAGGTTAAACATGTTATTTTGACAAAAAAAAAAAAAAATCACATTAAGCTGGTAGATTTATAACAAGGAATCCAATGTAATAACAAAAACAATGACACACACCAAAGTCAGTCATGAAGTCCCACAAGATTGTGTACTTGGACTAATACATTTTGATTCAAACATCGTTTCATTAAGTTGTAATGTCAGATAGTACAGAATCAAATTACAATATGTAGATGGCATTCAGCTATTCTTATCTATAGAACCAGGTGATATCAATGAGTTAAATAAACAGGGTTAAAAACTCTACATGTTCGAATGATAATTCAGGAAAGTTTAGGTTATTTATTCTACATCAATGTCTCGAGGACTGGCTTATTTTACCCAAATCATTTTTCCAAAATTAAATCACCTGTGTCAGTGTAATGACGAAAAACTAATATGTGCATTTGTTGTTTGAGGACAGATCGTCATTCCTGATCATCAAGTAGCTCTCTGAAATATTCAGATTATCCAAAATGCTTCTGTGATAGTGATTAGAGAAAGAAATGATAATTGTTTCATTTTACTTTCACTTCTTATATATAAACCCTTATTGACTGAGCTCCAACCAATCCTATCCTGAAAAACTAATTGTGCCATATTTTTTGAACAGGCTCACTGGTTCTTATATTTTCTCCATGCACATTTTCTGTACATATTTTTATATACTTACAAAACAGTTGACTATGTAAAGACTGCATACAGTCTGCTTCTTCTGATTCAGGGATTTTTACATTTGTATGTTGTGTGAGCAGATGGACAATGCTTCCAAGCTGTTAGTGACCACTCTGACTATTTAGTTGGTGCAATCAGATAAGACAATGTGGCTGCTCTGAGAATAATTCTAGATAAAAAAATAACATATCTACATAATGCATTTGTGTGAAAATGTTTTATATATTTCATCTAAACCATTCAAGTTTCAACTGAAAAAAATATTTCCAAAGATTTTCTACAATACAAAAAAATATATTAAAAAAACGTATCATAGCTACTTAAAGGTAAACCACTAATGTTTGTTTCTAAGCATCTTACTCTAAACTTCATGATGCAATTTTCTAGAAAGAAAATTCTTCTAAAATGCCATGTTTAAAGTAAATTAGAGTGTAGAAAAGTATTAGAAATGATTTATTTGACAGTTGGTTTTGGTTATGGGATACACAGTGTGCTGAGGGGATACCACTGACGTATGGTGGTAATTTAGATGTGCTTTAAGACTTTGATGCTTTTCTTTTCCACAAACTTTGCAAATCTATACAAGAAGTATGAGAACATATGCCAAGGAAAGCAAATGTTGACCTTTTAGCCTGTTTGCCTTGAAACTATTACTTTAAATTAAAACAGAAAAGTCTTTCCCTCTGTAATGAAATAAAAGGACCCAAATGGCCCTTAATGTTTCTCCCATTTAACCAAATACACTTGAGGGCAACTCTTATGTAAAGAGTTAGTCTAGAGGAGACATTAAAAAAGCCTTTGCTCCACAGGCTACAGGCTGAACCTTAATGAAGAAAATTATTATCAGTAAGTAATGAGCATTAGAATGGACTCAGTCAGAAGAGTGCAAGACAGGGTCCTGATAACAATTAGATGTTCAGGCAGTATTTACTACATGCCCCCAGCAAATGTGACTCAAATACTCTAGGACTGGCTTTAGAAGAAGAGGTGAAGAGCATGTAAGAGGACATCAAGGACATAGGAAGCCTCCAAGTCTACCCCTTTCACATGTCCACCGCCCCGCATCTTCCTTAGTTTCTCAAGCAAATACACACACACATACACTTTTCCTTGTGCTTCTGATGTACAGGCCTCTGGCATCTCCTCTATGCTGCATGTGACAGGTTGGAAATGTGACAGCTGTCCTTATGCCGGACCAAGTCTGGCCAAAGTCATAACACACACAAACACACTCGTCTGCAATCACTACACAAGGCCTCCACTCCAGGGCTCAAACGAAGGAGGTAAAGGCACTTTGTCCGCCTTCTTTGCCCAACTTTAAATGTCATGCCCAGCCTAATAGGGTGGCTTGACTGACAGCAGGGTTGTTGTGTGAGGACGTGTCCAGCTTCTAGGCGAGCAGCTTTGAGTGACGCTGTACATATGCTGGACGCAGTGTTTCATCCCTGCACAGCTAGTAGAACTTTTCTTAGACACAAGAAAAACCTAGAACTACAATAACTTTTGGTCAAGAGCTGCAAATCCTTATGTTTTATTTTTTTGTTTAAATCAAGACGAGTTGAAAACCTCAACAGAGTAGAATCACACCCCACAGGAACCATAATTAAGAAGTAGGAGATATTGTGCAAGCATTTAACACAACAGTAAAGACTAGGTTTTATTGAGAAAAAAAAAACAACTTCCAGTTAAGGAAAATGTACCAGATAATTATCTAATTAGAAATAAGGAATGTTAGAATAAAACAGTCTATTCTTGCTCCTCTAAAGGAGCAAGAACAAAGTACAATTTATACAACAGAACAAAAAAAAAAAGCAGTTTCACTTCTGTAGATCAGAGCTAACATGTGGAAGCTATTAACAAAACATTTATACCAGCAGTTTAGAGAGGAGGACATGCCAATGTGAGCCATCTGGAGGCAAGAAATGTAAGAGCTAAACAGTTCATTTACAAGAATGTTTTATCAAAAGCTTTTAAAATGGTTTTCAATATTTCTAATATTATAATAATGTCAGAGAGTTGGAGAATGAGGAAAAAAAAGTGTAACTTGTGAAAATGACTTAAAGCTCATTTTGTGATTATATTTACCTTCACTAAGGTGGTCATGTTGTTAGCTCAGTTTGTTTGAATTATGGGCAAATTTGCGTTAATAAATTAAAAGTGATTAACTTTGATTTTAATCATGATCAAGAACATTGAGTATTTTGTTTTTCATTCAGTCTTCTTTGAGCCTTACAGTGACTTTGTCTGTTTGAGTTTAGCGTTATGTTAAGTTTTTTAAATGACATGTTTTTGTCAAAAACCAGGCAAGGTAGTTGACATGTAGGGTGTATGTCCAACATGACTGTCTTTCTTAATTTCTAGATATGCTTTTATTACTAAATCCAGTCTTGATTGCTGAATATTAAAAGGTGTTATTGTAAATTATAAATGTTCTTCCAGGTTATCATTACTACTGTTTGGTCAAAATCCGTGGCATCTTTGAGACACACATAACGTGTTCTTTGATGTTAAGGACCTAACTCACCAGCAGCTTTTTCTCAAGTTAGAAACAAATACTAACTGGTAAGGGGAAGAAGAAGACAGTAATTTAAATAATTATGCAGTAACACGTTTCCTTATCTGTTGTATTAAAAAACCTGATGCCCAAGACGTTATTCCTTGTTCAATATTTGATGCCAACAGGACCTAACAGAACAGCAGAACGTTATAATGAAAACAGACTGATTATCAAATTTCTATAGTGAAAAGTGGGGCATGAAATTGGTGTTATTTTAAGTCTAGAGAAAAAAAAATGTATTTATTTATCCCCAGGTATGATTTCTTTTAAAAATTTGTATTTTTTACACCTCATCACAGCTGTCAGAACTACCTCTGTTCTGTGCCTAATTTTGACTTTTTTTTTTCGTGGGCATATAAGATTGTTCGTACTAAAAGATGTGACTTCATGTTTAGAGAAACTAGCAGAAGTAACACCTGATTAGTAATTTGCCCAAATTTTCTTTAATTTCCTCTTAGAATAAAATGCTGACAAAACTCTGTGCTCAGTGTCATGAAACAAAAACATAATATAGCAACACCTAAAAGATATTCATCACCTTTCAGTTCAAAGATTTGGACTAAATTTAAATTTAATGAGTCAGACTTAAACTGATCTTGCTTTCTTTTTCTGTAATGGGTCCTGAAATCACTTAGTTGTAAATGAATGCTAGATGAATACGAATCTCTACAAAGCAGGAAAAAAAGGGTTTTTTTAGCAGAAAATGTAAAGGACATGTTGAGTCCTTCAGCAGTTAAAATAAACAAACATCTGAGTTACATTTTTGTGCAAGAGGGTAACCAGATAACATTAAACACTGAGGTGAAAAAGTAATGGTGTAAAATAGGATGGCTAAAGTATTTCAATAGACAAATACAATCTTATAAATAAAACAAAATTAGTTTGAGAATGTTAGTGCAATAATGTGGTGCTTCTGATCTCACGTTCTCCAATTCAGAGTTTGGTGCATACAAAAGCAAGAAAATATGCAATGCATGTCTGAGAGGACATAAGTTCAACCTATCAGCTGGTGAACTCAGACTTGTAGATGATTAACCAAGCTGTTCTGTGTCTCTGCATACCATGTGAAAGGAATTAAGAGGATAATAGACAAGAGATTATAGAGCACACAAGCTCCACCTAGAACCATGTTAGTGGATCAGCACCCAAACACACCTTAACTCTTCCCTATCACCAGAATCACAGAAGGTTTCTGCTTGGGGTGCGTTTGCAAGCTAAAAAACATGAATGTTTGCCTCTCTTTGTGAACAATATGTTTATTATTATGAGTGTGACTACAAATGATTATTGATTCAAACAATCACATAGGTTAACTTGGTATGAAATAGCAGCTAAAAGTAATGTTGATTTAAATTGTAGAGAAGGGTGTCAAGATGGTGGTATACTTGTAAAGGCATAACATGTTAAAAAAAAAACAAAATAATATTTTTACAACATGCCACAATGTAGTTACTGAAACTAATAGTGTTGTAATTTTTTATGGTCTGTCAGCATTTACAGTTATAGTTCTCTTTTCTATGGCCTACCAGAATGTGTACAAAATGCATCAACATCTATATAATGAGAAGTAGGTACTAAATAAAAACATGAATGTGATCCTCTGGATGAATAAAGCCTGTATGCTAATTTTCAGTAATTGTTTTTACATAAAAAAGTTGCATTATGCGTTTATTTCATTTACCTCACTTGTGTATTGCATGTGCATAGTGTAAATTCTGAAACAATATACTGTGCAACTTTTTCTTTACAAAAAAAAAAGACCCAGAGGTGAGGACTACTGAGGAGAGTCAGTAACAAGCATAATGGTATACTAGTAGCAGTCTGTTGCAGTATTCATCAGCTTTTCTACTGAACTATTTTTATGTTAAAACACTAATTTTAAGTATTTCTTTCCGAGCTGGTTTGGATGTGTGCTGCTTGAGTAATTTCGTCTGATACTTTGGGCACTTTTTAACATCTGTTATGATGAGTAACCATGCCAACAGGAGAGCTGTTTCCATGCAGGAGCAGCTAACGAAGCTTTCTAAAGCCCAACTAATGCCAAGAATAAGAACTCAAATCCTCAACAAGTTGAAGGGAAGATTTTGCAGCTGTAGGATAGGAGAAAAATGAAAGTGGGAAGGAGGAACTTTAAATCATTTCTGTTCTTGATTGCCATGTGGAATAAAAGGTCTCTGGCAAAAAGGGAAGGATTATAATGTGTGACAAAGATGAATTATTTTGAAAGAAGCTAGATAAATAAGAATGCTGCATTAAATCATATTCAAAGCAAAACTGATACAAATGTGGCAGTTCAATTTAAAAGTTAATATTACACTTTAAACAAGACATAGAATCCAAGTTTATTAGATCTGTGCTGCATAGCATAACCTCCCCAAAACATTTTAAACTGATGAAACTTTAGTCTGTCAGTGTCATTAGTAAAAGCAACCTGACAGAAAATGAGTTCAAGCTATCTCTTGGACCTTAAATTCTAATAGACATGATGGTGTTTGCCAAAGGTTTGATATTACCGCCGAAGTTTTAATCACCATTGAATAAGCATCTTTCTGCAGCAGAGGAGGAGAAAAACGTTAATTTTTGCTGTAGTTAATACATAGGCATGCATGGCGGTAAATACCTTTGTTTATGATGGATTTATAGTTTTTGTATACTTTTAGTATTTATACTTTTTATACTTTCTGTTAGTGCCCCTCAAAATATCAATTCAAAAGGCCAGAAAGCCCAACTGCTTTACTCTCCAAAAAGATCCACGACACCCCAGCTAGTATAGAGGGAATACAAACTAAAAAGGTAGGGGCAAACAGTGAAATGGGAAAAACGTCACACCCAAAAGTTTAACTCTTTTGTAAGTACTTCAAAGTGTGGATCACATGCAAATTTACCTTTTTCTTTGACAATTATTCCATTTCAAACAGGGTCACATGTATGTCTCTGCATATAAAATGATTTTCTTAATATTAAAGCAGACATGAAACGTGTTTTGAAGCCAACATCACTGAAAATATAGCCATAAAATATGTTTTTTGTAGAAATTTTAAATTAAAAATAAAAAATACTATATTTTTTGGTAATTCTGAATAT
>JAOXNZ010000098.1:11374140-11395200 GCA_028566095.1 Kryptolebias brasiliensis | reverse complement strand
TCTCTGAGGAATGTTTCCAGTACCTTGTTGAATCTATGCCACGAAGGATTAAGGCAGTTCTGAAGGCAAAGGGGGGGTCCAACCCAGTACTAGCAAGGTGTACCTAATAAAGTGGCCAGTGAGTGTATATTCAGCAGTAGATCCCAACTCATTTCACAAGATAATATCTCATAGCTTTACTAAAATGACCTAATAAACCTCACGGCCTGAAAAACATTAAACACTGGCAAACCATCTATATGATGCATTTTGTAGGTGTGATTATGTTCCCAAAATGAAATAATTTACTCTGTACTTTCCGTCCAGATAATCTGTAATTATTGCTGAACCCATGTCCTTTGAAGTTTTAATCAGGCCTTGATACTGAACTGCTCAGTTTATAATTAAAAAATGAGTAGGATTTAAGTACCACCACGTAAGAGGGGCAAAACTGTCAAACAGGGAAAAAAAAATATTCCACTGGATTTCTTATTTGCCATGTAGATTGCCTTTTGGGGCAAAACAATGAGATTATTGAAATGAAAATTTGACTCGATGAATAAAACATTATAATATCAGTAAATATAGGCTAGAAGAAAGAAGTCCAAAAAAAATTTCACGAATTCAAAAATAAATGTTTATCACTTTGGCGTGCTCTAAATGGGAGAAATTAGAAAGATGTTCAAACACGTTAACTCCAGGGTGCCTTGCATGTTAATGGCTCCAGAGAGCTTTTGTGTAATCTTCAGCTGCTATTTTTCTCTTGTTGGATTGATATTTATATTCCAACCTTTTGATTTTTTTTCAACAATAAAACCAACAGCAGGAACAGGGACACAAGGGGAAAAAACACTCACTATTTACAGCAGCACTGCCTCTGGGACTGGCTCCAGGGTCCCAGATGCTCAGTGCAAAGTTTGTTACCAAGGTGGTTGTTCAGGAGATAGCTAAGCAGAAAACCCTCAGAGAACTTATAGGAATCACCTCCAGGTAGGTTTGTAGCCTGTAATCATGCCTCCTGGCCTTTTTAACTCTTAATCGTCTCAGTGAACATACAAAATTAGTTAGGACAAGCCTGTGTTGGGCTCTTATTTATAAACTCCATTCAGTCTGTGAGGTGAGGTGATTGAGGAACCATTGCCGCCACTTAGAGCAGGAAATGTAACATAAACACTTGGCAGCTCATCATGTAGAGGTTGGCGTCAATGTCAAAAGTCAGATCCAGTGACAGACGTGATTAAATATTTAAAACTGTTGATAGTGCAACTTGAGAGTCTTCCTGTGCTACTGAGATACAGTCGCTCTAAAGAGGCCTTGTGGACAAGAGCTGTTAATTTTCACGTCTCGCATCTTCTCACCCAGAGACCAAACAAGTGTCCTCTGCAAGGTCCCAAATGCAAAACATCTTGTTAAAATGTTCTCACATTTTTTGGAATATCAACAAAAACTGGGTTGTTAATAGTTGACCAGATGCCAGATATGTATCTGTACAAACATGTCTGCAACTGAACTTGCCTAATTACCCAGATTTCCCGGGTACTGGCTTGTTAGAGCCAAACACAAACTTGTTTATCTGTCAGTTCGTAATGGTCTAATTAGCAGTGTATTGTAAATGCAAACCTCTGTAGATGACTTTACCTGCTTTATACACTTCCTTAGAATCTTTGACTGAGAATATTCAGTCAATATAAATGCAACATAGCCAGACACAAACCTCACAGTGCTCTGTGTCCATAGTAGATTTAAAAAGTCTAAAACTACACAAAAACAGTTTGGAACAGGCATGAAATGGTTGTAAATAATAGCTAGGCTTTATTTAGTATTCATATCAGACATTTGAGGAAATGTGATTTTGTAGATCTACGGCTGACTTGATGAGTGTTACATTCTCTCAGTATTGTACAAAATAAACATCTTTCATTCTTTTTGGGGGTTCTAATAGTTATTCATTTGGTCTCTGCCCTGAACTAGAAACCTGCTTTGTTAGGATTAGGAAAACATCTTATCTTGTAAGTGATCTACTAACATGACACAATTTCATTGAAATTCAAAAACTATTAATTTAATCTATTGATTTATGTCCTGGGAATTAATATTGATACACCTAATTTAATTTCATAATTGTTTTATAGCTGTTACATTTAAACATTGTTATTTCAGGCACCTTATGATATTATGATGTTTTGTTATTTTTGGTTTGTTCATTTGCTTTTAACTTTGGAGAAGAGACATCCAGTTTCATTTTAGTATTTTCACCTACAACTCCATTTCCAAAAAAGTTGGGATATAGTGTAAAATGTGATTTTCAAATCTCATAAATCCATGTTTTATTCACAATGTAACACCACAAACATTGTTTAAACTAAGAAATTGTACCATTTTAGGAAAAACTAAGGTACTTGTATATTTGGAATGGCACGGACATATTTCGTATCTTTAATTTTTTCTTGTTTTGATTTTGTTTTGAGTGGTAGACACAGAGATGATGAGAGCATGATCGTTATACAGTCCCAATCTTGTACCCTTTTTGAGACAACCAAAAAAGCTGCCACTAAATACAAAAAAAAAGAGAAAAGTTTTGTTTATCAGCAAAAAAAGCTGATAAGTGGGTTGATATGAGGGACTTTGCAAATACAAATGTTTCACTAATTGTTGGATTTATGAACTGGCTTTACTCTGTTGGTTTGATTAATTAAAACTGGTCCATACTAGATAAAATGTTTATCAAAGTACCAACAGAGTGTTTCTTAAAAGTGGCCATTCGCATACAGTTTCCAAAAACAACTTCCCAGATGGTTTGGTGCAACTAACCATCTGGCATGTCAGGTTTGAATACAAAAAATGTTGTTTCTTTGGCACAAGTAAAAGCCAAATTAAATTAAATCTGATAAAAACAAGTTAGTGGCAGTTCTAAAACAAACATACTGCTGTAAGCCTTTCATAACATATTAGTTTTTAATAATGTTTGTTGGGTTAGATTGAACATTTTGGGGTCCTTTCCAAAACGGTAGCTTGAAATTATTAATTCTAACAGATCATGCAGTTTTTAGTTACAATAAACACAAGTGTGGACCTTTTTTTAATCGCCTCACAGAACTGCCTAATTGTGATTTTAATCACGAGTCAATGTAGACTTGGAGATAATGAGGAAACTGGAAATAATCAAAAATGATGGGTGAATTACTGAATTTTGCAAGATTATCTTTGGCACACTTTCAATGCTTTAAACGCAGAAGTTTTACAGAAAATCTGCTATTTGACCAGCATATTTCTGCCCAAATAAGTCTTATTAAGACATTAGTGCCGCTTGCCCTAATATTTGTTTCAGGAAAAGCATTTTACGGTCATCTAGTGTTCACTTACAGGATAAAAAATATCTAAAGTATATATTTTTATATTTTTATTGCTGATGAAATGCCTTTTTTTTTATGATTCAGGTTCATCAATCAATAATTCAAGAAAGAAACTTCAAAAGATGGTGAAAGAAATGAGTCCAAAGTAGAAAACTAAAGTAACTTCTGACCTGGATAAGGCTTTTTATGGAGTATTGAGGTAAGGGATAGAAGCAGACGGAGGTAATGGAGAAGTCCCCTCGGGAGGAGCCAGCCTGGAAGTCAAACCACCTCCTTAAATTGGATTAATATTGCATGGACGCTTGCACAGGGCTCACTCTTTTGAGTCACACTGATTGCTTCATTTGCTCTTTTACACCCTTCAGAGAGAGAAAAAAAAGTGATCAAAACTAGCACAAAATTAAAACAAGACAAAAAAAAAACAAAACTTGCTGTAACCCTTGAGAAATACAGCTGATTGTAAATGAAGGCTTTTTTTTTTCTTTCTGCTTTCAAGATATTTTGGTGTGATAAAAACAGTTAGGTTGCAACATTCAGACTGTAATTGGCAAGTAGCTTGTGTGAATAACTGTTTTTTACAAGGTTTTTGGACTGACATGGTTCCAGGAGGAATTGCGACAATGTGAGACCTGCATGTTTGTGCATGCAGATAACACCCTTGAGTTTTCAGCCCAGGTTAAATTTATGTTTACATTTGTTTGATTTGGTAGAGACACTCTTGGAGACATTTAGAGACTTAAACAAATAATTTTAGGCGTTGTCTGCTGGAGTTGTCAGTCTGCAGGAAGACTTTGTGTGTGGGTGAATCCCTAACTACTTTAACAACATTAGCTCAGGAGCAACAACGAACACAAGGCTGTGGTTCAAACCAACACAGTGTATTTCTTCGTGTCTGCTTCAGCAGACAGAACCACGCTTGATGTCATGACCTTTCTGATTTATGACCCTTCGAGGCCTAAAGGATCCAAATGAGTCCAAAAAAAACAAGGAGCTAAACATGTGTGTGACTTAAAGTGAAAGTTCCGATCCTTTGAAATGGGGTGGTGTGGAAAGGTTCATTAATATCTTACTTGTTGTAGATGGCTCCTTGAATGACCACAGTTTGGAGAAGCATAGTTCATTTCTGACGGACTGAGCTTACAACTAGTCTAAGTGGCGCCAAGACTAAAACAGAAGTGAATTGCTGACATTTTAAAAAAAAACTCCCATCTCAAAACTCTCATAGTTGTTTATGTAAACTCTATTTTAGAAATCTTAACACCATCAGTTGTGCATTATATGGTAATGGTTTTGGGTTGTAAAGAAATACATGTACATTAGTAACAACCTGATAATTGTGCTTACATAGACAAAGCATTCCACAGGCAAATGCAAAACTCAGTTTTCTGAAGTGCTGATATAAGGTGCCCGTGTGTGCATTTTTAATGTGTCAATTAATGTGCAGGTAACCATGCTGTAATTACTGGGCCAAACCAAAGAGCTAATTGTCCATTCTCTGCACATCCCAACCAGACATACCCTACCCACTGTGTCGTGTCAACTTAAATAACTAGTTTGTGAATAATTGTTGTTAGGAGTTCAGGGTGGGCTGCCATTCATTTTGAAATCATTTTCTGTTGTTTTGTTAGTTCAGGAAGGTAGGAAATTGTCTTTTATTTGTAGGTAAATGTTACCCCGTGTAGACAGGGGGAAACATAGGCCTTTAGGTTCTAAGTTCAACAACATTCTGGATTTTTTTTTTATAAAAATTAAATCCTACACCTAATAATTGTGCTTTACTAAAACAATTTGGCTGACATTTTTTTTTGCATAATTTCAGTTTGTCAGAGTGAAACATGATTTTGTTTGACTGAAGAATCCAGATGTTAAAGAAACTCCTCTCTTTGAAACAACCATCATAAGTACAGTGGGGTCTCACATGACAGTATATGAGCCTACTCATTAAAAGCAATCTTCCGTGGAATGCTACGACACACGTGTTTGCACGTTCCCACGGGAAAATGTTACATATTGTAAAGTGTTCATAAGAACCTGTTTTACCCACTGAAATCCCTGTTTACGCATTTCTTCTACAAAAGATCTGGGTGTGTGAGTATTGAGTTTGATCATGTTAGACAAGTGAGTAATGCTCCCATTCAGCGTGAGACAGGATATTTCTCTGATATTTTATTTGACTGGATCTGCTTTTTCTGTGTGTATAAGCTTACCCAGAATACTTGTGAAGAGATGTGCCCATAATGACATTCAAAGAGATTATAGCTGATTGCTTAAAAGGGTGACATTGGATGCTTTGAATTTAAAAATTATTTATTTGGCTTGGGATGAATAGGGAAGCATCAGAAAACAGGAGACAACATCCAGAACTGCTTTTCACGTCCGCAGATTCATAACACTTCTCTCAAACGTTTAAGTTTGTAAAAACTCAAGCAAGTCTTTTATCCCTTTGTGGATGTGCAAATTTGCTAAACCAAGACACACATGTGAATGAAGCAATTTAACATCAGAAAGAAAAGCACAGATACACATTTCAGTGGACCTGCCAAAAGCTTATTAAAGCAACAGACTAATCGGGCACAGGGGATGTCAGCTTTACTTTTGCTGTTTGCCTATCACCTCATTTATTATCCCACAGCTCTGCTACCACATGTTACAGCTGTGCTTCTGCCTCTCGCAGCAATAACATAACAGGAGGGCAATGTCACAGTCAATGCAAGATGCATAACATGAAGCAATTTCTATACAACAAGCAAAGTTTCTTTCTCTCACAGTCTTGGTATACATATGGACAACCTACTAATGAACAAATTAAGGCTTTTGGATCTCAGTGGAATGTTAGCTTCATTACAAAAAAGAAGAACTTACATAATTTAGTACAGAGCTGTGCTTTATACATAGAGATGTACAAAAATACACAAAGAGCTTCATAATTCATAATGAGCTTCTTGAAATTGGGGGTATTTGACGTTAGTTTATGCCTTGCATGACCAAAAATATAAATGAAGAATACATAGTTTTGGGTATATGAATGAGGCGCCATTAAAACTAACTGGTTATGAGCTGCATTTGTTTTTCTTTATGTTTTATGTACGTATGTGTATTAACTTGTTTTGGCCGCAATAGTGAGTGAACTCGCACAAAAGATTTTGCAGTTGTTTTACGCTGGATGCCCTTCCTGACACAACCTGGACTCGAAGCTGAGGCATTTTTAAGCATTTTTTTAACTGTTTTCCAATGCACACTTTTGGGTAGTTGACACACCTCATTAGAAAGAATCACAACTTGGTAACATTTTTGTGGCTTCAGTCTCTGTAGAAACTTTGGATCATCTTGTGTATTTCAAGTTTTTTCAGAAATTTTAGATGCTGGTTGGGTTGGAGACTTGTGGGCCTTAAACAAATATTTAATTTTCACCTCTTGAAGTACTTAGTTGTGGATTTTATGGTGGGTCATGGTCATTATTTTGTTCTAAAAGTCATCTTCTTTTCATTTTCAGTGGGCTAAGGCTCATTGTATTTCCTGTCATAAAAAGTGTGATGTTTGCAGATTTTAAAATTATTTACTGAATTAATTTCTTTCTCTCTAAGTAAGTTTTATTGTTGTAGCAAAGGTCAAATGCATGATCTTTCCACCTCCATGCCTGACAGTTGAAGATTAGGAAACCTCAATAAATTTAGCTGCATTTTATTTGCTCATTCTCACCAGCAGTTAAGATAAACTGTTGGTGGAATTTCACAACATGATTGGTTTTAATCCATCAGTCCTTTTTTAAAATTTTCATTTACTCTGACGCTTTTTTGTGATGAAACGTTTTTTCCGAATTTTCCTTCACATGGGCTAAAATTATGCAGAAATGACTAAAGAGATGAAAAAATGTACTACATATCCAGGATCTTAAAAGAAAAATCCTTGAAGTTATTTTGTAGTATTAGGGTTTTCTTTAATACTTCTCTCAACTGTACAAAACAGTTTCTGATAGCTTTTTTGTCACGTTTTAGACCTTAACTTGACGTCTAGTGTTCTTGTGAAATGTCACTTCTTAATGACATCAAAAACAGAGGAAGCAGCCACTTGGAAACATTTAACTTTCTTGATAGCCTTCTCTTCCTTTGTGAATACCACTTATTCTAATTTTCAGAAGCAGGAAGAGAAGCACATTAGTGATGATGGTAAAAGTTGAAGGAGTCACACTATTCAGGCTGATTTAATTAAATATTGTATTATTAACACAGAAAGTCGTGTTAACTGGTTTGAGTCCCATTTCATAGCAAGGACTCCGAAGGGATGATACACTGCCATTTACTTTTCCAATTACCCTAATTTAAAAAATGTGTAAAAGACAAACTAAAGGCTCAAATACAAATTAAAGACTTAGTATTTTTGAAGGAATATTGCCTGTCACCTTTCATGCCAGAGTTTTAAACTAATATCATCTTATGTTCAGAAATATGGAAATACAGCTGTTTTGGCCAAACCTTGTAAATAACATATAGTGGATGATCCCATGTTATATTGTGAGATCTTGTGTAATTTATTGGTGCTCAAAGTATGTGTTGTGACGGACTCTCATCTACTAGCATACTCAATTTTAGCTCAATATATTTTCCACTGACAGTAATAGCCATTTCTTGTGTTTGCTAACATTACACAGCTGTGGCAGCCAGTTGTAGATGTACATCCAATGACTATTTTCTGAAAGTTTTAATAAAATGCATCCAGTGGTACATAAGATCAGAAATGTTCCTGAAAAGGCATGAAGCGTGTGCACGATACCATAAAGCGCATTTTGAACTTTTACCCTTCACGTAGGATGTTTGTGAACAAACAGTCGTCCTAAAAAGCCAACGAATGTCTAATCATTTCACATTTCATTGACCTTTAAAAATTGTGCTAATCTTGCTTCAAAATGTCAAAAAGAATGTTTCGTGGTTAAATTTAGTTGCTTTGGAACTCAGATCTTTTATATACCTCTTCAACTAGACTGAGTCAACGTAAACATATAATCTACGGTGAAGTTTTTGTTCTGAACATTAGGATTGGTTTTGAAGAGAAAATCAGTTTTTTTCTACAAAAAAATGCCTTTGAAGCTAATTAAATCCTGCCTCCATGGGCCTGAGGTGCAACTGTGGGCTCCTCTGCTTTGGGCACAAAGAGCTTAGGATCCATCCATCTTCATCCTTGTCAATTACACCGTTAGCGGGCTGCACATCTTCATTTCCAGTGTGGGCAGTGTCTCAGAGTACTTCCCAAAGTCACACTAATCCAATTAGATTGTGGTTTTTCACTATAATGCAGTTCATTAGAAAAGGTTTAATCAAAGTTAGGTGTTCATTAAAGCAGTTTATGAATATTCATCATGACACTCAGACTGACACTTAAACCATTACTCCCTGGTGACAAGGCATCATCTGGCTTTAATTTATAGGTAGGTCTTTAAAGGGATAGTTCAGATATTGTGAAGTGTGATTCTGTGGAAAGGTTAGGGACAGATATTAGCTCACCAGCTGTAGATGTCTCTTTGAATGACCTCAGAGTGATTGTTGCAGAGAGTGTACTTGCTTTCTCTGTATCAGTATGGTTTGGCAATTGCTCAGCTGAGGACAAGTCAGCATTAAAGAGGATTGTCAGAGGCATTAACAACATATACAACTTCCACCTTTTTAAAGTTAGATTGAAGCTAGTCAAAGACCTATCTCTTCCCGTAAATGCCCCTTTTAGCCCACTTCCATCAGGCAGAAAGTTCAAAAGTATCATGTATAGATCCACATATTCTAGGGCAGAGAGGGCCCTCCTCTCTTACCATCCCTCATTATCTGCTCTGTTTACCAAGCTAGACTTCTCCTAGTGCCATTCTTAATGAACTGCTCTTCATTTTTAATCAATGTATTTATTTGCCTAACTGTGATTTGCAGTGTTTCAGATCCTGTGTTTTTACATACTCGTGTGTTTTTGCTATCTGATTTTATTTTGTCAGGAGCTTTTTCCTGTTTGTTGGGTTGCATCTCATCGTGTTCTGTGTCATCCTATGTTTCGAACTGAACGCTGAACTAAATTCCGGGCATTGTCTGCTACATTGGCATTAAACTGCTGATTGATTGATTGATTGATTTCAGTTTGAAGAAATAAAGTTTAATTCTAACTGGATTGACAAGCAGACAGTCTGAATAGACAAGATCAAAGTGGATTTCTGCCATCTTAAAACAACTCCAATCTTAAAATCATTTTGGTTTATGCAAAGATTATTTTATAAAGCTTTACATGCCAGTGAATTTGGCTTTACATAGTTTTTTACAAAGAAATACTGTTAGCTAATTAGAGCACTTCAGGTTCAGCCTGAGACACTTCAGGCAGAAATAATATAATATTTCTGCTGGGATAATCATGCAAAGATTTGCAAAATAGTGTTTGCATAAAGTGCTATGAAGTATTAAAGTTTGGAAATGTTTGGTCATAAAACTAATCTAATGCCATGTTTCAGATGGTACTTAAGTCTTGGCCCTGCTCAGACTAGCAATTAGCTTGTTAATTCAGTTAGAATTAAACTCTATTTCTCCATTCTGAGGTTGTTCAAAAAGCTACCTACAACAGGTAAGATACTAACCTTACCACTAAACCCCAGTTGAAAAGATCTGAACTATCCATTTATGTAGATATTTAAGGGGAATAAGAAGCACTCTTCTTTTTATCCAGTAGTGACACTTTACAGCTGAACTATACACAAGCAGGTTTTTTTTATTTAATATTTAAGAGCTGTCTGAAGAGCTTTTGACTCCTGGATGTTCCCACTTAGGTGTCACCACACTTCTACTCTTCAAGGCTCTGTGCATAAATAACTAATTGCTGTGTAACCCTCAAATTGGTTCACTCAACAGAGAATAACAAACAGCCAATAACTCATTGGAGGTTGAGTATTCTTTACAAGAGCTTCCCTCTTTATCTCCAAGGAGACCGCACACAGAGAGCAACCTGAACGCAGCCTGCCTTTCACAAGCCGCAGCCGATTTTCATACCGCCGGCAATTTCAACCGAACACTAATGTATTACAGGAATCCTGCATTTGGCAGGCCACGCGGATAAATAATAAATTAGGAAAACAGATGAGTGCTGAGTAAAGCCGTTCCGAAGGGGATCCTACAGGATTTAAAGGAAAAGTTTGGTAACTCAGAAATGTGCTTTTCTTGCCAACATGTCTCTCAATTAAATATGAAGCTTCAACCAGCAGATGGTCAGCTTAACTCAGCAGAAGAACTGGAAAAGGTGGGAAATGACTAGCAGAAAGGAAACACAGTTATCCCAACCAAAACTTCTAACAGCCACTAAATATGAAGTATTTGTGTCTTATGACTTTACTTATCCACTCCCTGGGCTGCCACCTTATCGTGGTGGAGGGATTTGAGTGTCCCAATGGTCCTAGGAGCTATGTTGTCAGAGGCTTCATGTCTCTGGTAGGGTCACCCATGGCAAACAGGTCCTAGGTGAGGGATCAGACAAAGTGCAGCTCAAAGATCCCTTATGAAACAATACATCTTTAGATACAGTGTTCCCTCACCCGGACGCGGTGCACCATCAATCGCACCAGTAGGTCTTCCAGTGAGGAAGCAAAGCCTGGGGACCTTGGGTTGGGCTCTCCAATCTCTGGTGCTGAAGTCACTGAGGTGGTTAAAAAGCTCCTTGGTGGCAAGGTCCCGGGGGTGGTTGAGATTCGCCTGGAGTTCCTTATGGCCCTCAGCAGGGTCCTGGAGGGTGCATGGGAGTTCGCCCAACCAGTTTACATGTGTTTTGTGGACTTGGAGAAGGCGTTCAACCGTGTCCCTTGGGGAGTCCTGTGGGTAATACTCTAGAAGTATGGGGTACCAAGCCCTTTGATACAGGCTGTTAGGTCCCTGTACAACCGGTGCCAGAGCTTGGTCCACATAGCCGGCAGTAAGTTGGGCTCGTTTCCTTGAGAGTTGGACTCCGCCAAGGTTGCCGTTATCACTGATTATGTTCATAACTTTTATAAACAGAATTTCTAGGTGCAGCCAAGGTGTTGAGGGGATCCGTTTTGGTGGCCTCAGGATCACTTCTCTGCTTTTTGCAGATGATGTGGTACTACTGGCTTCATCAGATCATGATCTCCAACTTTCGCTGGAGCAGTTCGCAGCCGAGTGTGAAGCGGCCAGGATGAGGATCAGTGCCTCCAAGTCCGAGACCGTGGTCTTGAGCCTGAAAAGGGTAGAGTGCCTTCTCCGGGTCGGGGAAGGGGTCCTGCCCCAAATGGAGAAGTATTTTGGGGTCTTGTTCACGAATGAGGGAAAAATGGAGCGAGAAATCAATAGGCGGATTGGTGCTGAGTCTGCAGCGATGCGGGCGCTGTACTGATCTGTCGTGGTGAAAAGAGAGCTGAGCCAAAAGGCGAAGCTCTTGATTTACCGGTCGATCTACGTTCCTACCCTCATCTATGGTCACGAACTTTGGGTAGTGACGTAGTGTTCCGGGCATGTCCCACCAGAAGGAGACCCAGAGGAAGACCCAGGATACGATGGAGGGACTATATTTCACGGCTGGCCTGGGAATGCTTTGGGATTCCCCCGGAGGAGCTGGCCCAGGTGGCTGGGGAGAGGGAAGTCTGGGCCTCTCTGATTAGACTGCTGCCCCCGCGACTCGACCCCGGATAAGCGGACGAAAATGGATGGATGGATGGACTTTACTTATTTATTCTCTTACACAAACAACTAAAGGTGAGGAACATTTAACATCTTCCTAACCATGCATTAAATAAAAAAAATCACTTACTTTAAATAATGTGTTTACACTGCAGCCTGGGAGGCATTTTTTACATTTTCCCCCAGCAGCTCTGCTGTGTGTCCTGTTTGTCTTCCTCTGCAAAAGCGCGTTTTTGATTTGTAATGTGAAATTGTGGCATGGAAGCACTTAGCGTCCTCATTTGCATTTTTCCGACAGATTTTAAATGTCAGACATAATAAGCTCAACTCCAATGGTTTTAAAATCCTGCTTATTATGCAAACTGTGTTTGTTCCTCTCAGATCAGATCCATCTTATTGAAATCAACAAGCTGTGCCCTACCAGTACGTTGAGTCTGTGATTGAGATTCATTTAATACAGTTTTCTCATTCATGGCATTTTATTTCACTTGTTTGTAATAATACTCATTAAAAATGGTGACAAGGAAATCATTCAGAGGAACTAAGAATATTTCACACTAAACTGTACTGACATTTCCATCAATAAGCTGTAAAAGGAAAATAGTTTTTATTGTTTCTCTCAATGTATTAGTACACTTTACCAAACAGTTTGGCTTTACTTTTTGGATCACATGATCTAATAACCTTTTCTGCAGCGACAGGATATGTTTGACATGTTTCTTTGAAGTTTTCTAGAGCTCAGTATAAAACAAAAAAGATGAGACCATTGTGGTGATATTAGGATGTGCAGCAGTCAGTTACATTCTGTGACATATCTGAAACTTAACAGTTTGATCCGGTTATGTGAGGCCAACACATACTTCAAGTGCTACGCATTGCATGAGACCTTTCCTTAAAACTTTATCATTAACTGCTGTAGTTGACTTTGTTTGAGTCAGTTGGAGTCAATGCAATTCAAGATGGCCACCAGAAGTAAATGATATTAGCCAACGCTAAAATGTATATATCTCAGTCAACATAACAGACATTGTGCTACAATTTGATGTTTGATTCTCATGGTTTTGAGCAAAATGGTAACTCATCTTTCTCAACATAAGATGATCTTAGTCTAAAACTCTGGCATGAAAGGAGGCAGGTGATATGCTGTTCTTAAAGGAATGCTAGGCCTTTAATTCTTTGTGTTTGCCTGCTTTAATAGTCATTGTTATCATTATGCATCCTTTTGCAGTTGTTTCATACTTAATTATACTTTATTCTGAGCTCTACATACTAACTTTATAACATGTTTTGTATTTTTCCAGTTTGTTTGAATCAGTGAGACTGTTTTCTTTGTTGCTGTGTCTCTATTTAGCCCTTTTAATTATTTATCTGGATTGAATAATTCAATTAAGTTTGTTACCCTTGTACACCTTTTGAACTTGTTTTAAGTTACTTTATTTTCATTTTTGCTTTTCCTAACTTTGATTCATAATTCATTTTCTTTTTTGCAGTGCTTTTGTTTGAATTGCTCTGAATGTGTTGTCATCTGTGTAGTTGCTTTGGCTCTCTTAGTATTGAGTTTGTGCTTCTTTTTATACAAGTACAACACCAGTGTCACAGTCATTTTTCATAACAACATATTGTTTTGAAGAATATTGACATGAGATTTAATTCCGCTTAACTCTGCCAAACTTCAATACAACAATTTATCAGCTGCACTTATGAGGATGTGCACTGTAGTGATTCACAGTACTGTTCTGAGAATGAATATGTAACTGGAGAGACTTAAATGACTTGAGCGGGGGAAAAAAATCAAGCAACAAGAGCTCTACCTAGTGGTTACAAACCTGCAGCACAAAACAAGCTGATGAGAGGCAGATAGTGGAAATTATGTCCTCTTTTAAAAAGAAAAAAGTCAGGAAATGGTGGTTTGGAAATTTGCCAGCATACCTTTTTGCGAAAGAAGGGAGGCGTCCTTCTGCATGACAGATTCGGTGAAAGCATCAAAACCAAACCAACATTTATGAAACAAACAGCAGAACACTTGAACTCAGTCTGACACCTGAAGTGCTGTTTGTATCACTGCTATAATCTAAACATGAAAATAAAAACACGGAACTTTGTGACAAAATAATACATGATTTTGATCCACTACGTTGTACACTAGGTCATAAATCATTTTCACTTGCAGATCACTCCCACTAGATGGCACTGCCTCCATATTGATTGCGTAGTTAAAGTAATCTGCCCCCTTCACAGTAGTAGTGCAGTCAGCAAGTAATTGACCTTGTGCTGTCACTGCCAATTAATTAAAGCAATAATTAAATCATTACTCCTTGGTTACTTCAATTCCTGTTTTTCTCACAGTAGAAATGAAAGCGCCTATAATTGGTAACACAATGCAGAATGGATATCCTTTGTTTTATATTGTGTGAAATTGTCTCTTCTGTTAACTGAGTAAACAATGCAATGATATGTTTACCTTTAAGAGACAAATGAATTCGTAATGTCTTAATGAGCTACTAATTGTATCAATCATCAGAACTTTTATATTTTTTTAAACCAAGCTTCATGCATTGTTAAATGTTAATTAGTAGTTAAAAAGCATCCATCATGGCGAAAGGTCAATCTACAATGAAAACAGAGCTACAACAGCAGAGCAAATTTGTTGTTTAACATGCTGGAGGAGAGGGTATAAAACTACACATCATTCACTGATCTGAACACGTTGCTTCACATTACAGGCTCATATTTTTTGGTTTTATGGAAAACAATGTGTGTTTTGGCATTTCTGCTGACATCTCACTATCGAGTAATGATGCAGATGTGTCAAATCAGTTCAATATTTATTGTGTTTTCTCCCCTTCTGTGCACACGTGGTCATATAAAGAGCCATCACTGTGAGTTTAGTAACGGTGAAAACAAGCTCTCCATAGGAGCATTTGCCAGGGATCCATGCGTATTGTTCCCAGTGGAGTTGACCTCGGGCAAAGCTGGAGAATTTCCTTGAGGACAGGAGGAGCTGGAAGGTCAAGCAGACCAGTGAATAATCATTAACAGTTCTTTTCTTATTTGCCTTTATATCCTATCTGCATGAAGGAGATCAGGGCTAAAAATAACAAGAACTAAGTACTTTTTGAAAGTATTGTCAAATCTCTTTTTTTTATTGCTCATGGCTGAAAGGCAGAAAAACATATTTTTGCCTGTGTCTACGTATTCTACAACTTACTCCTACTGGAGTCAACTCTGTCTCTCTGTTTGCAAATCATCTCATGAAGCACTGAACAGTTTTTAATGACATTTTTAAAAAGCTATCATTGGAGTCAACCCAATTCAAAGCAGCCATCACAGCCAAATAGCTCTAACTCAGTCATTTTTTTTAGATAGTGAGCTAAAATTTGGTGTGGTAGCAGCTGAGAATCATCCCCAACACATACATTAAGCACTACTCAGAGCGTGAGATCACCTCACAATATCTCATGACATTGCACATAACATTATTTTTTATCAAACGAAACAAGCTGGAAATGGAAGGCATCCATATAAAACCTTTTGTTTATTAACATTTTAGATTTAGCTGTCCACCCGTTCTTCTCTCAGGATCATTGAATTATGTCATTTCTGTCTTGGGTGAAAGATGAGAGGCCAGCAAAGTGGGGGGACAGAGCTCGCTAGTTTCATTAGCACTCAGGTGAGGACTTTGGAAATACAGTCTCTCCTTGTGCTGTAAGTGCAGAACAATTGCTTGCTTGAGAGTTTCATTTCACATTCATTAGAAAGGTTCCTAAATTAATGATGTTTTGTCAACTACAGGAGTGATAAGGTGCAATAAACAAGCTCGGGATATTTATGACACTGAGGCGAAATATATCACCTGCAGTGGAGCTTATGTACACATCACACAAATAGGGTTGCCAATACAGTCACATACAGTGTATTATGGCTTTTTGAAGGCATAATTCAGATTTTTTGAAAAAGAAAGCTGTGAAGATGTCATGAGCGGTCAGTTTGTTTTACCTGCATACATGGAACACAGAGTCATGAGGAAGAGGGTAAAGTTTTTGACTCTCTTACTGGTTGGTCAATACTGCTTTGTGTCTGCTATTAATTGTTGAGAAGGCAGTGTACTGTATTATATCAGTCAGGGAGTTTTAAATCCACAAAGTAAAATAACAGTTCTGTTAATTAATCACATAAATGAGTGTTTCAAACAAACCCACCTGAAGATTCCCTGGCTCCAGCTTTAAAATGATGGGAAGATATATTTTTGGAATAAACATCCAAAGCTAGCACCAGTAATTACTACCAGCAATATAATCTGTTCTAGTACATTAGTAATATATCACTAATAGTAAAATATAATTTGGCATTGCATTGGTCAAAAAAACAAGGCCAGTCCTGAAACAGTCTGGTTGGCTGCTTGTGTTACAGACGGTGTTCTTATGTGACTCCACATAAAAGGTAACCTTAGAGATACATTTGTTTATTCAGTATATTTTATTTTATTGCATGTTAAAGATTTGATAGTTGTGGATGCAGTGATAAACTGGTAAACTGCTGTGTTCTTCATCCTGGTGATTTCCAGTTCAGTGTCAACTCAGTTGTAAATTCAGTGGTAGACTTTTTTATTATTATTTATTTATTGTTTTTACAGTTTTATCTTGGAAAGACTTAGCCTCCCTGTGATGCTCTTTTTATGCCCAATTATCTGTAAGATTGTCTGACAGATGTTTTCATTTGTTCGCTAATTTATTTGTTTAATTGCATTTTCAGTCTTTTGTTGCCTTGTCACCAAGTTTTTAAAACTTGTAACTGGTATGAAATGTAGTATTGATGCAATGTCATTCATCCATCTTTTTTCTGTACCATTTAACTTTACTTGTCTGGCCTAGCAGTTGATGTTTTAACAACACCATTTACTACATTTTTCCCCTCCTTACAAGGATTTTGAACACACATTAGTTGTCAAATATCACTTTGCGTCAGTTTTATGTAACTGGTGTTTACAGGGAACTACAGTGGCAAAAAATTAAAATGTGCAAAACATAAAATAATATAGACATGAAAAAAATTCTAGTTATTGTCAGACTGGCAAAAGAAAATGAAAAAAGCAAAGGTTTTCTGAGTAGAACAGTCGGAAAATTCCAACATTTGTTTCTAAACAACAAAAAAAGACCATCTGAAACACAAAAACACATCATAGAGCTTTTGGGAAATGCAGAGCTGGGGGATAATCTCTGTGGGTTTTCACAATCCACGAGTTCTTCACACTTATTTGGAGCATTGTAAACACACACAATAATTCTTGCAGCTTTAAATAGTCGAGTCCAAGCAAACACCAACAAACGGCTCTTGCGACGAGCTGTAAATTCATTACACACAATTCTATAAATCATTGACTTTTCTGGGTGTCAAAAAAAAAGGGGGGAAGAAGATTCAATAAGGAATCTTGTCAGACATGACAGTTTTTAGACCTTTGCAATGGAACCAAATTGAGCCAAAAGAATAAAATATAATTATATAGCTGCTTTTTTTAAGCTGAAAAAAGAAATCTGATGGGTTTTTACAAATTATATATTTGAGATTTTGTGTAGGAGGAGAGCTAAAGTTTCCACCCAAATTCAGCATTATCAGCACATATCATAAAAGGTAACGCTACATTGGGCATGAAGGTACTCAGTGACTAACAGTTACATGATGTGATCATAACTATAGAATCATAACTGTCTCTGACATAAACCTGACAAACAAACTTGATATGCATATGCTTTAAAATAATAATAAGAATACATAATGCATCAGTGCATGCCACATGAATGATGCCAAGTGTACGTCCCACTTCATTAATTTACCCATAATGAGTTTTGCAGCATGTAGGAGCAACCACCTTAGAGGCAGCCTCAAGAGTCAAAGCTAATTAAATCAGAATCTTAAATCCCAATTTACACACATCTGCTTTTGTTTGCAGAGTAAAGAGCACAAATCAGTCCCTCTCACACCAATCAGACTCAATTTCCTTTAAAGATATGCACTAAGGATATAATTCTATGCCATATGCATGCTCTTTCCCATCTAGCTGTAACTCCATGAAGTTGCAGACCAGCAGGTGTCTCTGTAATACAAACAAATCTCTTCGTACGACAATGCAAGATCAAATCTGTCTCTTGTTTTGTCTCTGTGTGTTTACATTCACCACAAAGCCGAAAATACAACTGGACAGCAAGTTCAAGTGTAATCTGTGTTGTTAATTGGTTTCATTATGTGTCTTGAGATCTTGAGATGTCATCTGAAGATTATAGCTACAAATCCAGAGTTGTGCTTCTCATTGCAGGTGCCTGGGCATGGCTGGGTTAATCTCCTGCTTTCTAGCGCTACCACAAAGTCCTCAAGGACATTATCAGCAATGTAAGAACCACATTTTTTACTGCTGCTTGTATCTCTCTCTCTTTTTAAGTTCCCCTTTACTCTGGATGACAACTAACATGACAGAAAAAAACATCCAGAATGTGGATGATCCTTTCAGGGACTTGGTGATGTTTTCAGGTTTCTATTAAAAACCATTGGGCTCATCATTATGCGTAATAGAGCGTGATGGGTCCATGATGGTCTTGACTATGCACAAATTTTCCGTAGTGAGGTTGTGGTGGTTTATGAACTTGGTGGCAGACTTTCAGGACCTTGGGTGGAGCATGATGGCAGCAGTAGAAGCATAACCATGATGTGGGGCCTGCATGCACTGAAGTGGCTTGGTTGAAAGGACTTTGAAGCCTCACGCCTATCCTACGATCATGATTGTGACAAAAACATGAAAAAATCCTGACACAGTTCAAGGGATTTGCGCCGAGGCTGGTGAACAGTGCAGGATAAAGGTACAGAAGGGTGCAGGGAAAAACATATTTGACAAGTACTAGTAGCATAGCAGCATCATTATTGCCTTTGTATTGACACTGAAAGAGGTTTTTCAATTTTGTCATGATCCAAACACATTCTAATAGGTCGTGTAGGTTGTGCAGAGCTTAGTGAAGCTTAGAGCATCGCAGATCCTGAAAGATCTTTTAACACTGCAGAGGCCTAAACTGAGACGACGACTTTCTTTTCTTAAGTGTGGCCTTATAAAGTATACATGACTGACTCTGTGCTGTATTTCTGTTGATTCAACACATGTACAGTATATACACAAACCTAATGTATGCAGTATGTAAACTACTGTAATGTTTCTTGAATGAGCAAAGTGCAGAAATCTGTGCTGGTAAGCAGAAATTAAGAGCACTCTGTGCCTTAAATTAGTCTCTGCCAGCTCCCAGGGCCGAGGAGAATCTACGAACTAGAGAAAGATTCTCCTCTCATGGGCTCTCAGAGGATACTTGAGCGTAGTTTATCTCCGTGAGAGGAGCTGTCCATCTCTGAGATGACGAGTTACTTTTAATGCAAACGACACAAAGCCATAATTCACCACGCGAGTGTGTCTTGCATCACACAGAGGTGGTTCGCCACATCTAGTCCTCAGCCATATATCCTAATCATCACCACAGCCGCGCTCCGAATCTGCCCGTGAATACATTATTCAAATTTAGCTCATTAGAAAAGTCATTTCGTCTGACAGTTAAGTCCACCTAAAAGTTGGAAAGCAGGCCCCTAATGGCATTATGGTTCATTGGAAATCTCTGCTCCCTCTGTGGATATCAAACTCATTTGCTATACCTCATAATGACAAATAAGTTTTCAAAAATATTAGAGGAGCATCGATTCCAAAGAAAGTTTCCAGGAAGAAAGTACTTGTGATATCTCCATGGTTGTTTGAAAAAGGTTTCATAATGAAAACACCATTAGTGAAATGAGCAAACACAAAGGTATTATTCTTTTTCCTTCCACCACAAATGTATCTGTAGTATTTCTGTTAGCATCTCAGCTTTTCCAGGATTCAGCAAGTGCACTTCATATCACTCCCATGCAGTTTATAACTGCATGACAAATCAATCATAAAATTGTTGTTTAGATTGTTTTGACCGATAGCTACCTTGAGCCCCCGAGGACCCAAACAAAGAAAGAACTATAACACACCATAAAAGCAGCTGAAATAGAAAAAAAAATCAGGCTTTTCCAGTTTTATATTTTGCACATTTTGCACATACATCAGGAGGCTCCTGTTGACAATGAAACACTTTATACTGAATCTCTAGAGTTTTATTGGGAGGGTTTTCTAACTGCGAAAATTGTCTATTTTAAGACAAACATACCCAAAGCTGTGCATCCTGCCAGAAGGATTAGCCTGGCTTACGCTCTGGAATGCTTTACCAGAGACAAAACATGCTCCATCTCACAGCGGAGAAATTCATCCTCACCTTTCCCTGAACTAATCTGACACTGCAACCGTTAAAAGTCTCAATTCACCTGTTGACAGAAAGCTGCAAGCACATTTTACCCTCGAGTCAAACCCCATCTCCACGCCATTCACCAAGGACCACTGAAGGAGATTCACACTGAGCAGTTTTCCAGAGTGAAATACTGTTCTGCGAATCGTTGCTGTTGATTGGTTTGCCCTCTGCTGACTCTATAAGGCTGACACACTTTAAAAAATAATTCATCAAATCCGTTTTTTACACGAGCTTCAGAATTTGTGTTGACTCAACTCCTCAGTTATGACCTCCTGGAACTAAAACATTTTCAAACTGAACTCTGGCCATTCAACAACAGCTACGAGACTAATTTGCATTTTCTCTGCCTGCAGTGGAAGAAAAAGACAACCGCTGACGATTCTCAAGGTGACAACATTGATGGAAGAGGATGTGTTTGTTATTTTCTCAGCCTGACCTGGAATAAAAGGTGGAAGAAAAAGCCCACGTTATCTATAATATAACAAGCCTAGTGATGCCCTTTAGCTAAAAAGAAGTACACTAATTGCAAAGTTTTCAGCTGCACTTGAAATAGTGCTCACTGGATTTCTAGTCAGGCCATTGAAACCACAAAATAGTAATAATGGCAGTTGAATAATAAATGCATTTTGTGTCAAAGCAAAGATAAGGAGGTGTAACATACAAGAATTATGTGTATACCAAAAACTGTTCTTTTGAGAATTAAAAAATATTGCTAAAAATATATTTTTTTTA
>JAOXNZ010000098.1:11350147-11361274 GCA_028566095.1 Kryptolebias brasiliensis | reverse complement strand
TTGAGAATCTAAAACATACCACCCAAATATTGGAACTCATTTACTTATCAATACAGACTTTGCATCTGATTGTAAAGCTTCTATAATTCAAAAACATTTCTAATTACAGGCCTAGCATTCCTTGAAAAAAATGCGTCATATTTTGCACCTTTCATGTTTTAAACTAAAATAAATGTATCTTAAAAAATTATGGAGTTTTAGCTTGAAAACAACAATAAGCACAGTCACATGCAATATTGCAAGAACTAGCTGATCCGTTAGCCCTTAGGGAGATGACTCTCAATTACTACCACATCAAATTCTACCTCAATATCTGTAAAATTTCACTGCATTATTTGTTTATTTATTTTGTTTTCTGGGGTTGATTAGTTGTGGTTGCTACATTGAATTGAATTTACTGTAAAAGTAAAGTAAGTAAAACTTAAAATTAGCAGCAGCTAATTTGTTGCAATGACTTTTTTGTATCAAACTTGAAACCAACACTCACAAAGTGGCTGCCCCGACCCGGAACATAAATGTTACATAACAGCAAATGAACGCATTATAAAACTCTGAGGCGGAAACTCTCCAGAGTGAGCCAGAGATTTGTCTGATATAATGTATCAGGAGACATATTACCTCGGGGAGCGTCGCCCTACCAGGCCAGCCATGATAAATAATGCAACAAAAATACATCATCATGATGGTTCTCTTTATCCAACATGTGTAGCTGTCAACTTTGATCAATAAGAACTCACTAAAGGTGATGGTATATAAACACAGCCCCTCTTTATGTTTATTAATACAGAAACACAGCAGAAGAGACATTTTGATGCAAAATATGCCAGCGCTTAAGGTTCAAACCTTTATGGTTGACCTGGGAGGAGTTGCACGGGCATAAATACTGTTATCTAGAATATTGTGTATATTGTGGGGGAGCTGGGAAGAGCAGTTGCTATTGCACAATGATATTTTCTGATATTTCTGTATGAAATGACTCAAGAGAGCAATTTAGCCAAAGTAAACTATATTCTCTATATGTCCACTCTCAGCACTCCTGTGTACCTGTAATACACACTCTCTCTCTCACACACACACACACTCGCACATGCACAACGTAATAAGACGAGAATTTGAAATTCAAATTTCTTTTCTCTCATCTCACTGTAGAAGTGATCTAAGAACCCACCCATCAATTTTGACTGTCAGATCAAAAAGGTCTTCATTTGCATCAGCTCATATGAATTTTCATCTCACAGACACCGACTTTTTATTGCAGCCCAACATGATGAGACGTCTGTATAATTAAAACAATTGGGTCTGGCTGAACTCAGTTTCTCCTTCGCAGCCCAGATTTGATTGTTTTATTAACTTGACAGGTCATGGATTGTTTTTTTTCCTTTACTTTATGAGACTCGTTTTCAAATTTGTTTCGATAGACTTCCTTTCAAACACTGCAAACTGTTAGTTTTCGTTTTTTACTTATTTTCAACTATATGATGTTTTTTGTTGGTCATTTCTACAACACGTTCTGTTACGAATCCCTGAAAGAAATATATAATGCAGTTTTATGACATTTGCTTCAACTATGGGGTCAAAATGACTTCAAATCTATGAGTATGTTTTTGGCACCCAATTTCCCAAACTACATTTAAATTACAAATATGTTAGGTTTTTATCAGAATATTTGTCTTTTTTTTTCTTTTCTTATGTTCTTATACTTTTTCTTATTTTGTTTTATTTTATCATTTTAAAGAAAGATGGTGGTTACCATACTCACACATTGATAGCAAATTTTAACCAGAACAAAGGAAAAACGACAGATGAAGATAAAACATATTTTGTATTATTGTTATTAATGTATTTTAATTCACAATGAATAAAAAAAAAAACATCAGTTACATTGTCATAGCTCTTCTAAGTGGTGATTTTGGGAATCTAAACAAAAATTGATTGAAAATTTTAAAAAATCTAGCAGTAACAGAAAGCAAAGGAAACAAAAATAGCAAATAAATCACAAAGAAGAAGGAAAAAAAAGCAGTAGCAGATGAACACATCAGATCTGTGTGGAGCGATGAGGAGGCTGTAACATCACTCAAACTGAGACATGAAACAAACTTGAATCCAAAATGTTTTTCATCATTTCTTCACACATGTCTAAAAAAATTTAAGACATTAGCAGTTTATTTGGATGAGCCTACAGTTTATTTCAAGCAAGGGTCTAAAAGCATGCAAATTTATTTACTTCTTTTTGCTAACTTTTGGAATATGTAAATATTGTCTAAGTTTGGATTAAAATGTTGAGTTGCAAAAAAATAAAATTCACCTCAGAGGACTTTTGGGATACTGAGACTACAAAGATAGAAGCAAATGTTGAAATAAATAAAAAATAGCTCCATCAAATTTGGCTCAAGTGGGAGTTGAAACACTTAAGATGAGCCTAAAATATTTCACAGCTTACTCAAATCAATAATTATGTCTGTTAAATCAAGAATGTTTGACCCAACATTAGGCTTTCAGACTGCACGTTTTTAAAGTATAATAATTTTAACTTTTCTGTTTGTGTGATTAGCATTACTGAACTCTCTGAATCAGAATCCTGCCCCCAATAATAAAGCCAAGAGACAGAAAGATGAGACCAAAAACTTGGCTGTGCTCCTCCTGCCAAGCAGCCCTGGAGATCGGGGGAGCCCACGGCTCTGAGGACTTTTTTATGTAGCGTCTTTTTGATGTAAAAGTCAAGGAGTGCTCTCTGTATTCCACAGGCAGCCCTGGTTTCAGCCTGACCAGCCTGTAATGGCCTATGATCAGAGATCTATTACTTACTTCTTAAACAGGGAGCTTGGGGAGCTCAGTCATTTTGCCGTTTTAAATTGATCTTTACTTTTGGTTCCAAGTCCAATGAGACAAGATCTCTCAATTTCAATTTAAATGAGCGGTATATTCCTATCAGCGTGTTATTAGTTGTTTCTGAAAACTCTGATTTGAATTTGGATTTTAATGCAGCATGGGAGTAGAGAAAAGGTTTTAAATGCATATTACAGAATTCTGCAAAGTGCCAGGGAAGATAGTGGAGTAGTGTTGAACTTCCTCAGGGCAGGTTCCCACCCAGTTGGGTCTCTTCCTGCCCAAACATTTTAGCATCATCCCACTGTGAACCGGCACAGAGGAGCACAGAGGAGGGTTTGGAATACATTTGGCCAAGGTAGCAAACCAGATTAGTCTATTCATCTACTCACTGCCCTCCCGTCCTGCTTTACCTGCTCTCTTTTCTCAGCAGGAGGCCACAGTCGTGTCAGTCCTGCCTCCTCTCCTGTGTCCCCTCAGACAAAACTGTCCATGCTGATCAGCCTCACCACTGCTTGAACACAACACACAGAGGATGGAAGGAAACGGAGAGGGGGGAGATTAGCATCTTATAGCCAGACCATGAATATATTCAATATGCAAGGCAAAAAAAGACTGCGACCCAGCTGTTTCAGCTACATTTCATATTACCATGTTCCACATGTGAGGCAATAACTGTGTGAATGAAAGCAATGCATTTCCTATTTTCATTTCCCTTCTCTCTTTTTTCTCTGGCAGCTGCAGACTTTTATTTTGTCTGAGCCAAAAAGGCGTTGTTATAACTCAACATTTTGCAGCCCATAGGTAATATTCTCACTCAAGCTGTCGACACTCACTGCTATTGCTACAATAACTGAGCAGCAGGTGCGCATGCCAATAATATCACACTTTCATTTCACACAGCAGAAATCCTTATTGAAGGATACTCAAGTCATAAAAACTGAATTAATGTGAAGTTAAGCAGTCTTATTTTATATTACTCTGACTGACTCACCTAATAAGACATGACTGTGAACTGAATTTTTTTATAAAAAAAAATACATAGTTCCCTTATGTATTCCACTGAGTTTACTAATAGTTAGGGTCAAAGAGCAAACGTTTGATACTATGCTTCCCCATATGATCACAGTGGGTATGTAAAGCCCTGTAAACAAGTTGTGACACCACTGTGAGTAAATGACAAACACCATGTCAGCAGTCACTGAATGACATCCGCAGCACTGCACTGCTTCCTGAATCAACAAAGCTGCTTGATTCAAGTAAACAAGGGAACTCAAAGTCATAATTGTGTCACAATAAATGCAAATTAATCAATTTTGTTACCTAGTAATTGCTTGTCTGTCTTAGAGATGGCTGCAGTAAATACCGGCTCACTCTTTCAGTGTTTCCCAACAACATTGTTGATGGCCTTTCAATCCTATAAAGCATTAAATTCATATTTAAGACAGGCACCCATTAGAAAAAGAGATGTTTTATTTCTATTTGTAAATGGGTCCTTGGACTGTAATTAAAACTTTTCTGTTGTTTTGTATCAAATTCCTGTTAATTTACATCTGTGTTTTTTTTTTTTTTTTTCCTTCCTGTCTCCATGGCAGTTTTCATTTTGTGCTTCTTTGTATTTGTTTTGCCTTTGACTTCATTTAGTCTTCAGTTGTTACTACATTTTGTATTTTGTAGTCATTTTGCACCTTTCTGTGGTTGTTTTGAGTGACTTTCTGGTCATTTTGCACCCCTTTGCAGACTTTTTGTTTCCTTTTAAGTCTATACGTAGTTGTTTGTTGTCAATCTTTTTGTCAGTGATATTATGCCTCTTTTTGGTTGTGTTTCTCTTCTATTTATTTATGAACTGATCTATATGTTGTGTTATCTTTATGTTTTTTGTGTCTCAGATTAATCATGTCTCAAACAGTCGGCTTGTGCAACTCTTTGAAGCTGTTTTCTTCAAAGGCCCTCTTTACATTGATAAAGATCCTGCTACAAAGTAAAAAAAAAAATCACTCAACAATATTAATGGTCTTTGCAGGGTCTTTGTGAGTTCTTCAGGTGCATATTAAAAACACAATTACTTATGATAAAGCGTGACACGTCTACAATGGTTTTGAGCATGCACAGAACTTCGTTAGTGAGATCGTGGTGGTTTATCATTGTCGTGACAGCATATTGGGATTCCGGGGAGTGTGATGGCAGCGGCAGCAACATATGTGTGACTTGGGACCCAAACAAACTAGCTTGGCTTGGTTATTGAGAATTTAAACCAGGACTGGTCAGGCTGGCCTCATGCCTAGGTTATGACTTCATCGTGTCATTGGCGTTGTGTTAGCGTGGAATGATCTTCAGCTGTATCCTGACACAATCTGAGAGAGTCGTCCCAGGATGAAACCCAGGGCGTTGTGCAATTGTGGGTATTTGTGATAGAATTTTTATGAGAACTTGCCACCAACATAATTAGCTTGGTAACAGAGAGAGAGAGCATCTTGGGGACAAAGAAAATAGCAGGAAAAATCATATTTGGTGAGAGCTTAGCAGCATTATGATTGCCTTCACACTGAACAAGGTTTTCCAAATATGCCACAATCAGCCACGTTTTAAAAGGCTATGTAGGTTGTGGAGAAGGTATGGGGTCTTAATCCAGTGTGAGGGAGCCCTACGTGGTTGACTTGTTTCTCTTAGAGGTAATTTTGTATGTCCTTGATGTTCTCTTCTGTCTTTCTGAAGTTGTTTTGAACCTTTGCAAGATTTTTGGGGTTTTGTAGTTATTTTGTGTCTCAAGTGCTTTTACAATTGTTTGCATTTGCCATCTATGTTTTTTTTGTGTCTGTTTATTGTAATAATGAAAACAATTTATGGACTTGAATTACAGATTTTTGTCCAAAACAATCAAGACTCTCCAATGTTGGGTTTATTTTAAATTTTTTTCTTTCATTTGCAACAAAAATTTCAGCCTTCAAGTGGGTTGCCCAGTCAGCCATTTCAGCCATCCGGTGCCGTTTGATATTGCTGGAGGGGAGTTGAGGCAAGTGTTGGCTTTCAGGGAGGGCCACCACTCCAGCTCCGATATTTGTTCATGCATATGGTGGAATCCTCCACACAGCAAACATGGGGTACAGAGATAAGATTTTATCTTACATTATACAACTAGACAACTTGTACAAAATGTTATCAGTGCCACTATGTGTCTCACAATAGCTTGAGAAACAGTTTCACAGTGTGTTAAGTCCAAATGAAATATGGCAACAATTACCTAGTCGCCTGATATTAGAATCAGCAGCAAGACACTTAATAAAGCCAGTGCAGCAGAGTGATGTTGTAGTTGTAAAGCTCTTGTCGAACATCCAGTGACTGTCACTACCTCTGTTGACCTAATTCAATTTTCTTTTCAATTACCTGTAGTATATTACCATCACAGCCATTGTTATTGTGGTATAAATCACCCAACTGAACCCTGTGGCTACCGCAGACAGGCACCCTATTGGTTGACGCAGTGCTGTGTCCTGTCTGGCCCCTGTCTCCCTTAAATATGTTTTAGATTAACAAGAACAGAACACAAAATACTCACAACCCACATTTTAGAAGCCACATTGCACTGCTGGGTCTCTTTATAAGAATGTAATGGATAATTAGGGACTCAAGTTTAAAAGACAAAAGAGAAGTTTGAGGAAAAACTAAACAAGTTTTGAGATCCTAGGCTTGTTATTATGTTAACGTGTAGACATAAAACCCTTGCTATAGTGGACTTGAAGCCATGCCACTTTATTTCAGTCTTCACATCTTTTTTCTCTACATCCAAGCACCTGTGACAGGTTCAGTGAGGTGATGGCTGGTCAACAAGTGGGAGGCCAATTGACTGGGTTGTGTTTCACTGTCACCTCAGCGTCCTACTGAGATGAGAACATCGATTTATTCAGGAGGGAAAAAACAAGAGCAACCAAGTTTGAAAACACCTTTTAATCAATACGGGCTTTTTTTTTTATAACCCAAAGAGAGTAGTGTGAGAAGAATTAGCCACACTGAAGAGTGATGTGAGCACAGACCAAAACTAATACAGTGAGTGGACGCTAAATGAAAGGTCATGCAGAAGTACAGGCTTTTGAAAGGTCATGTGCATCAGTGGCGAAGGTGTTTTTGAGTTTTATTGTCAGGTCAAAATAAAGTTAACAACCTGAGCTGTTGTGTCCTTTGTATAGAGGGTCTCAGCAACATGTGCAACATGTGATGTCTGATTTTGAAATCCATCCAAACTGGCTGTGTTATTTAGTTTGTTGGTTGGTACAACAATTAAAGAAAAATAACTGGTTCTGGATTATAAACAAATAATATCTTACCTACTGTATGTAGCTTTCTGAATGATTTTAGTCTGAAGTGAGAGCTTAACTTTGACTGCATTGGTGAAATAATAGCTTGTCTGAGAAGGGTCAAGACCAAACTAGATTGCTGTTGTCTTAAAACAACTTCACAGAAGTCCATATGAAAACCATTTTATAAACCTTTACATTGCCATCAGTTTTGCATTATGCTGTTATTTATATAAAATGATGTTGTTGTAAAAAAATAAAAATAAATAGCAGGAGCTAACTTTAGCATTTCCAGTGCAGGCTGTGGTAGGGTATAAAATATTTCTGTGGAATAACTGTGTAATGTTAACTTGACAGTGGTCTAATGGTTTATAAAATAGCATTTGCATGGACCACTAAGAAATCTTTTATATCTGAGTTGTTTTATTGACTTTGGTCTTGGTTCCATTCAGAACAGCTGTTAGTTTGTCAATCTAGTCAAAACTTCAATATGTCTTCAAACTGAGGTCATTCAAAGAGCTACCTACAAAAAGGTAGATATCAATTGTTTCTAATCTTTCATAAATTCCCACTGCAAACGATTTGAACTGTTGCTTTAAGTCCAGAGTGAAAAATCACTACAATTGCTTTAGGTTTTGCAGTCAGTCTTTCAACAATGATGACAGACAGATTTAAATACATTTTTAAGCAAAGTTTTATTACTTTAGACTTTTACTTTTTTTATGTTCACAAAACAGAAACAATTCCCAGATCTCAGATTTTAAATAGTTTTTGTACACATGAGAGGTGAAGGTATACTATTGTTAGCAGTAAACATTTGTAACCCCAGCAGCTGTCCATTCCTGCTCTCTATGTGTTGTATTTGATGCCCTTCAGAAATTAACAATGGAATTTATAATAAAATCTTTTTCATTTTTGTATTTGAAAAACAAAGAAAAATATTTTACTTTTTATTTTATTTTATTTGCCTTCCAAGCTGCTTTGTGGGCAAACCTTATCTGAGATACTGACATGAAAAATTAAGTACTTTGGTGTTTTCTTCTGTTTTTTCCCAGGTGAAGTTGGTGTTCCCAGTTGGCAATGAATGCAGCATTTTTTTCTTTTTCACTCAAACGTTCAAATATTGTAAAGTCACAAAATAAATCATTTGTGAGCTCATAAAGGGGTCAACTAATTAAAACTAGAGTTAAAATGATAACTTACGAATAGATAAACTAACCCAACTCAGCTCAGTTTAACGCAACAAACACAACGAAACATGAAAGGAACCAGATAAAAGACAAAGGGAAAAACAAGATGGATGTCAATAATGAATAAGCACACACACACAAAGGAAACTCCTAAACCTAAAACCTCCTGTAGCTAAAAAGCACCTGGTGTGGCTGACACATCTCAGCCTTTGGCCTGGACTTTTTGAACTCGTAGGAAGGAAGATAACGTTCCACTACAGGAACTCGAAAGTCAATATATCACACAACAAATACCTTTTGTAACCTACAGTGTAAATATGTGTGGATTCTATTCTACAGTTGTATGGCCTAGAGATTGCATTTCAGATTTCCCAACCTAATGTTAAAACCTGTGATGGAAATTACCAATGTGTGCATGTTTGAATGTTTTTAGCAGTGTGTGTCTGAAACCATCACAACCCCTAATCTTTGTAAAATAAACCAAACCGATTTTTATAGAAACTGCTGGATGTGCAGCTGACTTTCTGTAGAAATAATGAACAAACTGCCTATTTTATTGTCCAGCACTTTCCCTTAACCTATTCTCTGCATAAACCTGTTCCAGCAAACAGGACACACAGCTTTCAAGAAAGATTGTCTTGAGGAAACCTGACCTAACTGGATAAAAGACAGAATTTGCTCATTTAGCTTCACCAGCTTGAGCTTAACAAATAACATTACTTTTGCCTCTGAGAAATGTTTATAGAGCGAAAAGGCTAATTGACCTAATGCAAATAAAGCATTCCTTATTGTCTCTTCAGGCCTCCCCTCAGCTCTGTCCTCCTACCAGCCAAACTTGTTTTTCTCTTCCTGGTTCCTCATCAATTAATCATGTAAATCAAAAAAAGCTAGAACACTATAAAAAGAGACAAAAAGAAAGTGGGACTTCATTGTTGTTAACATTTTGTGATCGTTTTTGTTGCTGCTGTTTGTAAAATAACTGTTATAATCTCACAGACATTGGTCACCTGCTAATCTGTTTAGTTGTAGCTTCACTAACTTAATCATATTATTTTATGTAAATTCTGGAGTTTAAATATGATATGATATGATATGGTATATAATATAATAAATGATATAATATATGATATAATTCAACCTAAATATAAAAATCATACAAGTTTATTTAAAGATGATGGTGTAAATAGGATATATAATATGACACAATATATGATACATATGATACAATGTAAGATATACTATAATTTCATATTCAATATTGTGATATGATATTCTGCTCTATATGTCATAATCTGATATAATCTGATCTTATATATTACTATTTTATATAATGGCATGTAAAATAAATATAAAAAGACTAAAATTGGATGAAACTCTAAAATAAATATATCTTAAGTAAAACTGCTGAGTAATCAACAGGCTAAACAAAGACATGATTTTACTTGTCTTTTGAGATTCTGCGCATGCTAAATTAGAAATAGTGTTACTTTTTTTTTAAGTCAAACTAGTTTAGAATCTGTTAAACTCAGAGACAATAACATTTTAAAATGGTATTAATGCCAAAGTAGTGTTTGTTTAAAAATTCCAATCCAACTCAGTCAAAACATTGAAATGTGTATATTTTTATATTAGTTCACAACGTCACGTTAGAAAATGAAATGCAGCAATAAGAATGAAAGTTGTTTTTTGTGTGCTCAATTTGTACATTAGCATATTTGAAGCCACTCTATATTAGCAATCTATCATGCTTGATATTGGCTGAGGCTACAATTCAGCTTGTTATCGAGGTATGACAGACACAATACTTCTCTCTCTTGGCATGGAAATTTCTCAGCAAATGGTCTTAGGACATCATAAGCAATTTGCAATGTTTTTTTGTGCTGGCTACAGCTCTATTTACAGGTTGTCAGAAACAATGCAGCTTAATTAAAAAGAACACAGTTATCAACCCCATTAAGACTGTGGATTTGGGCAAGTCAACTCAGGCATCTCATTTAATTAACTAGCCTTTACAAAGCTGCTTAATACAGCTAAAAAAATGAATCTCTGGTTATTTATTTTTGCTTTCTGTTCAGTTTTCTTTCAAATAAAACATCATATAAGAGCTAAAGAGGCATACCTACATTTGTTTTTGACTTGTGCTTATCAGTAAATTTAGAAAAAGTTTCAATAAATCTGCATTTTATGGGCAGTAGATTGTAAGTTGTTTAAGTGGTCTGTACAGTGTACATTTTAGGACATCCTCAGGTATCAGAAAAAAAGTCGTCAGGTATCAGAAAAAAAAGACGTCAGGTATAATTTTTTCTGATACCTGACGGCATTTTTTCTGACAACTTTTTTCCTGAGACCTGAGTCGGATGCCGTTTTTTCTGATACCTGAGGGTGACCTAAAATGTACACCGTAGGTCTGACTATGTTAGCCATGTCATTGACCAGTTTAATCAAACAATCAAAGTCAAATCTGTTTAATGCATTGCTTGTAGAAACAGTGTCTTACTAAAGAATCAAGAGCTACATCACATCTTAACACAAACAGCTTCAGGAATATTTTATTTTATATTTAGTAGGGGGGAAAGTTTAAAAAATTTCCTTTTTGTCCTCAACTGTCATTGTGGAAAAGAGTAGCAAAAAACAACCCACATTTTTACATCATATAATTTGCCTTTGGTGACTTTGGCTGACTTTTTTCTGATTAGGCTGACTACGCTAAAGTTAATTTGATTACAAGTTAACAAACCTCCTTCTCTAAAACTGACTGTTTCCACCCTCAAAAGCTTATTAAAAGAAAAGAAAAAACAAGTTTACTTTCTGACTTTAGA